>BMAV01019450.1:0-35367 GCA_019973955.1 Trichonephila inaurata madagascariensis
TCCGTTATTTATAAAAAAAAAAAATATTTTACGATGTTAAATACAATAATCCTTCTTTTAAAATATTATTTGAGTGCTCAAAAAATTAAATTATCACGAGATGAACTTCTGTCTATTTTTTAATTTAATCTGTAGGTGATCCAACTTTTTGAAAAAAAAAGAAACAAAAAACTTTAAAACAGACATCTATTCTCTGTGTCTCAAGTCAGGGAAAGAAAACGGACACTTTTTGCAATTTCCTCGACGTCTATCATCGGTATAGAGGCATCGAGTCGAAAGGATCCTATTATATAGCACTCAGAGTCAACTGACATCTGGAGAGTAAATTTAATTGTATTTCGCGTCTTTATAGATTTCTTCGCGGCTGAACGGATTCGATAAACTGCAGAAAATACAAAGATCTGACAGTCAATAAATTTCAAGCGTGGTCTTTGCTGTGTGCCTCTCTTCTCCACCTATAGCAGGTTCTTTCTTTCCTTCTATATTTATTTATTGTTTCTCTGAAGTGGATCTTCGTAGAAAGCTTTGGACATATTTTGAGCTTGATCAGTTTTATTTGTGATCCTTTTTCAGAGCAACCTTCACTCTCTTTCTTTTTTTTATCGATTATTTCACCGATATATTTTTTTAAAAAGTTAACATGTGTGTGGGTTATACATATATTTTCATAAAATTTTATTTAATATAATGTATGATACAGTACAAGCTTGTTCTTTCAATCCCTACAATCAGCTTACACTTTCTATATATTTATTTATCTAGGTGGAATTTTCAATCGTTAATAAAATACATTTTAAAGCGCTCATTTGAGTTGAAATTTTATATACATGATTATTTTGGATGACAATACAGTAATTCAATTATAATTGATAAAAATTAATTGATTAAAACTAATTATTCAATGAATTACAAATACAGCGACGTTGGCATCATTTTTGGTGACCATTTTGGCGACTTGTGTTAAAACTTGAAAAGATTTTTTTTTTCTCGCATTTTAAAGCACTCATTTGAGTTGAAATTTTCTACACACTATTGTTTTAGGTAAAAATACAATAATTTTATTAAAATTAGTTACCATTTAATGTTGCGATTCTGTCATATGTATATACGTATTTATATTAATTGTAGCTATTTTATAAAAAGTTGCTAAAATCAAATTTTTCTTTGTTGATCAAAGTAGGAATCGGCTTGATTTTTTTATATTACTTATTTTCTTCCTACGTTACCTAGAGGCCAAGAAAAATCAATTTTATAAAATTAGAAAAACCAGAAGTTGGTCGTTAATTTACCGGAAGAGGACATTTTAATTGTTCCAATTCTATCATGGCAAATTTAATAACTCAAGATATTATGAATGTATTTTTATAAAACCTATCGTATCTGATGTTTAAATTACTTTCTAGAGAATGTTCTAAAATATTTCTTATTGAATGAATATTTTTTGTGCTATGGCTCGTTATTTAAATCAAGATCTCTCAGGAAGAATGTCACATTTCTTATAATATATACCAGATCAACTCTAATATTTTTAATTTTAATAAGGCATTACAATTTTAGTGCAATTTCTAGATAGATGTATCGAATTTGTTTTAGTAATACTTTTACATATAATAAGTTCATTACTTTTTTATCTAATTGCTTCGAAATTTTTCGAAAAAATATTTCTAAAATTTCACTTATAACTGTTATTTTTGTGAAATTTACATATTTTGTTTAAATGTTATTAGTTAAAGATTAATATTTATTGGTATTTATTTTCAAAAATGCCGTTATAATGTTTTAGATTGCGTATTTTTCAAAAAGTACTCCGAAAGCGTTCGGATACCTTAATTCTATCGACTCAATTACTAAAGCTGGTATTTGATAATTCGTGATTCTTAAGCAGAGCTTTTGGATTTCAAAAAGTAAAATTTTTAAGCAAAATTAATTAACAATTACCTTTTTTAAATATGTTTATGAATGCTAGAAAACTGCATTTGTCATTCAATTGATTTTCAAGACTAAGAAATACATTTCATAAATTTTAACAGTCACAATCTACCATTTATTTATTTATTTATTTATTTTTTATTATTATTATTATTTCTGATTATTTTTAACAAATGTGATACTCGTCCTTCATGGAAAGAAAAATAAATGAAAGCAATCCAAATTAAAGTTGACGAATTTAGAATAAAAATTGACTTATGAAAACGATGAATTCTTTTCAAAATAAGCCTTTATTGCAATCATTCCTTTATCATAAAAATATATGTTTCATTAACCAAGACATCAATATCTATCAAAGGTATAAAAGGCTACATATCTTGTTTGATATCCTTCAGAAATAAATTTCTTGTTTTAATCTAGCTATTCTCAATCTTTCTAAAACTTCCTCTATTATTAAGATACAAATTTTTAACCAAACAGTAATCTGGAACCTTTTAATTAATAATATGCTAAGAAAATAAAGATTTTTTATAACTACTTTCTGCTATTTTTTTTATAAATTAGATGTTCTTAAGGCCCAGTGTCTGAGTGGTAGCGTATAGCGCTTCCATACCATAGGTCCGGGTTCTTTCCTCGGGCTGGGCCTTCATCGCAGAAAGGTGCTAAGTTGTGCAAGGTCGACTCAGCCTTTCATCCCTTCAGTGGGTCGATAATTGAGTACCAGGCTTGCTTGGGGACTAACACGGAGGATGTTTCACTTCAAACTGACCACCTTATCGGGACAGTCGCTCATGCATCTTTGTGCCCAATGGTCACGTATATTGTGATGGACACAATAGGCCTTGAACTTCATGGGCTGTTGCACCAGTGAGTTTAGTTTTAGTTCAGTTGTGTTTTTTTAAGTATAAAGTATTTTCCTATTGACTAGAGAGATTTATAACCTAAATGAAATAATATTGCTCTTTTTATACTGAAAAGCTCTCTGTTTCTTTTCTTTTAAAATTATTCATGAAAAAAAGAAACATTTAATTTATTGAATGTTGTTCAACTTACCGTATTCAATTTGAATTTTTTCACACACACAGTCGTAACCATCAACTTCCTCTATCACTTTAAAAAATCCAATAATGTGGCTAAATTTTTAAATCATTTCTCAGTACCTATATTTTCCTTTTGTCCTTTTGACATTTGTGTTGATTCATCTACGTAAATTAACTTACAAAATTACCAAATGTTTATATATATATATATATTTCCGTTTTAGATGAAACTTAAAATAATTTCCCCATTTTTGAATATTTTATCTATATAATTTTCCATCAACGGGGAAAAAATATTTTTATTTCACACCACTAAAAATACATTTGTGTCAATAGTTCGAACTGTTCATGTTTATTGAAGCATTTTATAATAATTAATTTAAAAGGCATATTTGATCTTTAGGTCAATAATCGTTATCTTCAAAGGTATGTGAAATATTTATGTAGATAGTATTTTAATAAAAATACATTTAAATAAGTTATAAACGGTTAACAATGAAGAGATATTTTACCAAATGCAATTAAATTTATACTAAAGTGTGACACTCATACACAAATGTATTTAACTGTCTTAGATCAAAACAAAAAATTCTAAAACTTCTAACTTCTTAGTAAATATCATCAGCTTCCCATAAAATGCATTTTTAACAAAACGTATACTTCATAAGCAATCTCTAAGTATTAGTTTTACCCAGAATCCATATAGCTATTTAATCATTTTGTGTTGAAATCTCCGCAAACAAAAACTTAAAAATTTCATTTTTCCAAACAGTGAACTGACCTTTCTTTCTAAATATAGATAAATTTCTTAGGCAATCAAATGAATTTCCAGTTACAAATACTGTACTTATTCGATAGCTTTCACGTCACGTATTTATACTGTATCCATACGACACTTGAACATCAATTGGATAATCCGATAGCATTATCAAATGGAATGTAATTGAATGAGTTCTCAGTTCAGTACATTTTACAACTTAGGAATGAAACAGGTACATAACTCGTACATTTAGTCAAAAAATCACCATAAGCAAACAAAAAAGGAACATGCTTAGCATGTTCCTTTCTTATTTTGTTTATTTTACAAAGTCCTTAACTTTTGCAAAACAAATTGTTGTTCACCTTCGCTTTAACTTTTTTTATTCAGTTCCATCTTTTACACATAAAACAATTTACACTTATAAATATAAAATACAGATAAATATTTCAAGAATTATTTATATTATATATAAAGTATTTAATTCATTTGGTTATTATATTTCTCCCTCCGAATTTCATTTCTTGTTAATTTTTAAGTAAAAGAATTTTTATAATTACGATTTCAAGGTGCAAGAATAAACACTGTTATTCAATACTGCCTCAAGGACAAAAACATCTTATCATTTTTAAATTGCAGTATGTAAGAGATATTACATTAACATTGTATTATTCTTTGAGTATCGATTGATAATACGCATCTAATATTAGTTTATCATTGAATCATATTATACCTTTCACTCTCTCGGTTTCCTCTAATAATAATGATTTCATCATCATTATTTTAAATACATGATATATTCCACTATTATTATACAGCATGTAGATTATACATTCAGTTGCCAGCATATCATATATACACAGAATATATTACACTATTATATTCTGCACTTTATATAGTTCAGTATAATTATATCACACGCATGATGCATTTTACTAACATTATATATACCATAATACACAACACCCTAACCATATGCAAGATACTTTAAACTTCCAATTTACAATTCATGCAGCTTGTATCATGACAATTATATATTCCATTATATTATTATTATATTCTTGTATAATGCGTGGCATTGAAGGTGCAATACTAAAAACTGGCTAGAAAATTACTGAAATTTCAGATAGGCACACCTTTCTCATTTAGCTAAATACATTAAATAAAAAGGCTTTCCTGTATATATCGTGTAGAACATAAAGGAAAGTACCTGCAAAATGGGCAATGTATGTAAATTTATTTCTGTAAGGAAAATTGCAGCAGTTTTTTTTTTCTTCTTGTCAAAGAGGTCACACATACGAGCATGTAACGTAACGCTGCCACCAATGAAGGCAGAAAAAGGATTTTAAGTAAAGAAGGTGATTAAATTAATAAAGATAGGTTGCTCTATATGTCAGATATCAGGTAAAAATTACCTAGATACGTTCATGGTGCACGTGTTTAGCTGAAAAAAAAATGTAACACATTTAAATATGTTGATGTGGCTTCAGTGATGCTCTAACCCACACTGCTTAATACATCCACCAATAAGTAAAGGTGTCCAAATAAGTCATTTCTGCTGCCCTTTTGCAAAATGTTCAGGACACACTTGATATATGGATTACGGACAAGCTTAGGTCGTATTCAGAGGTGCTACATGTTTCTGAATGTCCAATGATACTCGGCGCATACAATTGCGGTGCAAATGGAGCGACTGGTCTTATCCAGCCATCTCCGTAAAACCCCCCACCATCTTTGGGAAAGCTATAGTGTACAATAATAAATCGCCACTGAATCACATAAGAGTATTAGGTTTGCCTAACGATGCTTAAACAAAGCGCTGTGGCTAATCACATTCCCCTTTCTGAAAGAAAGCGTCTTAATGTCTTTTACCAGCATTATAACCAGAACGTTCACCACTCGTAATTACCAATATATTTTTCGACAGAAACTTCCTTGGTCATTATTCTCTTTTGATTCTTCATCAAACGAACACATTTTATACATGATTGTACATTGTTTTTCTGAAAAGTTAGAACGGGGACATGACCACAGCGCCTTTCCACCGAGAAGGGCTCTGTGGCCTGGATCTCAGCCATACTCCCTAACATTTGTCCAAAGATAGTCACTATGTATCTAATAGGGTACCGACATGTCGACAAGTCCGAATCAGCAACCTTTCTGACACACATGATCATGCAATAACGCATCAAAATGGTTTGAAGTTCCATCGCGTGCCATAGCATATACCCTCACATTCGTATTCAGGACACAGTAAATGATTTGCTGTAGCTGATGGCAGTTCTCTTTTTTCGAGGGTTTGCCCAATGTCTTTTGTCAATTGATTGAGTCCCAACTGTACACTTCGCACATCCTTAACCATAATTATTCTTGACCTCTCACTAACTAAACATATGTGAAACGTGATTGGGCACTGTTTGCATCCCTTTCCATTGCTGCTTTCAAAAGACGAACTGTGGTGACGTCCATGTTAAGCAATGCAATTATTTTCTGAATTAAAAAAATATGTTATATTTATCTTAAACCCTAAGCCTCACGTGATAAACCTACATAATACACACTTTACAACTTTTATATGATTAAGATACAATAATCATGTATACTTTCTGCTCCATGATGTATGTTACTTCTATATTTCATTATTTTAAATACTTAAATTTAACATCGGGGATTATCTACATGTGAGAAATTTAATTATAGGGATTCCTTTGCTATAATTGCCAATATTCAAAAGGAAATATTTTATTTAACTTCATTCTATGTTTCAAACACATTATTTGTATTTGTAAACTCATAATTTGTTATATCATTAATTTCAATAACGACTATAGCATCTTCGATGATTGTAATTACAAGTTTAAAAATGTATAGTCATTTCCCAAAACTTAAGAAATCTTATTTTTAAAACCAACTACAATTTAAACAATTTTTTTTACATGTTCCTATCTGTATGTAAATTTCTGAAAAACCTCTTAAAAGGTATATCTCTAACACGTTTCATTCAGGTTCTTTTTTCAGTTATCTCATTGGAGAATGTAGTCAGGCTATCTGTTTTTTCTTTTTTCTTCATTACAGAAAAAAGATGTATAATGGAAATTTTAAAATGTTTAACTGGAGAAATTTTGTTATCAACATGTAACGCAAAGAAGTTAATGATTTTCTTCGAAAACTTACCTTTTATACTAAACATACTGTTTTGTTAGTGATGTGAGGGTCTGGAGCTTTCTCTCTGCCAACAAAGGTTAACGTACAAAAAAAAAAGTGAGAGAAATTTTGAATTTTTTAAAGCTAAAGCACGGAGAAAATTTTACAGAATCAATGCTAAAGAAATTAAATTATCTTTTAAAACTTCATATGTAAATCAGCGAATTCCTACAGCAAAAATGAAAAAGTAGTTCCAGAGCAAAGTAACACCACATCATGAAGTTCAAACATTTCTTGTTAAGTTTTTTTTTTTTTTTATCTACTGGTCAAATCTCTATTTATTCTTTCCCCAACATATTTATGACTCTCTATTTAGCTATTTTAAGTAATTGAACATTATATTGACCAACTTGGAGATCGGAAAGACTCTGCTGTTACTGCATCGACTATTCCATCTAGTAAAAGTTTATAAATTGTTTTCCTGATTTGTGTGTTGTAAATCCTTCACAATTTTGTTTAAAATAATCTTTATTTATAACATTTTTAACTCAAAAGAAGCCTAATTTCTATCAAAATCTAGCCGTAACTCATCTATAAATAACTTTTCCCAGTCTACTTTCGGCTCGCTTTGAGTAAAATTTTGGAACGACTTTTTATATCAAGTGATGACTCAGTATCATCACTAAGTTCTGCTATTCTTATTCAGGTTTTCCCACACAAACTACCTGTAATCCCCTGTGTCCAGCCCAAACACTTCTTGAAAAAATAATACTAAATATGCTTTATCTTTTTCGCTCGGAAAAATTTGAATCTTAAATTAAAGGTTTCTTTGATTCATCTATATCCAAGGTTTTGAAATGACTTTGCTGACGTTCACTTGGTAGTTCATGCTCTTTGTTAAGAATATCATCTTCAAATTTAATAAAAAACATTTTAAAGCAGTCAAAACACCTTTGGATAGTCATTGGATTTGTTCTTTTTTGGTCTTCTCATATTATTCATCTAAGATAATCCTAATCTGTTTTTACTTTCATCGAGTTTCTAAGTATGGGGAAGATTTTGCTAACTCTCTATTAAAATTCTGGTAATTAATAGTAGAGTCAAATCTATAATAACTCTTAGAACAAGGGTATGGGGTAAGCTAATTTTTCGAGTTCAAATTTCCTACCATTCAAAGTATTTATTTTGTTAAAATAATAATCACTTCCATATCTAACAGTTAGCTCAAATTCTTTTTGGAATTTTTTCCAAGCCTCCTTACTTTTTTAACTCTATTTCTCTTATATCAAGTCCTGAAAAAACTAGAAATCTTGAAATCAATTATTTGTACTACCTACTTTGCTTGGACGATTCCCTCTTGTTGTCTTTCTATCAACAATTGATTTGCCTCGCTAAACGTTTCTGAACTCCGTTGAAGTGTAATTCATGTGTAAATTATGCTTGGACTTGATAAAAAATATTGTATTTACCTTGTATATCCTCTGTGGATTTTTATTTATAATTAACTTTTAACTAAACTTTATAACTTTAATACCACCTTTCAGGCGGAGGTAATCCTTAATCAGCTTACCATTAGTTGGGATGTCAGTAACATTCGGATTCATTTTTACACAGGAATTTTTTAGCAATTTTACAACATAATTTTTTTAAATAAATCTATTTATTTGAATTAAATTAAATTAAAAATTATCCATTTTTTGCA
Source organism: Trichonephila inaurata madagascariensis (assembly GCA_019973955.1). Lineage (NCBI taxonomy): Eukaryota > Metazoa > Arthropoda > Arachnida > Araneae > Nephilidae > Trichonephila > Trichonephila inaurata. Next base: position 8,573 of record BMAV01019450.1, read on the forward strand.
GCTTATACTGGATGTGGGATCACAATAATAACTTATGTAAAGCTATCGTGAATATTTGTGCATATCATTCATTTATTCGTTTCTTCCTTGTTCGCTCCTGCATCTAGCTCCAGCATTCTGAAACATCTGGAAAATAAAGATATCGTCGGTCCAATTATTAGAATGCGTAACTCCACAAAGAAACTACATTTGATACAGGAGTGTATGCGCCAAACGTTGCTTGTCGCGATTCCTTAATCGTACGAAACAGCACTTGGCGAAAAAAATTCGAATTTCGAATCGGAATTAATCCAAAATTCGAATAAAAATCATCTGAAATTAATAGGGCTGCCGCGAAAAAAACCCAATAAAAATTCATTCTAATATACCCCATGGCAACCACATAAACACACGATAAAAATATTAAAGTAACCATATTGTAATGCTGTCACCTATCTCGGCGAACATAAGCAAGAACTTAAGGCATAGCACCCCTATATCAAATTAGCACCCCAGAAGGAGTTACGCATTCTGATAATTAGGCCGACGACATTTTAAAATTAAATAACCATTGGGGCAAATCTTTATCACCAGTTCCAGACAAAAATTATTTTTTAGAGAACTAATAAAAAAAATGATCCCTCTCTTTAGAATACTTAACTTTTTTTACAGGACACGGACCATTTCCAACCTCATTATGATAGGCTTATGTGATAACTGAAACTGTTCTTACAGCTCTATAAAAATGCTAATCAATACGCAATCCATCATGCTACCATTTCAGATTTTCATTTAATACAAAATAATCTCTTTCACTGCATTAAGTCTTTATATTGTAGTTTAGCACTATAAAATGAGTCAGAAATATGTATTCTTATTTCAGCAAAGGCATGCTATTCACTACATCATTAAATGTTGTTAATTAATTCAAAACAACATTGTACCTTTATATGTGTATGTCTGGGGTTTGTTGTGGTGTATATGTATGTAAACTTAAACTAGAAAACTCAGGAACACTTTTTATTTCATATTCTTTTCCCTTTAAACCATTTTCGAGGTGAACCTGACAGAAATAAAAGCTACTTAAACATAAAATAATATTAATAATATGGAAATAAATAGAGGTAGGGTATTTTAAAGATTTGGGTTTGATAATTTATTAGTATTATTGATTATAGCTAGTGACATTTTTACTTATTCCCTATTGTTATTTAAATGGTCACTAATTTTCTTTTCTGCTTACCTGCTAGTTAAAAAAGCACCCATTATTTCCCTTTTCATTTCATCATAAGGCATGAATGATTGATTGCTTTTAAGAATTTAACATTCATCCTTGTTAATATGATGTATGAAAATATTTCATAAATTTCGTGAATTGTGTGAACAATGATATAATGATGATGAATGAGTACATTCTTAGGTACATGCTTGTTATTTATATGTTTTTTGTCGGGATAGAGGTCTTTTGAAAGACTGGCTGACAACTATAAACAGTATGGATGAGCTCGTTCTCTTCGGGAAATAAATAAATAAATTACTGAATTCTCACTGTTCTTTTGCTGGGTTGAGAGTATTATTTTAAAATGAACATCACCTATTGGTAGTTGCTGTTTCTCTGCGTTTACTGCGTCTCTTCCTTTTCTAATCCATCCTTTTTGGTGCTGTATTTTGAAAGTCATATAAAATGTACGATATAATTATTCTGGATTCTATTATCTATATAGCTATTGTTTTTTTTCTTTTATTGCATTATTGGTCTTAGTTGTACTTGTTGTTTGCAATTGGATATTAGCAATAATTCAATTTTTCAAAACGCGAAACAAATCTTAGTTTAGTTTATTACATAAAACATTTTTTTTTCTAAATATGCTGTCATCTGTCAGAAAGTATGAATTTTTTTGAATCATATTAAGTAATTAATGGCAGGCGTCTTAAAATATTATTAATAGAAATTATAGTTTTAAGGTATCCGACTACGTTCGGAACCGTGATTTTGCAAAAGCGTGTAAATGGGTAATATTTATGATATTTAGCATCACTTAGATTAGACAATGTATATAAAATTGGGTTAAGAATAGTATTACAATAAAAAATTATTTAAGTACAATATTTTGACAAGAAATTAACTTAGAATAACTTTTTTTCCAAATGTTCTACTTTTGTAAATAATGTTTCTATTGTAATAATATTTTGCCTGTATATAGCTCAGACCTCTGTACAGAGGCTCAACTAGAACTTTTGAAACGCCTAACTTGGAAGTCGGTTTATCCATGTGTTACGAAAACAGAAGGGCGAAATTTTAAGAAAATTCGCTGATAATTATTTCAAATGGTTGTGACTCTGAAAATAATGTGAATAATTTAAAAATCATAGTTGAGCTTCTGTACAGAAGTCTGAGCTGTATATAGGCAAAACATTAATACAATAGAAGCATTTTTTACTAAAGAGAACATTTTGAAAAAAGGTTATTCTAAGTTATTTTTTTGTCAAAATATTGTATTTAAATATTTTTTTTGTCATAATGTCCTTAAAACAATTTTATATATGTATTCAAATCTAAGTGACACTCAATATCATGAAAATTATACATTTATGCGCTTTATTAAAATCATGGTTCCGAACGTAGTCGGATACCTTAAAGAGATGCTCCTGTAATTCAGTAATTAGTATTAATGTGATAAGTTGCATATTCAAAAACAATTTTTCCCCAGAAAGAATATCCAACAATTCAATATATAAGGGATTATTCATTCTTATCTGTCGTTAATTCCATATACTAAGCTAATTGCTTAGTATAATAATAATTATTTTTATTTTTCTGTATATCGTTGTTTTTTTAGCACATTTATTACATCGAATGAAAATAAATACGTGTTATATATCTTACATCGGAGTTTACAGCACAAACGTATAAGATTCATTTTCCGTTAAAAAAAAATATTTATAATGCCTTTGTATAGGCAGTCTTCAAAAAAATTTCCTCAGTTTCTTAGCACTTAAGTTTAAAGTTGTCTATAACAGTTTTTTTTAACCGGATTTATAAAACTATAAAACTAAAATGGCTTTCAGCAGAAAAAAAAAATTATAATTTATCGATTGAAAATCGAAACAATAGTAAAGTGCGTGGAAGAAACTAAACAACAAAAACATTCCGTTTGCTTTATATACCTGAAATACGTTCTCCTCGCTTTCCATTACTCTTCCTTATCGTTTGCTCCCGAAAACAAGAACAATGACATTTATTTTCTGAGAAGGCTTGTGTTCTTTCAATGTCCGAGAGATATTCTGACGGAAAAAGACATCATTCAAGTCAGCCGTCCTTAAAAAGAATTCTTTGTTAATATTTTTTGTGTGTTTTGTCCCGATATCCATCGATATCAGTTATCTTTATCTCAATATTGTCATCGAAAAAAATGTCTGGAAACACTACATCATAAGAAGATGGAAACAAGGAATTTATATGTGCATGGGGAGAAAAAACTATTTCATAATTATCACAATATCAAGTAAATAACATTGTTTGGTCATTGACTGAAGTATAAAGGATGTGAAATAATTTTAAACAATGCCTTTTATGTGTAAGGACTGTCTAATAATCTAGAAAATAATCGAATAAGAATAATCTAAGAAATAATCATTACATACTATTGAACATGACAGTAAACATTAGTTTTGAAAAATATTTCACAGATAAACATGAATTTCACTTTTAAAAACAAGAAAAATATTATTACTAATGTTAATATAAAACAACTACACAGGGTGTATAAAAACTCTGTGGCAAAATTTAAGGGGTGATAGTACACATAAAGACAAACAATAGTAAATAGGAAACTTAGAATCCCAAACGTCTTCCGAACGAGAGATAGGTGCTATTAAAGTTTTGGGTCCGAAATTTTAAATGATTATGAAAAACAGAAAAATTCAATTCGTTAGCCCTTTTCGCTAAAATTATTCTTTTTGTCAGTAGTTTCTTGAAAAATAAACTTTAAAGATAAAGGTCAGAAAATGTTGATCTGAATCTGAATCGTTGGGGGTGGTTAAGTAGCGCAAACAGAATTGTGTTCAGGAGGTGAAATTTGAAACTTCCTTCGCTCTGAACAGAGTTCAGTTATTCCCGATCTTGGTGTCGTAGGACTTGGTGTCGTAGACCAGGTAGAAACTACTACCTCCTACACGTAAAGTAATCGAAAAAGGGATGACAAAATTAGAAAAAAAAATTATTCATGATAGACATGAGCAACTTCTCTGCACAAAACAAAAAGAAACAATTTGATGTACGCACCTAGTGCGTGTGAATGGAGGTTGAATGAATGATGACACGTAGGAAATGGTACAAACATGATTTTCTTACGGAATCACTAAAACTGCTCGAAAAAGCGCTCACCAGCAAAGATGAAGTCTTTACATCACTAGCGGAGGGAATGTCGAACATTAACAATACCCCGGGCATCTCTCGGATTTCGCCTGGTATGACGGCAATCCTCGTAACCAGGGCCTCGTAGGAGTCGATGGGGCTTGCGTAAACAAGACTCTTCATAAGGCCCCAGATTAAGAAGTCTTGGCAGGAGAGGTCAGGCGAGCGTACCGGTCAATTTACCGGACCACCCCGCCCAATCCATCACTTGATATGCTTCATTCAATCGTACATCTGCGCTGAAATGTGCAGGTGCTCCATCATGTTGGAACCACATAGGAGCCTTTATGTGAGTTGGAACACTTTGCAGTGGAACTTTACATCCTTACATACAATTAGCACCGTACAGTTAAATCCTTGTGTACTACACTTTGCATGCAAATCGGGTGATTTGCATAATCGGGTATTTTGCGGGGTGAAATTGCTCATGTCCGTTATGAAAACTTTTTGTTTAATTTTGTCTTCCCTTTCTCGCTTATTTTACGTTTAGTGGGTAGTAGCTGCTTCCTAGTCTATGACGGAACATCGAAGATCGTGAATAACTGAAATGTGTCCAGGAAAGGAGGTGATTTCAAATTTCACCGCCTGAACACAGTTGAGTTTGCATTACTTAACTACCCCCAACGATTCAAATTTTGACCTCAAAATTTAAGTTTAAGTCTAAGCTTTTGGAACATTTAATATGATATAAAAAATAACAGCAAAAAATAGTTGTTTAGTACTCCAAAGTCTAAAGCGCCCTCTATCGACAATTTCTGACCTTTATCTTTAAAATTTATTTTTCAAGAAAATACTAACAAAAAGAATAATTTTCTCGAAAACCGCTAACGAATCGACCCATTTTTCCGTTTTTTATAAGCATTTAAAATTTCGGACCCTAAACTTTAAATGCACCTAACTCTATTGGAAGACGTTTTTGACCCTAAGTTTCCTATTTACTATTGTTTGTCTTAATGTGTACTATCACCTTTTAAAGTTTTGCCGCAGAGTTTAGGTACACCCTGCATGTATTTACAAGACAGTGAATTTAAAATTTTACACTTCATATTTTCAAATTGCAGCACACGAAAAGCTTAAACCGAAATGATAATCCAAACTGAAAGTGCATAAAAATCGCCAAAAGAAACAAGCCAAAATCTCAAAATTTGAGATCAGAAAGCCATTAGAAAACGTGATCTTGACCAAAGAGGAGAGAACAGAAAGATAAATTTAAGGAAAAAATCCTTATTTAAGCAAAAAAAAAAAAAAAAAAAAAAAAAAAAGAAAAAGAAAAAGCTGAAATTAGCGACTATTAGTTGCGAAGCATCTGTGACAAAAGTGACAGCATTTTGCATTCACGTAGACGTTGAAAGATTTTCCTAGTATTTCTCGAACACCATTGTTACGACGTATTTTCTGGAGTCAGAGTCTTCTGTTTGCTGGGAATGTGCCTCGAGCTTAGGGCCTTTCTTAGTGGTACCAATAGAACAAAATATAAGAAAGGCACATCAAGGCATATGGGCGAGCGAGCAGGAGGCCTTCCACGATTGTGAGAGGTAATGCCCAGGTAAATCCATCCATCCTTGTCATAGTGAGCTAGCGCTCATTCGTGCTGGAATTCTTTATTGATTTTGCCAGCGAAGCTAGCGGTAAGCCTTGCAGCATCCTCTTTAGTATAGTGAGATACTTCTGTCTTTAAGATGGTCTGTCAGGAACTGTGTGGCCGCGGTAGCCGAGTGGTATAGGTATCGGATGGTGGCTTGCCTTGTCACGAGTTCGAGCCCAGTACCACTGAAGACCAGCCGTGTAGGGCAGCGATGCACATTAAATCTGTCGAGAGCTTAAACGTCCTCCCGTAGGTGTGGTGTGGAAGTTAGGAGAGAGGGGTGCCAGCTCAGGTGTCGTCCACGTCACTTGACCATGGTTCAAAATTACGTGGTCCGTCTCCAAAAGTCCTCGTGTAGCTGAACAATGCGATGTTAATATTCAATCAATCAATCTGTCAGGAACCAAGGGACGTGTCGAGAGTAAGATTCCTCGTTTTTTAAATGAAACTTCTTTGCGCTCGAGAGTGAATGAGAAATTTTTCCAGTTTTGCGTTAGGGTGAAAAGGCGAACGGAGGTAGTCTTTCCCTCATCCCCCGAATCGTCGCCATGGTGACAGGATAGCGATTGGGTGGAAAAAGTGGAGCGGGGACACCACGTGACTTGCGTCATATCCGTGAAAAAGTTGGGTGAATGGCCACCTTTCCATTTGCTCAACTTGCCCACCTTCCGATTGGGGGTCCTTTTCCTCCAGACCTCGGAACATATATATCAAAGGTTGAATGAGTTGCATTACGGTTTAGACAAAGTAGCCCACGCAGCAAAATCGTGCCTTTTTGAAGTACGTCCTTTGATAGTTGGCTACATGGCGATGTGTTCGGCGGCTAATTTGTTTTGTTTTTTTAAATTTTCACACATTTGCGTTGAATTATTAATAATTCTTGTCAGAATGCCTAATTAAAATGTAGAAAGAGGAAAAGAGTTTCGTGAAAGGAAAAAAAACTAGCAGGAAGTCCAGTCCAAAAAGTGATAAAAAAACAGAAAAATAGTGGACATTCATGAAGTGCTACTGCCAAACCTCCATCAGAGTACATGAGAGAATATCGTGCACGGAAAAAAAAACACTGCAAAATACTCTCTTAATGCTCAGTTTAAGGGATGGGAGTTCTATTGAGACTCTTCTAATGACAGCAAAGATTCATATGGACTTCGTGAACCACCCTGTGCCATTAACTACAAAGACCTCAACAACTCTAGTGCGTGTTGGAACTGATGCATGTAAATCAATAATAAATTCTTACGTTACAAAGACTATGATTCCCCTAAAAATGCTCACAAAGATTTTAAAAAGTGATTCGTTGATAACCCTTTCTGTCACGGGCGTTCCATTTATGTTTAGAGATGATTTGATAATGCCTGTTGCAGAGCACAAAAATATTTTACAATCCCAGAAATTTCATATTTCTGTATATTATACGCAGAAATTCCAGCACATCTTTCTACTTTGGATATGGTACTAGAAAGACTCATTTCGCCACAATTACCTTGCATGAAAATTAGGTGATTGAGACATGTACACGGTCAGTTTAGAAAATTAGGGTAAATAATCAATGTTCCAACGTCGCAAAAGAAGTTTCACTTCAATCGCGTGGCGTTCCACGTGCCATTTTTTAAGCAAAAAAATGGTACCCGGAATGAAACAGCTAATTGTCATAGGAAACTTCATTCATTGCTTGTGCAATGACGGAAGAATGGCCAGCGTAGGTAGAAAAACGCACGCGCTGATCGTGGAAGTAAAGATAGTAGTAGTAACCTTGCACACCCAAGGTTACTCGATAGAGTACACATCACAATAACAAACAGACATGTGTTGATAAAGCGGCCGCCAATCGAATTACTTGCTGTTACGTGATACAAATTGACACATGAGACTAGTGTGTCATCCATGACCACATATTGTGAAAGAGTATATTTCGACAAATGGTTGGTTGCTGGTGTAGTATGTGTTCAGTGAAGGGAGGCAGAGTGTGGAGGAGGAGAATTGAAATATTTATCTATCTACTTTCACGAATAAAAACAGAATTATAGACAGGGGATTTTATAAACTGATTGTACGCAACGAGAAATGCTTCAATGTCGATGGTGACTATGTCAAAAAACAGTGCTAAGTTGTGATACCGCCCCCCTTTGGTGACCGTATCTTTGATTGTCGGCGTGAGCTAGAGGTGTAGGGTTTGCAAAAGGAATAGACATTTTAGATTCTTAATATGTCTTTATTAAGAATAGAACTTAAATGTTTAACAATTTATAGAGATAAATTTAAATAAGCGAGAATCTAAAATGAACAAACACACAATGATAGTTAAACCGAATCGCGTAACTTAGACCACTTTCTCTAAATAATTATTTAATCCGCCTACTTTCACTTCTAATAATATTACAAGTCCTAATATCAAATAATCAGTTCTACCTTAATCCAAACTTGGACTCAATCTTTATGTGGAAACGTCTGGGCGCGCGTGCAATGGTATGCACCTTGTATTAATGGCTTCCTTTCCAGGTAACTTCACGATTGGCTGTCAATTTCCTCTAGTCTCTTTCACACATAACATTCCCCAAAATTCCCATCTCACTTATTGAAATTTCTGTTCTTTTAAAAGCTATCTTATTTGCATTTCTCGTTCACATTTCGCTCCTTGGGTTTTGGTTGGAAAAGAGTTGCCATTAATCTTGGCCACCAAAGAACCCAGAGGTTATGTTAAAGAAAAGACGCGTGAGCCCGTCACAAAGTGCATAGTTGATGATGTTATAGTATATAATTTCGTTGGAATAAAGTTCAATTCAAAAATAAATGACAAAATTTACTTTTGGGATGTCCCTCGTATATGACGTGATGATAGATTATCCCAACACACATATTTAGTAAGTCTTCTTTGTGGTATTTTGAACTTTTACCTTTTGGATTCAAAGCCATCCGCACATGACTGTTGTGTATACTAAATATACTGTCAAATGTGAAGTGTTCGCCTTCGGTAAACATAACGGATGCTGAGATTTCCGACAACAGTGTATCCTGTCGTAACAACAATCATTTATTAAGACCAGATAAGGAAATAATTTGTTTATTTTAATATCTAAAACAGCGTTTCTCAAGCTGTGGGGCGCGCCACTCTAAGGGTGCGTAATAACTCTAGAAGGGGGGCGCGAGCATATTGAAAAGTCGCAAAGAAAAGATTATTTCAAAAAATTATTAATCTTTTGAAAGTAAAACAAACAATACATTCTGTCATAATGAAAAAAAAATATTTACACTGATATAATGCACTTATAAATGTATCAATAATGCACAATGAACTTTATAATTATCTTAACAATACTAAGTTAAGATCAAGTTTAATAATTACCAGTGACCACACCGGTTGGTTATATACAAAATTATATGCAACAATTAACACTTATCTGGATCATTTTTTTTGTACGGCTTATAATTAATCCCTTAACTGCAGATTAAATGTTACGGGATTCACTCTCCAATGCCACCATTTTGCACGTATGCATGCATATGTGGTGTATTTTGGGGGAGGGAGAAATAAATAATATATATATATATATATATATATATATATATATATCGTCCTCTGAAAAAATTAAATTCTTCTCAAACAATGTTAAGGTCATTTTACAGCATTCCAAAGTCTTCGGAATAATTTTATGGATAGTAGCGAACATATTTCGGAAAGATGTATATGTCCACAAAAATTTACGCGCTGGCTGAGTGAGACATTTATATACGCCGGTGGCGAAGAAGTTAAAGTCATAGTGTAGCTTTATCGTCAAAGTATCGTATTATCAAATTCAATACATCGTTATTTCATGGAGGGGGGCGCGATGAAAATTGTGATTGAAAATAGGGTCACAAGTATTGAAAGTTTGAGAAGCACTAATCTATAACCCTTGAATATAGTAGCGGTGTAACCTATTTGTTTCCAAACACTCGCTATTTTGTCCTTAAATTCACTCTTTGTGTCGTTCTAAATCGTGTGATTTGTTCCTATCACTCATTTAGTCCGAAGCGTTAATGGTGTGGAGACATCCCCACAATTTGCCTTCTAATTATTTAAAAAGTTTTTGATTGACCTCTATCATGTGAATGAAAATGTCTCTACGACTTGCCTGCGCAAACGCTGAATTGTTCTCCGAATAGATATTCTTCAATTTAGGAGTGAGTGAATGAAGATTAACGTCCCTCTATTCAGCTTCACGAAGGCTTTTGGTGACTGTGCTCGTAATTTTGAACCATGGTCAAGTGACATGGGTGACATTTCAGCTCTTCTAACTTCCACACCACACAGACGAGAGAACGTTTAAGCTTCGATAGATTTAACGTGCATAAGCTCTTCTACACAGCAAGTCTTTTGCGGCACTAAGCTCGAACTCTTGACATGCTGGTCACGACTTCGTGACCTTGACCACTAGGCTACCAGTTCAGTTTAATTTGGCAATCAGTTTTCATAATAGATGAAGTAAAGATTAAGCAACGTAAAAATGCTGTCATTCTGATATTATTCTTAACTCTACAATTAATTATTCATCATGAATTTTTTGGAGTGTATTCCTATTAATATTATTATTCATTAGGTATTGTATTCTGTTAATACTATATTTAATATTATAGTCATAGTAATATAATTTAAAATTAATTATAGTAATATAATTATAATTTTTAGCTGAATTGCGCCTAAGCGCTAATTCTAGCCCTTAGTCGCAATGAATTATTATTCCGAACAGCAACCAAATTATTATTCCGATAATAATATATTTTAATATTATTATAATAATAATATCTATTAATTCATGAACAAATTCTAAAATATAATACAATATTATTATTTACATACACTCTAACAAAACAAAATTTAACCAGTAAAGACGAATGTTCCAAATAAATTCCTTAAAAAATAAGCCATATATCAATCTAAATTTATCGCTAAAAATAAAGGTTTAATATGAAAGATGCTTCTAGTGAAGTAAATACGGTACATCATCAGAATGAACTGTTATTGCATTTGAACAGCAAAGTTGCAAATCAATAAAATCTTTTCAGATCCTATTGCACATAAAAAGCGACAAGCGACATAAATAAAGCACATTCACCTTATCTAAACGAAAGAATTTGTAAAAGTGATGTAATGGATAAAGAGGTGAAAGATATGTGCGAAACTACATATTAAGAGCAATAAAAGATAAATGCAAGATTTTTAATTTGCTCAGATTCCTGAAATGCTTTCAAAGGGGAAAATAACCCTAAAAGAAGGCAAAATATTCTTTCATGTAAGTTAATTATATGGAATTTCAGATAATTTTCTGCTTTAATTCGCAAGTTTTCACTTGTAGAGTTTCTTCGTTTATTAAAATACGCCAGAGAATAATTTTTTATGAATAGATATTCACAACAAAAACTAAAAACAATTTTTTTTTTGAATAAAAACAAATTTGAAACGATAAATTTAACACTTTGAATTTCATGCAAAGCCTTTTATGGCTTGATTTTGATTAACATGTCTGAGTTCCATCTTATGAAAAGTTTATACAATACGGTTGGTAACCGAGTTTTATCTTTTTCATTTTTCAACGCATTAAAAATCTAATTACTTTTACGCAGAATTTCGTTCTCATTGCTGAATGTTTATTTTCATTGCTTGAAATAAAGATAACAATGAAATCCGAAACACGTTATACTTTAGAAATTTATTTGACGTCTCAAAATGTTTCACCACCTCGTTTCATTTTTAATATTACATGATTATTTTTTTATTTAATACTTTTGTGTTCTTGTTTCATGTAAAACAATTACAAGGCCTTTTTTAATGGAGTGTGATGTTTTTAAAAAGTTCGTACATCTTAATTAAAACTTCGCATTTTTTTCTAAGTAATCTCATAGTCCATTTACAGATACTTTGTTATTGAATATAAAATATTTTGTCTTTCAAAAGAATTGATTGCTTTTACATCTACTTGAGTGAAATTCTGCTTATGAAATGAAGTTCTTAGAATATATACGTTTATAGTGTCAAAATTTTAAGGCTAATGAACTGCGTGCACTTTTGCGAAACAAATATTTATTCAACCACATAAAATAAAGTGCTATTATATTTCACATTTTATAGGTGCATCAAACTTTAATTATTTATTGAAATCAATTTTCATTTCTGTATTTTTTTTAGAATTAAAGTCATATTATTATGTCATTGTACGTTCTTAGATAAATCCAAAATAAATTTTAATACAATGAAATATGTTTAACGTGAAAACGCTTAAGACGGAATATCGGTTAACGTGAAATTTTATAACGGTTCAACAAACTACTATGTATATTCATGCAAAATCACTTAACACGAAAAAATTTTCCTTCTGGGAATGAACAAAATACGAAAAACACTAGATACTTTATGAAATGTTTGAGAAAACTGTATTATTGGATTGCCTTACTGTATTATCGGAAGAATTCGTAGCAGTAGATTATGATAATGCGTGTAAAGCCTCAATTATATAGTAGACAGACATTTTGGAATTTGTTTCAAGCTCAAAAGTATCGTTGTATACAGATTCCGGCAACGAAAATGAAATGAATAATGTAGCTCCTGTGCAAACGTCATCCGAAATGAGAAAGATCATGAAAAATATGCGCATTTACTTACGACTCGCATTCCAATAGTGATCAGAATAAAAAAATGAATCGCATGGAACACAGTTTTTCGACAATTTGATGCTAATAAAGACAATGAAAAGAAAACTGTCAATTTATTTTTCAAAAACTTTCAAAATGCTTTGTTTTTTAAATATGAAATGTTTTGAACTCGATTTCAATAAATTATTATGAATGCTTTTATTTTATTGATTTTTATTGATTTTTTTAAATGCATGCATAACTACACATGTATGTAAATTAAGTGTACTATAATACACTTAATCTTGTTGAATTGGGGGTTTTTTTTCAATATTTTTAACACGAAAAAAATATTTCAGTCCTCTCAGTTTCATGTTAACTAATTTTTATTATATATTATTTTTTTTATAAATACTTTAACTATCGTGTTATAATATGATAATACATATAATTATAATAAACATCTTTAAATAATTATTTATTCATTACGTGTTGCATAATATAATATGTAGTACACAGAAATTAACATAGAAACAGAAATCGGAAGCACAATGTTTAAATTTCAATAACATACTCGCATACAAAGAATCTGTTACTGGATAATACAATAATGTTTTCAGAACACAATGTAACAATTAATGAATTATTCATTAAAACTGTGTTAACTATTCACGGGTTTATTTATTCGCTGAGTAAATGAAATAGTTAATTTTGCTAGAAAAAACATTGATATTATATTGTACTTTCATTAACGTAAGGAATTATTCCTTACCATTGTTATATGTTTCTAAGTATTCGATACCATTTTATACCACGGGAGTCACAATATCCTTAACGCATTGACACAAATATAAATAAACGAATACCTGAAAAGACTGTTAAAATTAAAGAAAGCAATACATTCAGAATGCTGACTGAGTATGATTGCTTTCTGTACCTAGAAGCTTATCAAATTCCGTCACAATTTACGAATATTACTTCGCCCTCCGGTAACATTTCAAGTGAAACCCTCTCTCTCTCTAGTTCTCCTTTGCATTCAAATCAGAATACATCAGATTATTAAGGGAGGGATGCATGCGAATCATCGTTAAACAAGCCTCTACAAAGATAAGCACTTTTATTAACCCGTTCGTTTCATTTTAATCTTCTGTAGGCTAACTGTGCCCCAACACTCCAGGGAAATTTGAAACATGTAGATTTGGCATAATACTTCGTGCTAAGCATTTTGACTGGCATTGGCGATGAAGGAGTGAAATTTGCCGTGTCTTGCGATACAGAAACGCGTGTAGTGTTTTGGACAAGAAATAAATTGAACTTGTTATTACGAGATCTCAGGTGAATTGAGCGAATTTGCATTTGGCATGGTGAGATAATAATGTTAGCGTCCTTTAAGCCTATTTGTATTATTATCTTCCCGAATTTGTGAATTTGAGCGAGTTTGGCATTTGTAGGGGTAAGAGGGGTGTGCGAATGGGAAGATGAATGGTGCAGTTGGAAATTGCAATTAACGGAATCTTTTGGAAATGAAAAATATGAAAATGTAAAGGGGTTAAGGGGAAAGTAGTATCTCATTCTTTGACTTTTGGAAAAAAAAATGTTAGTTATTATCTCTAGATCCTAACTTTTTATGTTTCCTAAATAAGTTTAAAGCTAAATTTTCTTCACATTTTTATTTAAATGTTTCTTTTTTTATATTAAAAGGCACAGAATATTACTAATATATCCTTATTAATATTCGTTCAATAAAACAAAAACTGCTTGTCATTATTGTAAAATATTTTTATAATCGCAAAATATTATACTGTGACATCCCTATTAAATAAATTTAGACATGCAATATGTATGCATCTAGTAGGTAAGCCTATAAATACAATAACATTAAATAATTGTTATTCTGTTACATTTAATTATGTTTTTGTTGATTTTAATGAATTACAAAAGAAATAAATTTTTATAATTAAAAATATTACCCTTATTTATTATTTTTCCCACTGCATAAAGTTACTGTTCGAAATTATTCAAAGATACATTAAATTATATAATCAAATAAAGCAATCAAATAGTTATATATCCTTTAAACTCTTGGGAAAAATATTTACATAAAAATATAAAGGCACATAGTTCGTAAGTGTCAGAAGTTCAAATATTTCATGAATTTTGATTTGAAAGTATGTGGAGTTATGCCCAACAAAATTTGGTATGTGTCAAAATGTGATTTAAAGTCCTAAAATAGTTTTTTTTTTAAAGTTTTTCCATAATTCCTTTAAAAATTTGGATAAATTCTAAATTTATCATTGTTTTAAAAAAATATCACTTTGATTAAAAGTGCGTAACTCTTACTGCATATACAAAAAGAAAAAAAAAGGATTTTAACATTTTAAATACCGAAAACTAGTGACTGTTTTTTTTTTCTGAGGAAAATCACGCACACAGTTTTAAATTTATATTGGATAAATATATACCATAAAATACAAAATTAATCATAGCCGCATTTTTTCAATTTAAATCTCATAGATTTTAAGAGAAAAAAGCAATAACAAATATATAAAAATTAATATAAGGCAATAAATGTTTTAAAAAATTGTCTGACCAATTTTTAGTAGAATAATTGTTTTGTGTATTCCTTTAAATTGCCGACAAAATTGCATTCTTATATTAATGTGACAAAACGTTTCCTTTAAGCATTGCATTATAAACCAGATTTCAATTCTCTTTAAAAAAATGTGAAGCAGAGTTTTGTTGAGTTGAGTTGAATTGAGTTTGCTGTTTTATGGCGCTAGAGCCAGTTTTGGCTATACTGCGCCAAACATTCATAGTTCTGTGGTCTGGACGGGAAAAGAAGAAATTGGATGACAAGATGGAGGGTCGAAAATAGAGAAGGATCACTGGGGTATCCCGGGGTCGTGACACCCGTGTTTACCAAAGATAGTAAACCTCTTGGGAAAAGGAAAAGATCACTAGAGGGTACCTCGGGACTGTGACACCCGTACCCACCTAAAGAAGGTGAGCCCCCTGAGGGGTGTTTTGTTAAGTATCCTCATTCTTTTATTTGGGGGAGAGGGGGAGGGGATCTCTTTCTTAAAAATAATGCAGGTTGATTAGATAAATGTTAAAAGCCACATTTTGTTTTTTCTTCTTTTTTGTAAATGCCGGCTGTCTTCCAATTAAAACGCCATGGTGCAGTAATTTCTTGTCAAAAACCATCTGTGTTTCTGTTATGAATAATCAAGTTTTACGTTTCCCCTTTGAATTAACTTCGCTAACCGTTGTTGCACTGCATATACAATGCCCCGTCACTGCTGTAAGCATTCACCACGAAAACTCTCATTTGCGTTTCCTAATGACTGGAGTCACGTTACTCACTGCAAACAGCACAAATCATTTCGTGAGTTCTTCTCTCACGTGAGACAAAGAAAGGTACAAAATGAGATTGCGCAGGATTGAGAACAAATGTTTAATGATTCTAAGCTCATGATTAATGCTTTTAAATTATGCAGCATTCCGAATTGATTCTAGCATGACAGGCTGTCGGAAAAGGGCACTAAATGATTTGAAAAATTTGTGAAAGGTCAGTCAGGATCAATATGCAAATAATATTATAGGGAAAAAAATCTTTTATTTAAGTCTCACTTGCGTGTGCATTATTGATTATTGGAAGGAAAATACTTTGTTTGAACTAAGCCCAATTGGCTCTGTAAAGAAAAGTAATTTAAATGACTTTCTTTGTTACGAACGGTTTGAATTACGTCGCTTTCTGGTTGTGAAATCGATTTCTCCTTATGGAGTCCCGATAAAGAATTAAAAAGACTATAAATCTGCTTAATATCTTGCTAAAATGAATTCTAGTTTAATGTGGTTTTTCTAAGTTGATTTATTTGTTTGCCATCATTCATTTTGCTTTATTAGACAGACTTACTGCATTAAGATATTAAAGGATTTTTTTTAAATTCTAATTTTAGAATTATTTCATGGAAAGTGTCAATTTTTAGTGACTACATCATAGCTAAAAATTCTTTTTTTTTAAATATATTTTTTTCATTAATTAAATTCCCTGTTCAAGTTATTTTTAAAAAAGATGAAAAGTGTGTGCGTTTAACAATGAATTACATATTCTGACTAAATTACTGTCATATACATCTAGGAACACATGAAAATATAGATGTTAGGTGATTTAATCGGAGGAAAGATCCAAAAGAAGACAAATTTTCGAATCGGTTCATGTTACAAAGGCAGCAAATTCAGTCACTAGAAATTAATATCATTGTAAATTATATTGTTACTGTGGAGTTTAAAATTCATAATGTAGTTAACTTTGCTTATGTTTTTCTGCAATACTTTTCTCATTATGGATACCGTTTTTTTCCAAAGTTATTCACTCTTTATCATTAAATTAGTTTAAATTTGCTATTTTTAGAATTTCAAATACAATATATGACAACCCCACTTTAAATATTATTATATTATACGGATATATATATTAACTTAATTATTATTATAAACCCTCATTTTTTTATAATAAATATTTGCACACAATACCTAAATTGTAGCTCAAGAGTTTTACTAAGTCTTCATGCAGTATGATTTTTCAAAATAACATCTAAAAGTTTAACCTAACATACACTGTTGTGAAAAAGTTAAGGTATCCGACTACGTTCGGAACCGTGATTTTGCAAAAGCGCATAAATGGAATATTTTCATGATATTTAGTGTCACTTAGAGTAGAATACATGTATACAATTGTTTTAAGGACATTTTGAAAAAAAAATTATTTAAATACAATATTTTGGCAAAAAATTAACTTAGAATAATTTTTTTTCAAAATGTTCTCCTTTTGTGAAAAGTGCTTCTATTATAGTAATATTTTGCCTGTCTATAGCTCAGACCTCTGTACAGAGGCTCAACTAGAATTTTTCAAATACATAACTCAGAAGTGGGTTTATCCATATTTTACGACAACAGAGGGGAGCAATTTTAAAAAAAACCGCCGATAATTATTTCAATTGGCTGTAACTCTGAAAATAATGTGAATTTTTCAAAACTCTTAGTTGAGCCTCTGTAAAGAAGTTTGAGCTATATACAGGCAAAATATTATTACAATAAAAGCACTTTTCACAAAAGAAGAACATTTTGAAAAAAGATTTTTCTAAGTTAATTTTTTGCCAAAATATTATATTTAAATAATTTTTTTTGTCAAAATATCCTTAAAACAATTTTATACATGTAGTCTAACCTAAGTGACACTAAATATCATGAAAAGTATCCATTTATGCGCTTTTTTAAAATCACGGTTCCGAACGTAGTCGGATACCTTAAGGAGCAGACACATTTTTATGGATTCTTCAAACACTATTGAACCTATTCAAGGACAATTTTGTAAAAAAAAAAATCTTTTAAGGGTTGCGAAATAGATGATAAATAAAATGTTTCTCATGAACATGATTTATGCATGGTAGTCCAATATGATGAAAACATAATAGTTCAAAACATGATATAACACGAACGCTTTAACATGGGGTATAATCAACTCAAAAGCAATACAGCTCTCTCTTGCTGTTTTTGAGATATTGGGAAAATAAATCTCCCTTCTTTATGAAAACACTTCTTAACTTCAAAATTTCTCCTAAAATCAGTGGGCGAACTTCAATAGCTCTACGAAAAGCATTTTAAGCTTACTCTATGAGATTCATGTCTGGAGTTCTGGTTAGCCCATCCTTTGTTTGAATATATTCAATCTATAGGTATACGTCAACCAGCCGCGCCCTGTTGATAAGTTTAATCGTTCATGTTGATGAACTCGGTAACAACTTCTCCTCTAAAAAGTGCTAGACAGGGTTCTAGGATCTCATTCCTATACCTCAAAGCAGTCAAGAAGCTTCCAGGGTCGGCCATCCAAGAACACGCTATCCCAAACCATAACACCACCACCACCATAATGATACCTTTCCAGGATATTAGAAGTATAGTTTTGAGTCTCTGGTTATCTCTCTATAAGTGAACATGTTGAGAATCAGTGTTCAAACAGTCCTCGACACATTAGTGAAGTGAACAAATGTTATATACATAGATGAATGCTTCCATATCATCTCAGAGAGACTCTCCGGGTAAGTGGTAGTCTAGTGGTCAAAGTCACGAGTTAGTGGCTGTCATGTCTTGAGTTTGGGCCTAGTGCCGCTGAAGACCAGCCGTGTAAAGGGGGCCATTATTAGCTAAATATATGGAGGCTCAAACATCCTCCAATTCATGTGGTTTGGAAGTAAGGATAAAAGAGTACCAGCTCAAATATATTTTTCATCACTTGAGCGTGGCTCAAATTTGCGCGGCACATCACCAATTGCCTTTTTGCTGCTTAGTAGTGCAACTTTAAAAGAACTGTTACTCAGTCACTTACTGAGGCTCATGTTACGTGGAGTGACTGGCCGTGACGTAACGGAGAATATTTAAGCCCCCTGAAAATTCAGGTTTTTGGCCCCTATGTTGGATTTTACAAAGGCTAAGTACTTGGCGTTTGTCAGTCTTTGGGCCCCCTAGAACTCTAAACCCCCGCAATGCGTAGAGGGTGTTGCGTTACGCCACTGGGCTAAATTAAGATTTTTGAAATATATAATTTAGAATTGAATTTATCCATACTTTAATACATCAAAGCAGAAAGACTTTAACAAAATACACCCGTTATCATTTCATTTGATCGAAACTCTGTAAATAATACGAATTGTTCAAAAATCTTAGTTCCCTAAAAGAAGTCTTAGGTATATACAGACACAACATTATCATTATAGAAACATGTGTTATAAAAAGAGAATTCCTTGAAAATTTATCCTTTCTTCATTTTTTGTCAATAAATTGCATTTAAATAATATTTTTTGTTAATATATTCTTAAAAAAACTTTATATGTATATTCTAATTCAACTGACACTAAATATAAAAAAAAAATTACCAATTTATGCGCTTTTTCAAAATTACCCGGTTTCGAAAGTAATCACCTTAAGAGATCTAATGTGGATTTTTTATTGGCTTTAGCCTAGTTTTCACAAATTTTCCGACCTTTTAATGTATCGTTCTATCCAGAAATTTATTGATCAAAACGACACCATATCTATACAGCAGTGCTTCTCAAACCTTCAATACTCGCGACCCAATATTCAATCATCATTTTCATCCCCACCCCCCCCCCCTCCATACAATAACATTGTATTGAATTCAATAATACTATACTTTTACACTAAGGCTACAATACGAAATTAACTTCTTATGTGCCACCGAAGTATATAAACGTCTCGCTCAGCCAAAGCATTAATTTTCTGAACGTATATATACGTCTTACCGAAGTACGATCTTTTCTGTGCACTGCTATCCATAAAATTATTCCTAAGGCTTTCGAATGCAATTAAAGGACCTTGACAGTCTTTGCAAAGGATTTACTTATTTCAGAGGATTTTACTTATTTATTCCTTTTCTCCCCCCCCCCATAGCATCAAAATATGCGCGTCTACGTTGAAAACCGTGGTATTGGGGAGCGACCGCGTAACTTTTAATCGGCAGTTAAGGAATTAATTATAAACCGTACAAATCATCAAGATAAGTGTTAATACAAGTCCATGGGGTCACTGATTATTATCTAACTTGTTCTTAACTTACTATTGTTAAATTAATAATAAAATGCATTGTACAATACACACAGATACTTTTATAAGTATATTATATCAATGTAAGTGTGTATTTTATATTTTATTATGTCAGAAAGTATTTTGTTTGCTTACTTTCAGTAAATTAATAATTTTTTGAATAATCTTTAGTTTTCAACTTTTCAATATGCTCGCATCCCCCTCGTAGACTTACCACGCCCTTGAAGGGGGGCGCACCCCACACTTTGAGAAACGCTGCTATACAGTATACGGAATGAATATTTGACCCTCATTTAAAATAACGATGTAAAAAATTAATGTATTAATGAGTAGATTTTATTAAATTTCTTAGTACAATTAGTCAGTGAGTTTTTTTTTATCTCCACTATAGAACAGAACAGCCACGCTGCGCATATTGCATCACGTAATCTTTTTTCCCCGACTTAATGGAGGTACTTAATGGACCTTTTAGAATTATTCTCAAGGCAAAAGGCCCAAAATAAAGAAAAATAGTTGAAAACTGCCTTTCATAAAGGCAAAAGACTGATGCTTTCTGTAATTCTTCCATGTGATAGACAATCGAACAGTTGTCTGATCTGACACGTCAGTGGGCACTTAAAAATTCTCACTTTCTGGAGGCAACAAGAGGTTTACTATTTTCCCTAAATGCCAGCTAGAACAGGCTTCCCCTCAGTACATCTTGATCTGCCTATGACTGAACTGGGAAGATATCCATGATATTCCACTTCTAGTATTGGACTTCATTAAAGTCAACTGTTTCATTGATGTGGTCTGACTTCGTCTGACCAGAAGGGAGATTTGTAACAACAGCAACTTAAAGGACTTTTTTTAGATATATGCTAATTGTTATTATAAAAATCTACTGTTTAAAATTGATTAATAATAATTAGTATTAAATTGACACACAGTATAACCACTCTTGGTATAATAGCTGTAACTGACTGTACCATGCAGTAGAAGCGCACTTTAGCAACCACTTATCTTCAGGAGAGGCCATGTAAGAAAGAGTGGGGTCAATATAAAAAATGGCCACGTCCTTTGTCTATTAATTTTTTTCAACAACATATGTTGCCTTTGTGCAAAACCAACCTTAAATTAAAAAAAAAAAAATAATAGATACAATAAAGGAGATTTCATTCAACCCAACTCCAAATGTAGCACTTTTACTTTACTCTTTAACGCCTAATGCTCTGCAGCAGCTGCGAGTTATTGAGATTAAATTAATTGTGGAGATTCACAAAAAAATATTTGATGCTTTTTTTATTCATTATACTGTTCTTTGATGCAAGAACAAAATTAAATACTTATTTACCTAGTTTGAATGATACTCCCTAAGAGATATTTTACCTTTTTTTCTCAATTCTTTTCATGGGATATTATTTCAGTTGTACACATCTTTGAGATTCAATTACAAGTAGAACTCTTTTAGGATCATGGTCATTATAAAGTATTTTTTTGGAAATAGAAGAGTTTTTAGCTTAAAAGATAAGACGGTACTTACGTATTATCTCAGCCTATTAGCGATATAATATTATATACAAACACGTGGCATTACATTATTTACAAACACGTGATTGTCAATTCGACACATGCGGAATTGGGTTTTACAACTTGGCGAATTATCTTGAACGTTGACGATTGATGCGATAATACGTAAGTACCTATTCAACTGTTAAATTACCCAACTAAGCGATTAATTTAAATCTTTATTAGTCAACATAACTTTTTGCTGAGGTTTAGAAACGTCACTAGAATAGAGTTTTGAATTCAGGGGGTTATATAAACGAGAACAATTTAGGGAAAAAAAATGTCTTCAAGTTATTACCAATTGATTGAATTCTTACGGACCTATGAATAGAAAGTAAATTTACGAATTAATTTACAGTTTTTAATCTATTTGAGTAGAAGTTCTGTGAATTAGTAACTTTCCGGGTGTATCTTATTTGTATATTATTTATACATTATACGTAGATTAGGTTAAAAATTGTTTTGAACCCTTTTTTTTTAAAAAAAAATATCTTTAAAAAAGTAATCTAAATAAGTGTGGTTGCTAGATCCTTACAATATTAACTATAACAAAATATAATTAATAAGAGTAAAAAAGATGGATGTATTTTTTTTAAAAAAAAGATATTACTGGTTTTATTTTTTTACGTGTTTTTATTTTTACAAAATCATTGTAGAACATCTAACTTAGTTATTTTAACAAACCAAGCAACAATGTACTTTATGTTATAATCAATATAAAATCGCAATAAATACCCCATATTATTTCAATTATATTGTTATCTTGAAAAATTATTCAGTTTAGTGTATGAGCAAACAAAGTGACGTTGTTATTTAATCACTGAGTTACCTATTTGAAAACATACGTTTTTCATAAATAATTCATTGGCAATGACGAAATCATTGTTTGCTGCGTTTTCTGTCATGCTTTTGTGGATCATCAATGTTGCAAATGATTTATTACAGCGACACATCTTACACGTTTTATTCCATTGGATGTATTCTTTTTTTGGAACACTGCAAAAATGCCACTCCAAAGCTTAAGCTTTTGATCTACAAGTCATTGACCATGGCAGTAACGTTATTTGATGCGCTTTCTGTCCTGCTTCTTTGGATCATCAACATGTTTCAAACAATATATTACGGTGACATGTCTTTCATTTTTTATTCCGTTGGATACATTCTTCTTCTGGAACACTGTAAAATGTGAAATGCTAAATAGAAAAAGAATGGTAGCAAAGGAATAATACTTTATTGCAGTGTTCAGCCTTCTAAAGCTGAAGCCTGTGTTACCAAAGATCACATTCAAGACTTCAATCATGCCTGTAAAAATAACTAACCGGAGAAGAATCTTTTTTTCAGCACTCTAAGCAACTTTTAAATCTTGCATATATCAAGTACAGTGATGCTACATTCAAAGCAAATAATTTTCGGTTGAAGTGTAGTATAGGGGGGCCACTTCGGATTTGACTATTTTTCTTTGGATTTGGCGATTTTTATCTTCATGTTATGGTGATATATCGAATTCATTCTAAAATAAATAATAAATAATTCCGAAAAAAATGCCTTGGCGACCACTTTTAGTCGCCAAAAAAAAGGACTGTGCCAAGTGGCCCCCCTATACTACACTTGAACCAACTTTTCTCTAAAACTGATGAATACTCAGAAGAACTTGGCAATCCTTTGGAAGACAGTGCAAATAACATTGAAACAATTAATGTGAATTTCCAGCCATTGATCAAAATGTATTCAAACTAATTCTAAAAAATAACAGAAAATAATTCAGTTTACCTATAACAACACAGGCTTCAAAAATGGGAATGTAAGAATTTCAAAGTTCATACAGAAAATACAGAGATATTGACTCTAGTAGAGAAATAGCGACTATATGTCGCAAAGATAATGACTCTTAATATTGTAGAGGTAATGACTCTATTACAGAGGTAGTGACTCTATTACAGAGGTAGTGACTCTACTACAGAGGTAGTGACTCTATTACAGAGATAGTGACTCTTTACGTTACAGAGATATTGACTCTTCACATTACAAAGATAGTGACTCTTTTAAAGAGATAGCGACTCCGTTAAAAAAAAAGAGATAGAGTGATTCTTCTTGTGATATTTTTTTGTCTCAATAGTTTCACTTCAATAGAATTATAAAAAAATATGTCGAAAATATTTGGCTTTCAATAAAATAGTTTACTACACTTTTTGAGTGTTTCATATCATATATAAAATTAATAGCTTTATTTTTTGTGCTGTCATTTTCAGTAGATTCATTAAAAAAGGACTTAATATAATAAGAACCAAATTTAAAATTTGATTAGTTAATAGATGAAAAAAAATAAAAATATGCCAGATCTTTACATCATTTGATAGTTAGAAAAGTCTGAAAAAACTTTTGATAAATGATTTTATAAAATATAAAAACCATTACTAATTGCTATTCTGTTAGAAATATGAATACAAGGCAAGTAAACAAAAAGTTAAACAGCATTCAGTGTAGTAGGAGTAAAATATAATAATTTAAGTTCGAAGAAAAATAAATGTATCTGATTTTTAAAAAAATAGGGTACTTACGCATTTTATCGCAACAATCGCTAACTCTATTAATAACTCACCAAGTTGGCAAAAGCGATTTCCTATGTGCCTTATGCGCTAAATTGGCAACTTCATGCTTCGTTTCAAATAATATCAACAATAGGTTGCGATAATACGGAAATACCAAAATTCGTAATTTCATTAAATAAATAAAATACAGAAAACTTTTAATAAAAACTATGATTTTATCCATGCAATACATCTTTCCTTTTTTTTTATTTAATTAAATTTTAAAACACTATTTGTAAGGAAAGTCTTTGATGCAAAATTTCTTCTAGTAAAATGATATCTCTTTTTAATTCTCAATTTATTGTATTGTTGGCTTAAAATTTTTGACAAGATTTTTTCCCCTGGACTTTTTCAAAGTAAGAACATAATCGGTAACATCGGTTATCGTAAATCAAATAAATTCTGAATAATTCCAGAAATAAGCAAACAGCACTTTAATCTCCTTTGTTGTTTCTTAGTCGATATTGAAAAATTCTTACTTTTTAACAAAGACAAAGGAAAAAAAAAGAACGATTTTTAAGTCAAGTAACTATAATACTACTGATATTGTACCGATATATAGAAATGCGAAATAACTGAAAAATCAAGAATGACTCCAGGTTCTCGACAAGAATTTGGTGAACAAGGTAATTCCATTTCTGATAGTTTTTTCAATTAAGTTTTGGGTTCCATAAATTAAAAGGTTTAGACTCTTTTTACGGATTTTGATGCAAAAATATGTTTTAAAGCTCAAAAACTTTGTCACGGTCAGAAGGTTACGGTTGTGAGAGGGCTCGAGGAAGAAACAGGCATGATCATAAAATAGCTAATTTTATTAAATCTTAAGTGATGAAGTACACTTTCATCACTTAACTCTGGGAGCAATATGAAATCTTAACCCTTAATCAAATAACTAAATTGTGGAAGGTATTTATCTCGAGTAGCAACTCCTTGTATGATCCTTCTTGAAGTCTGATAGCATGGTCAGCTCCAAGGTTCGACATTAAACCCTTTCTTGGTCGATTCTTCACCTACTATTAATCTTAAGAAGCGCAACCACCAGTCACTGCTTACTAACACTTGAATTCCAGCTTAATGATGAATGCTCACCCATTACTAGTAGGTACTTAAATAGTAGTTACATTTGCATAAAATCAAGTCATCAGTACGGAAAGCGATTCTTTAACAAAAATTACAGTTAAAGAATATTTTCCCCAAAAGTTTTATTTAATGATCCGAGTAGAATCCGATACAAATTTTCTTAGCATATTTTATATAATATTTGAATACTTGTATGCGTGAGAATTTTGTTATCTAAAAAGTAACAAAGGTAAGAAGGCACGAAGTGAATTATTTCCTTTTAAAAATACTTTCATGAAAGTATATTCATTTACTTTGTTATCAAAATATTTATTGAAATTGATTAAAAGGAAAAACATAAAAAATAAATTGGAGCTTTTAATAACCATGTGAATGATACAGAGGTTCCAGGCATTCCATATTTATTATTTTCTTAAGGCCTCTGCTCTTTTTTCGAAAAAACAAGTTCAACTATTTTTTTTCAAACTGAACTCAACATTTTGTTAATAAAATTCAACATTCGAAAGATATAATTTCTTACATAATTTTTTTTATTTCTTAAAACTTGTTTCGAAACTTTTTTTATTGCTGTTTTCTTTTTTTTTTATGTTTAAACTTATGTTTTTTCAATTCCTTATTTTAATATCAGAATTCAGGCTGCTCACTAATGAAATAATTAGTAAAAAATACAAACTCGATATATGCTTTTAAATTTAACTTTTGAGTGATTTAAATTATTTATTGATTAGTCAAGGAATTTGTTAAAAGCTTTAAAAGTTTTTTTTTATATAGATCTTAAAGTTAGTTAATTGTAAGTTAGCTATTTCTCTCAAAAATTGTAAGATCTATTTTTTGCTAATATTGTTCACAACGAAATTGTAAGTATTTCATGCTGACTGAATAATCAAGTCAATGACGTTTGTGATTCAATCTACCCACCCACCTCCACATAGCAGGGTTTTTTTTTAAATTTTTACCATAAAGGTTAAGCCTGGCACTCTGAACAACATGTTTTTTTTAAAATATGCTAATCCGTGCGTAGTCTCGGGAAACAAGTAGCTATGGTCACAGACTCCTGGGCGGCGTGTCATGAGTTTGAGCCCTAGTATAACTGAAGACCTGCCGTGTAGAAGTACTTAGGAACGTTAAATCCATCGAGGGTCAAACATCCTCCAATTGGCGTGGTATAAAAGTTCGTAGGGGTGAAGGTGTCACTTGCCACACATCACTTGACCATGTAGACATCGTCAGTTGACCACCATGGTTTCAAAATTACTAAGTCCACTGCCAATAGCCCTCGGAAACACTCGCTTCTCTCCTACACCCCTTATAAAAGAAGTATAGTATATATATATATATATATATATATATATATATATATATATATATA
>BMAV01019453.1:0-11343 GCA_019973955.1 Trichonephila inaurata madagascariensis
CCCCTCTACTCAACACTTAAGCCCAGGATGGGTTTTATAAGAATGTTGCTTACAGTTGTTTAGTTTTGATCTGAATAAATCAAACAATTGACTAATGAACCAAATAAATTGCATTAAATTAATAACACTAGTCTTTTTTAAATAATCTGCCAATATAAAGTAAACATTTATCACATAGCTAAATTGGCTGTCAATCGTATAGAGAGTGTATTTAATAATTATACCAGCATATTAAACTTAGATTAAAAACAAGTCACGTACTTTTCGATTTACAAACAAGAAAAAATCAGAAATAACAACAAAGAATATACTCATTTTAATACTCATGTGTTCCTCCGCGTGTAGCATAGTAGATACGAAATATAGTTCGGTAGATTTAAGAGAACTAAGTTTGCTGTTGATCCCCAATTTTTAAAATATCTAGCCAGAATATTAAAACAGCTTCTGTAATCCTGAATATCTTTTTAATTTTTCTGAGAGTGTTTTTAGGGGGTTTTGAGTACATGTACTGTATCAAATTCAAGAAAGGCGTGCGTTCAAATCTGACACGAATATACTCATTTTAAATTGAGAATGTACACGAGTTCATTTTTGAGTAAGTCTTTTTTCTCCGTGTAGCCTCGTTCTCAGTGTGTTGCTTCAGATTCAGTTTACTGCATTAATGACGAATTGGAGAGATTCATAGCATTTACTATTCAGATTTTCAGCAACTAATAAATGTCGATGGATGACATAGTGTATTGTTAACTCATATATTGCTATTGTAGCGTATATTGCTAACATATTGTTGTTATAGTAAGTTTTTCAATATTCGGTCAAAACACGGATAAGGCTTGACACACGGAAAAAAGCTTCGAGCAATTACTTTCAAAAATTCCGAAGTTATTAAATGTTTAAGTCAAATGTAGAATAATTTTCAAAAAATCGTTAAAAATAAAAAAAAAAATAAAAATTGGGAAACTTGAAATTTAAATTACCTGGGTTAAGAGAGAAAAGCGTTCAATTTTATTGAAAGTAAATTCCATTTATCATGCTAATGCAGCGTTACACGGGTATAATACAGTTATAAATGTATTAGTACTGTACAATGTATTTTATTATTAATTTAACAATACTAAGTTAAGAACAAGTGGATAATTACCATTGACCCCATGGGCTTGTATTAACACTTTTCTTGATAATTTTTTTGTACGGTTTATAATTAATTCCTTAACTGCCGATTAAAAGTTAAGCGATTCGCTCCCCAATGTCACCGTCTACCATGTAGACGCGCGTAATTTGGTGTTTTTTTGGAGGGCGGGAGAAGAGGAATAAATAAGCAAATCCTTTGAAATAAGTACATTTTTTGCAAACACTGTCAAGGGCCTTTTATTGCATTTCATAGCCTTCGGAATAATTGTATGGATAGCAGTGCACATAAAAGATCGTACTTCGGAAAGACGCATATATACGTCCAGAAAATTAATGCTTTGTCTGAGCGATACGTTTATATATACGTCGGTGGCATATAAGAGATTCAATACGTATTGTAGTCAGGGTACAGTATTATTGAATTCAACACATTGTTATTGTATGGAGGGGGGCGATGAAAATGACGGTTGAATATTGGGTTGCGAATATTGGAAGTTTGAGAAGCACTGTGCTAATGAGAAAGAGATTCAGAGTGATAAAACATTTCGTACTTGAAAGAGCATTAAAATTGATTTAGTGTAGGGAAAAAAAAACACAAAATGTAAAATGTCGTTATTTTGAAAAAAAAACACTATACCATGTCCTTGCAAAATAAACGATTTGTCCAGTTATGTAATTTTTTTTTGTTTGATTTTAATACATAAGGATTGATGGCAGCATTAAATGCGACAGAGATGCTTGATATCTTTCATCTGCCTTTCTTTGGAGTCACTGTACGAAAGACAGCATTACAGAGGTAGCCCAATCATTCATTTTAACATGTTTGATTTCGAAATTTTAATCAGAAAAATGAAAATCTTAAATTATTTTCCATCTTTTGCTACCTTCGGTGCGTTTTTTGCGTTTAGCGGTCCATGAGAAGGTAGCCTCACATAAACATTTACCGTCGCATTTTAATAGTGTAGATCAGGGGTGGCCAACCCAAATGACCTAGAGGACCACTTCGGAAAACATTATAATCTCGCTGGCCGCACATAAAAATATGTACCTTTATATCAGATTTAGAAACATTAGAAAAACATTTATTGGAGTACTGGTGGGCCGCGTGTTGGACACCCCTGGTGTATATAAGCAGATGCATGAGTTTGTATAAAAAATATTATGTAAATAAAAAAGATAACATCTTTGTTTGGGGATTATTTCATTCTTTGAAAGGCAAATTTGAAATCACAATCTGTTTGAATGAGAATTTTTTTTACCATAGACCTTCACTTCCACCTCATGCATTTCCTATTTTTTTTTTTTTTATTATTATTGTCATGCAACCTTGCACGCCGTCGTTGGCCCTAAGGATCGATATACTAGGTCTGGCTATTAAATAATGAAACTGCTCTCCTATATGGCGCCCTAGAGGTGTGGGGAAAAAACGAGTAGGCGTTGGGTATCTGAAAATCTTCTTTATTCACGTACCAAAACACGTTTTCGCCACTATTACAGTATTTGTGCAGTAGCGGTTTGATACGAACGTGTTTTTCTCTCGTGCCGAAAACCATGTGTGACGAAAATCAGGAGCAACGTATCAATCTCAAATTTCTCGCTAAACTGAAAAACACTCCGATTGAGAGCTAAAAATTGTTGCAAGAGGCCTATGGGGACAATTCTCTATCTCGTGCGCGTGTTTTTGAGTGGTGTAAGCGCTTCAGAGAGGGCCGAGAGAGCACTGAAGATGACCAGCGCCCAGGTCGCCCTGTCACTGTTTCAACTCCGGAAACAGTGACCAAAATCCACCAAATTATGTGTGCAGATCGTCGAATGAGCATCCGGATGATTGCCGAGGCTATAAGCGCCGATAAAGAAACGGTTAGAAATATTTTACCCGAGGAATTACACATGACACAAGTCTGTGCGAAGTTGGTGCCAAAAAACCTGACCCCTAACCAAAAGCTCTTGCGTCAACAGGTCTGCTCAGATTTCCTTAAGAGGTTAGAAGAAGATACCGGACTGATGAAAAACATTATTACTAGCGACGAAACGTGGATTTTTCAATACGATGTTGAAACAAAGCGGCAATCGTTGCATTTGAAGACGCCTGAATCGCAAAGAATCCAAAAAGCAAGGATGTCCAAATCAAAATTCAAGGCAATGTTGATCGTTTTTTTCGACATTAACGGTATCGTGATGACTGAATGGGTTCCAGAGGGTCAGACTGTCAACCAGACTTAGTATTTGTCAGTTTTGGTAACACTGCGAGAACGAGTTCGTAAGAAACGGCTATAGAGTTGTGGAAGAACTCGTAGATTTGGCACCAGGACAATGCACCTGCCAATAACACGCTATCTGTGAAGCGGTATTTGACCGATAAACGCACTCCAGTGCTTGAACACGCGCCGTACTCCCCAGATTTGGCACCGTGCGACTTTTTCTTTGTTTTCGAAGATAAAATCTGCTTTGAAAGGGAACCGATTTGAGTCGATGGAAGCAGTAAAGCAAAAAACGGCAGAGCTCCTAAAGGCCCTCACCAAAGAAGACTTCCAGCACTGCTTTGATCAATGGAAAAAACGTATGGAAAGCTGTGTGGCGAGGGGAGGTTATTATATTGAAGGGGAGCATTCGAATGTAAAATAATTTTTATAATAAAACACATTTTCATAACCAGTCTCATTATCTAATGGCCAGACCTCGTAGACAATTTTGGGAATCATTGTTGTAGATCAGTGGTCTTCATAATTTTTCGACTCACGGAGCCCTTAAAATTGTAAGATGTGTTTTTAAGGAATCTCATTTAACCCATAGAAGTATATATCTTTATAGAATATTTAAAGTAAATTAACATGTTGTTGTTACATTTATTTAAAGTTAATTAAAAAAGTACTATATTTGTTATTAAAATTTTTAATATAATATTGACACGTTTAAAAACAGTAAAAATCAGGTAAGTTCAAAAAGTTGTAATATACTTTTTCTAAATTTTGTCAACGTGAATTGTTAATAAAACTGTATATTGACAAATGGTTGAAAAATATGCATTTTTGAAAACTAGGAAGGGTTAATTATTGATGCCTATCAGCGTCCTGTTGGTCTTTGAACCTATGTTACTTCATATATCGACACGACACCAATAGACGTCTTAAAGAAAACAACTCTTAGGTAATATTTTTTGGCCCTTGATGCTAATGTGACACATAAAAAAATAGAACTGCATAATTTTATATGAGGCAATCGACGCTGTAGGGCGTTTTGATGAAATTGGGTGGAGAAAAATGAGCACATGCACTTTGCGCGGGAAAGAACTAAAACTTACAACAAATTGACACCGTGTCTACTAAGATCGTACAAAATGTGACAGTAACAATCAAAGTCATGCAACGAGCATGGGATAGTGAACTTTGAACAGCAGTTCTGGCAATTTAACACTATAACGTCCGGGACTTCGATTGCTCTTAAATGTCCACCGGTATCGTTTCGACACCTGATATAAAATATTTAAAATGATTGTAATAACTAAATAATTACAGGACTACTGTTTAGTAGGGTTTATTTCTAAGATTTTTTAATATTATTTCATGTAGTTATCATACATTATGACCCCCTTTATGTCATAAAAAACTGACGTTGACATTATGTTTCTCGAAGCTTGTTGAACCATTGCTTTGTCCCAAAATATTTTGAGTCAAAAATCTGCCAGGAACATTTCCATAATGCGGTATCTCTTAGGTACCACCCCTGGCGACAAATATATCATCATTTACTGGAGTATTATCAATTTCATCTGCACTTTCTTCATATTCTTCGCGCAGTCCATTTTCCCTCTATCTTATAATATCTTCATCGAAATCTAAATTATAACAAGATAGCGCACCGCCATCCTATTAGAAATCTCTCGCAACAAATTAGCAATTCCATCAGTGTTTAGACCTTTTCTATGAGTCATCGTTTTAGGATGTCTGCTTTGCACAAGGTTCGAAAATCCAATAAATTTTCTTTATGAGCAGATAATCAAATGCTATGTAACGAAACGATTTTAGAATAACTGACTCACTTCTGCTGTGAACCATATAACACAGCATTAAAGGTCAAGTAAATACTCTATATTACTTCCGAAAGTTTGTCTTACGAATGGTATATACTTAGTGAGCTATCTTTTGCTGAACGACAGCTATTTATAATCATAAATTGCCTCGGTGTCAAAACGACATCAGCGGATGTTCTAAGTATATTTAGTTATAAAATATCTCCTAATTAACCTAGTACCACAAAACTTTTTTCTGCGTAATCATCATGAAATATAATTAAAAGCCATGAAAAGTTTTCAATTTCCCTGCAAAAATAGGGAAAGGAGAGTAAACTGAACAGGTTTCCAATCAACACCGAAGTACATTCTAGTGTTAAAAAAAATTTAAAGACGCTGTGTGTGTGCATGGTGTCCAGTCATTTTTATTAGATGTAATTGACGCCGAATGGCGTTACTGTCCTTCAAGTGTTAATATAATTTACTCAGTAATAATATTTGTGTGCTCCAGGTGTCTCAATACTAAAGAGAAAAGTAAATATATTTTGCGTACACATTTATGTATCTGATTTTCTTTTTTTTTTTTGAATTTTTATTTAGATTCGTGAAACCCTGGGTATGCTTCGTGGAGCTCCTGGGCTCTATTGAAAACAGTTTAAAGACCCCTGGTTCAATGACATAAAGTTTCAAAAAGGTATCATACAAATATTTACTGATTAACAATTTGAAAACTATTTTCTTCTAGAATATTGTATTGTATAAAAAGAGCGTGTTAAATATTTAGAAGAAACTACATGTAGTAAACTAACTACAATGTAAACATTTAAAATGTCTTTTCAATGGAATTGAATCATTTTATCTCAATAAACGTTTAAAAGGTGTTTCGAAAGAAATGACGAGATTTCAGAATACAATGCATAGCAGATAATATATGAACTGACGTGTTTTTAAATATAAGTATTTAAATAATTTTTAAATTAATGAAATTTTCAATTAAAAATTTAAAACAAATAACACTTTATGTTTCAAACTCAAAATTTATTTCGATTAGCCTAGTAAAAAAAAAGAGAATAAATCTAGACATGAATTGTACATAGTATATCATTTTAAAACACAAAGGAAAAAACTCGACAAGTATTTTGTATTTATTTTTAAATATATTTTAGGGGGCATTGACTGTCTAAATTTAAATAATTTCTATAGAAAGTGTATAATCTTTTATAACTAGTGTTAAATGATAGGTTTCTTTTTATTCTGTAGATATCTTTCATTAAAAAAAATAAAAAAAAATAAGTGAATATTTTGCAAATACTTCACATCTTTGAAACAGACAATTTTTAGTTTTGTAAAACAAAGTGAACCCCTTGTGATTCATGCTGTAAAATGAAATATTTATTCAAAATTAGAGAAAACATTTTTACTATATAATACTTTAAACCAAATAACACACACATTTTCACATAGATATAGATATCCCAAATGAAGAATTGTGTTATGTTTGATACTACTTTATTCAGAGGTGTTTTCATTTGATACATAATTAAAAATAATAATCTAATAAAAAAACTAAACAACTAAGCGAATTTAATTATTATGATGTATTGCATAAACATTTTAGAATTAAAAACAAGTAATATAAAAAAAAATTAAGTCAATTCCTACTTAGATCAAGAAAGAAAAATTTTATTTTAGCTACTTTTTATTAAATAGTTACAATTAATATAAATATGTGTATACATATGACAGAATCACAACATTAAGGGTAGTTAATTTTTATTAATTATCATTAAAGTATCGTATTGGCCTCCAAAATAATCGTGCATATAAATTTGAGTTTAACCAAATACTTTAACACGTGAGCAAAAAACCTTTTGAAGTTTTGACACAAGTCGCCAAAAGGATAACTAAGTCGCCAAAAATGATGCCAATGTAGTTGTATTTGTAATTCTTAAAATAATTAGTTTTAATTAATTAATTTTTATTAATTATTATATTATTGTATTGTCATCCAAAATAATACTGTATATAAAATTTCAGCTCAATTGAGTGCTCTAAAATGTATTTTACTTATGACTGAAAATTCCAATAAGATAAATAAATAAATAAATATATAGAGATTGTGAGCTAATAGTAGGAATTGAAAAACACTGTTGTGTGTGTACGTGCGTGTGTGTGAAATAAAAAATCAATGTGTTGCATTTGAATATTTATTAAAAAATTATTTTTTTTCCTTATTTATTGTTTTGCGAGCAACAAGTGAAGTTGAAGTTTTTGATTGAAAAAGAAATCGCTTTTTAAGGCTGTTTTCGCCATATACACAAGAGAGGGAACTTAACGCGGAGCACATTTTTAAAGGGAACAAATGCCTCACACACACAATTTTCATGAAAATCTGTGACCTTATAACTTATGCGTTTGTTTATAATATAGTGTTTTAAAAATTTCAAAATATATCATAGATAATTAGTTTTTCCTCTTAACATATAAAGGGTTAGCTCATTTAGCATTACGGTAAAAATGCGGAACACATTTTATAAAAGAAAAATGCGACAACTCGAATAAAAATGAGTAGTATCATAAAATAAGTGATTCTCTACAGGATAGTGAAGCCAGAATATAATATTAATGTTTGAGTACTTTTACTTCTGAAAAAATATTCGGAATTTGGGTACTATTCTTTAACATTAGCCGAAAACAGCCTTAAAGTTAGTAAGAGCTAAAAAGTCACAAAGATTTCAAAAGCAATTCTTATGGCCACATTTGTTTTGTTGCATTCCTTGTGGTGCCTGTTTGAGATATTTGGACATTATACTTGAAATATTGCTTTCATTTGATCCCTTACTACATTTTCATAGAACTTCTCAAACTGAAGTCAAATAATCCAAAAAAGAAGTTCAAAACACTAATCAGGAAATGAATCTCTCTGTTGGGCTTATACAACTGGAAGAAAAACCTGATAACATTTATGAATTATTGGAGCAAATTTCATCGAATATATCTAAATCTACTCCAAATATGCGCTTTATGATGACAACGGAAAACAGTTCATTATTGACAACGTCGGCTTCGAAGAAGAGAAAGAATTAGCCTATGTATTTAATTCAAACTCGGCACCCTTGTCTAATATTTCGACTATGGAATGGGATCTTACAACGAAACTTTTCATTTTAAACCAACTCCAACGGATGCAACACCTGATACAGATAAAGACTTAATTCTTTGCGCCGATTTCGAAGAGGAAGAAAAATAACTGATAGATACATTTAATTCAAATTTAGAAATCTTCCAATAATCCAAATTTTGAAATGAGACTTTAAAAGAAAGCTTTTCATTTTACACCTATTTCAATGGATGCAACAAAGAGAATCGTACCGATGAAGCAACTGTTTTTCATACAAAATATTTAAATGATTATAGGAGAAATTTATGGCTGTTCTCAAACAGGTTTTTACGCCGACTATAAATCAAAAATTCGAGAGAAGGCTTGGACAATTCGTGACATTAAAATGTCAAACGTGAAGGCTTGAAATTCATCGTATAATATTTTTAGCGAAGGCCTGAACTTTTTTCTCATATAATATTCTTAACGAAGGCCTGGACTATTTATTCATACTAATATTCATAGCGATTACTTGGACTATTCATTCATATTAATCTTCCTAGCGAAGGCCTTGGCTATTTATTTATATTGATATTCCTAGCGAAGGCCTGGGCTATTTATTCAAGCTAATATTCATAGCGATTGCTTGGACTATTCATTCATATTAATCTTCCTAGCGAAGGCCTGGGCTATTTATTAATATTGATATTCCTAGTGAAGGCCAAGACAATTTATTCAGGCTAATATTCATAACGATTGGTTTGGACTATTCATTCATATTAATCTTCCTAGAAAAGGCCTGGGCTAGTTATTTATATTAATATTCCTAGCAAAGCCCTGAGCTATTTATTAATACTGATATTCCTAGAGAAGGCCTGGGCTATTTATTTATACTGATATTCCTAGAGAAGATCTGTGGGCTATTTATTAATATTGATATTCCTAGCGAAGGCCTGGACAATTTTCTGACAATATGTCAAGTAAAGGCCTAGACCACTATGCTTTTACATTAAGTATCAATAGAAGAACACTCCAACAACTGCTTATAACACCTTCTTTACTTCTTAGGGTTATCCTTACTTTTAAAAAAAAGAGTGAATCAACCAATTCATTTTGCATGATATGTTAATATCCGTTATTGTGTAACTGCTGTGGAGCGGTTTTTCAGTAAACCCTTTATCAATTGCAAAATCTATCAGAAATAGTTACCATCAACTTTTTTCTTCTTGCTAATTTAAATGTTTTATAATACTGATCGATAGATTATAAAACCGAATACAGATTGTGCATGGCTATGAAATTGAAATTAAGTTTTGAGTGTTGGACATGTTTGTAACTATTAAAGATTATATTTTAAGCCTCGAATTGTGAATACTTATCACATACCCAAAGATTTAAATATTGTTCAGAATGTGTTTTAAAACTACTTTTTATATGTAAAACACTTTTCTTCATTTTCATTGATAATTTCATGTTTTTCTTGCCTAAAGAATCAGTATTTGTATTTAAAGTATTTTCTCTCCATATATATATATATATATATATACTTCAAAAGTGAAATTATAATACCATGAACGAATGCGTAACAAGAATTGTAGACACAATACTCATGTGTAAATAATTAGTGAAGTAAGCAAAAATGTGTTCAAGAAAACTGTTTATTCAGTATTTAATGTGAATCCATAGCTTTCAAACGGTGATAAATACCATCAAAGGTATCCTGAAATATAACTAATCAAGGTGAGTTCAATGCACATTTGTGGTTTTCAATCCACTATACATAAAATCTCCAGCATGTTTCGTGGTAGAGAAATTGAATGAGGCTCCCAGCCACAGAAGGATATCAATTCCATTAATGCTTTTGAAATTTCATCGTGGAACATGAAATGGAGCATTTTTCTGCTGAAAAAATGATACAGAAATAGCCAAACAGCAAGTACAACAATTTGTATAGCGAATCGATCTGATGCCAGATTGTCGGTAATGTACACAAAGGACGTCACCTGCCAAAACATGAGGCCAACCCAAATTATGAATCCTGGAATGCGATTGATGTAACGCTCGACACTGTGGATTGGCAGGGAATGGTCTTCGAAAAGCCATTAAAGTTGCCCTCGATTGCCATTCTTCAAGAAAAAAAATCATGATTCATCCGAAAATCCATCGTTCAATGGTATACGTTAAGTGGCAATAACATTGGCATCGAGTCTGGCGTGCATCCCCAGTCTGATTGCTTAAAAAAATACTACAGTAGCTAGATGTTGTGCACGCAAATGTGCTGCCCCTCTCGTAGCCTATGTCAGTTTACTTGATTCCTGACAGATGCAATATCTGATGACAGGTGACTGAATATCAGTTACTATGGCAAATAAACTGCGATGAATAGCTCAGTGAATCTGCTTCTTAGAGCAATCTGTACTGCACCCATGCAATTCACTACCCTTCCGCCGTGTCCTGAAGTGATCCTGCCAGCACCACTAGATTGTACTCAAACTTCGTCCAACACGCGTCTATATGTGATAACTGCTGGTGTTTAATATTCTGAGGCATATTGTACACTTTTTCATTATTTTCAATGCTGCAACTAACCACTAATAGCAAATATAAATTGAGCCAGGTACTATTTCTACATCATGTTATGGGATGCTGCAGCAAATTAAATTATATGTGTTTGTTTTTCATCCCTACCTATTCTGTAATGTGCATTTAACTCCGAGCTTATATAATTTCCTTTTTGTCTGCATATATAAAAATACAAATAATAATAATAATAAAATAAATATCAGCTTATATAACTGATGTAACTGAGAAAGGAAAAAAATCTGAAATAAAAAGCCAAGAACAACAAACCAATATATGTATACATATATTTATATCGTCAACGGACCAAAATGGAAAATATTCTAAATCTATCAACGATTTAGAGAGGTGAAGTAGTTTTAAATTTGCTTTTGGGGTCCCAACATTCCTATTCAGTAGAAAATTCTTACCTGATAGTGCATGGAGAATTGTAAATTAAAACAAGATTGAAAAATATTTAAACCTAATTATTGGACATATATATATATATATATATATATATATATATATATATATATATATA
>BMAV01019453.1:11353-30223 GCA_019973955.1 Trichonephila inaurata madagascariensis
ATATATATATATATATATATATATATATATATATATATATATATATAGGCCAATTCTCTACTAACAAGAGATAACATCCAAACAATAACATTCGACAAACACATAGACAGCAGGAAAATCACACAATGAAGGACAAAAGAGTAATCGAGATAATAAATATAAAATGGATGCTACAGTGTTATGAACATTACTGACTTAGGACAGTTATTATATAAAAAATAATTTATATAAAAGTGGGGTTGAACATGTTTTTTGGCCAGCCAACCTTCCCCCTTTTTTTGTAAATAACACTGAGCAAAAACCAATAGGAAATAATGGATAGAAATATCTAAATCCATTACAAGATAGAGGTAACTTACCTAAAAATTGCACTTACAAATGCAAAGCCCGCGCTAAATGTGAGTGGAAACATTAATTTGTTGCCAGATTCTTTACCCTAATACAGATATATATATATATATATATACTTACGATTAAGAATTTATAATTTAAATACTTCCCAAGCTATTACTTCAAAAAGCTAGAAAAACGATATTTTTGTGTACTGTTTGATGCATTAATATCTATATTAAGCAGATAAAAACGAAGCATTTCGAGAAAAACTGCTACTTTTTCTGGGCCCTGCTCCTTCGTTCACTTGCATTCAGTTTATTTCTTATAGAAAATATGAGTACGTTTATTTCCTTTTATCAGCCAATATCGTAGAAATATTATTTTTGAGAATCAATATATAAAGGGCAGTAAAAACATCTCTTCTCAGAGATATTTTCACAATCGTATTTATCCTTTGTGCTTTTCAATTTTCCTATTTCTTTGTACTTTCAAATAGAAATGCAAGGTGCCAAGAAATCATAGAATTTTTTTTATTTCCTTTATATTTATATGAAATATTTATAATCTAAAGGCTAGAACCTGGAAAAAAGAAAGGCCATTAAAATTGTATTATTATAAATCGACTCGACTATTTTCAACCATTATTCGAAAGTTAAAGTAATAGTGCAGAAATTGTAAATATGTACAATACATCCATTTTACTTTACTTTCAGATATGCACATCGAAATGGCAGCTTGTACACTTCTCTTGTGTGGACTAAGAAAACATCAAGGATGGGTAGTTTTGCATAGTTAAGAATATAAAAATAATCTATACCGTGAGAAAATGTTTGCTCTAATAGGTTGAAAATAGTAATTATTTTTCCTAATTGATTTTACTTTGTACATTCCAATAGTAAAATTGTTATAAATATATTATTAATATAGCTGGTATGCTTCTTACAATAACTCAAATGTCGTTTAAATAAAACTTAGGTAATAGATGTTTAATATTAGAAAAGAAGTTTTGTAAAATACCGTCTTAGGTATGGAAAATTGATAATACCTACGTTAAGTCAATATAAATACATAATAGTGCTATAAGTTCTGATACAATAATAAGGGAGTTAAAAGTTTAAAAAAAATTGTATAATCAAACTTAAATCTGAACATTTTTAAAGTTTTATTCTTTGTCTTTAAATTTAACATGTTTCGCTTTTTATTCAAATTAATCGTGTCTTTGGCCAATCACTTCCTCCATGGTGATTTCCATTATTGCTTCCTTTAAAGACGTTGAAGATTGTTCTGATTAGAATGCCTTGTTTTGTAGGCCTTTATCTCTAATACTGACCACAATTTACAGTCCAGTTCATTTAAATCCTATTATCTTGAAAGCCAATCATCATACTTAGTTAAATCCAACACATTCTCCTTCAACCACAGCTGGGTCATCTTCGCCTTATGAGCAGGAACCAAATCTTGTTGAAAAGTCGAATAATTTTTATTGAACATTTTTACTTTTAAGAGCTTCACTATTGCCTTTATGATACCATTTTGATAAATTTTTTCCGTAGTTTTCAATTGTTTGTGGCAAAAATGAAACTTTTAGACGCTTCCATTGCTAACACAATTACAGAAGTCAGATGATGAGATATCTGCAAGCTGGTGTTCTCACTGAGCGTGGAGGAACACATCTACTATGGTCTGCATTGCTGTTGGTCACAAACAAGCTCATAATAGTTTTTGTTGGTGTCTAAATGCTTAAGAGCATTAACCCATTGACTGCCATATAAATTTAGAGAGTATTGCGTGGGTGCCAAGTTTTTATTGTAAAGAAAACATAAAATTTTACAAAATAGAATAATATTGAGTTATTGATATGATATTGTAATAGCATTT
The DNA here is from genome assembly GCA_019973955.1 of Trichonephila inaurata madagascariensis. Classification (NCBI taxonomy): domain Eukaryota; kingdom Metazoa; phylum Arthropoda; class Arachnida; order Araneae; family Nephilidae; genus Trichonephila; species Trichonephila inaurata. Next base: position 13,565 of record BMAV01019453.1, read on the forward strand.
ACAGTAATTTTTATTAAAAAAAAACACTTTATGAGATAACTCGTAGCATGACATCATTAAATAAGGTTCCTGTTACGAGTTACTTGCCAGTTATCTCGCGTATTGGTTTTTTCAATAAAAGTCTTTATATACAAAGATTTTCTTTTCATTTTGTTGATTTTACAAGCTGGTCACCTACTTTCATCCGGCTACAGTCAGATGTCTAATATTATGTCAGATTTTCATACAGGCACGAGTAATGATCCTCTCTGGAAAAACCTATAAAGCGAAGTTAGTTATAAAGAGTTGTAAAATAATAAAAATGAACTGATAAGTAATAATTTGCAGACCACAGGAAGACCATCTGTTGATACAAGAAAATCGTTCTACCCTACTTCGAAATCTTTTTGCAGAATGCATGCAAGTTCTATAACTAAGAAAATTGAGGATATAAAAATATGAGAATGCGTCAATTTAAAAATTAATTAATAATGCATTTATTTGATTACAACGGCAACATTGTAGGAGAATGCAGCAACTATAATGCAAGTACAACTGATTTTCCTTTCTAAGAGCATCTTCTTCCCACAGAGAAAAAAAAGATACCTACATAGCCATATCTAATGTGTACAAAGCAAGATAAACTTAAATAGAGTAGGTAGTTTTTGTCCAGTGTGTCGCAACAACCCAGCACTTCTCGTTGATCCTTGCTTTAAAGTTCATCATACGCTGCAGCAATAATAAAAATATGTTTTTAATTTTTAGAATACATTCATACATATATAGTTTTATTATGTTATAATCTAATGGCTGAAGTTATAAGTTTAATAATAGAAATTGATAAATAATATGTTTTTGCATAATATACATTTTTCATTCATCCTTTTTAATAGTTCTTGGCTCAAATGGAGAAATATGTAATAAATCTAAAATTTCAGCCCAAACTACGAGATCACTGCAGGCCGTTTTAGTAGACACGTTTACTACAAGGTATCTCGTAGTTGGCAATGAATAGGTTAAAAGTATCCAAAGGGCTCTTTTCTTCTTGATGCAAAGAAATATCTGCTGCGCATTTCTATTCGATGTTTTAAAGTTCTCACTAATTTAGAACATGCAGGAAAGACCATCTTATTTTAAAAATACTACATACGATCTCTACCGATGAAATTTAAAATAGTCTGTTGCATCTGAGTTACAGAAACGTTCCCAAATTTTTGTATCAGAGCTTATGATACCACTAAGTATATAGCTATGTTATTTCTGATGAACATTAGAATTTTACAATTCAGTATGTAGATTATATAGGACATAAATTTTAGTACTGCTAAGAAGTCTAATATTTTGAGGAAGTCTGGTGAGAGTAACTTTTAAAATCAAACGAAATATTCGTTTTTTAACATAATGTTTCTTCTTAGAATATAGTTCTCCTTTGCAACTGCAATTAAAAAAAACCAAACAAATGAAAAATATATGACAGCAAAATACAGTAAATAAATGTTTTTGTAAAAGGTTACATTGGTCATCGAACAAAGGATTTTGTTGTTCCAAAACTTTTTTACAATCAAATCTTGTGTCTAAATATGCAGTTTGATGTAAAATCTCAAATGTTTTTCTATATTTTATTTAAAATAATTTCTTAAATAATTTTATAAATTCTTCAGCTTAAAGAACTTTGAATAAACCTTTTCTCTAGTTTATTCGTAATACATCATCATTGCTTAAATTTTGCGTATTAAATATATTTTTAATATATGTGAGATTTTATTTCTCTTTTAAATATAAGCGTGCACCACTTAAAATTTATGTATTTTCTTATATTCATATTTCATTTTCAAGTGAATCAAAACCAGGAAATAGCCATTGAAGCTAATAGGCTACCATGGAATAGTTTTAACAGCACAGCAGAAAATGAGTGATTTTTTCCGCTTGGAAATAGTTCAAGCCATTAAAAAAAGTCCGACTTTGGATCAGAAAAATGACTGTTCGATTACAAATCGAGACGCGAAACTTCTTAACGGCGCCTGAACATCTGAATTCTTTTAGACCATACGAAAACCATATCTGTCTTTATTGAAGAAAAAAGAGTTTGTGAAACTAAAAAGAGGTCTTCTGATTGATGCCTGATAAATTCTTGTTATAAAGCCCAGTTCGTTGTCCCCTACTTAAAGTACAGTTAGGGAGTACAATAGACAAATTTCCGTATGTTTTATATTTCTTCTATTATATAAGATTAACTTTTAGTTCGTTCGCTTTGTTAGTCTAAATGTTCAGACATTTTTACGATGGCTGCTCTGGAAATCCTATATTCTAAGAGAGATCTGCTTATACATATTCTCAAACGATAAGCACGTTTATGTTGAATCAGACTAGACTTAAGGTTTTTGAACTTTCCAAGGATGGGATATTTTTTATCTGATGCTTATTTTGCGCATTCATTATAAATGTTACGCAATTAATTAGTATAAATATTAGAAAATGGTTTTTATGTTAATTTTGCATTCGTCTGAGCTTTTTCACTGCACAATATTAACTCTTGAATAATTAATTTCCTAATATTAATTTCATAATAGTCATATAACGTGTGTTTTTTTTTAAATTATAAATTTTTTATTGAAGCTGATTAGGAACATATTTATTTAATAAGTGTTTATTTGTTTGAAAGATCAACGCTCTTTCGACTCATTATATTTGTTTGATTTAAAAGTCCATACAGATAGTCATTACTCAATGTAATTTTAAAATATTGATTGATTCTACCGAATACTACTAATTTTGAAATACTGACTGATTCTACTGAATACTACTGATTTTGAAATACTGGCTGACTGAAATACGTTACTGATTGGGCTTCCCATTCTCTACATACATTACCAACATGAGTATTGGGAATCCGACACATTTAGCGTATATCGAGCTTTCCATAAGACGCGATTTAGTGAAATTGGGCCCTCGGGGAGGGGGGGGGGGGGGGGGAACATTTTTTTCTGTTTTTGGGGGCCCCACAATCTCGAAGTGCCCTAGTGATCTTTTCCTTTTCCCAAGGGGTTTACTGTCTTTTGTAAACATGAGTTTAACGCCCCTGGGGTACCCTAGTATTCCTTCTCTATTTTCGACTCTCATTCTTGTCATTCAAATCACCTTTTCTTTCTTTTCCCATCTAGATCACAGACACACACAAGTTAATACTTCAATTGAATAATTTGTATCTTTTTTCACATTACGCTAAACTCAATTATTTATTGTTTAAATTTAATACTTTGTTACTTAACCCTTTTTTCAAAAATGTTTTTGATGTGTAATTTGTTTTTCCCCCTCACTAACACTGGGGGCTTGCCAACCTGCATGTTTGCCGTGTGCGGCGTCTCGTGAGGGGGAAAATTATGTTACGGAGATACTTTTTGCGTTCCTTTTTCCCATGCTTCTTTGTAGACGGGTGGCAGGGGCGAACCCACTCATGTCAATCGGTTGGTAATAAGTCTCTTCGAGTCTCCGGAAAAACATTTCTGTAAGGCTAGTGCTCGGATCCTCGCCCGGATGCTGTAGTGCTAAATCCGGAATGTACTTTAGGTAAGCGCTGAGCCTGGTTGTTGCTAGTTTACCAACACACTGCTCCCCTTGTTGGACTCCATGGTGGGTGAAGGCACCCTAAGATAAATTGCATTTTTTAAAGATCCTGTAATCTAATGTGCCCGGATAAAGGCTTTGTTTTACGCACACGTTTCTTTAATGTTATCATTACCTAATGATGAAATGTCCCCAAAAGTATCTTTTTGCAATTTTTAAAACTCTTCAAGGAATTGGTGAAAATAAATCAGTAAAAGAAAAAAAAAATGCGTTCCAGTGATTTACTTGGGGAAACACAATCTGTAGTTCTATCTCAAAATCCTATTTATCTGTTAAAACATTTCTTTTCTATTCACTTTTTTCTGGTTCTCATGTTGGATGACACAACAAAATGTGGTTACCGTGACCGTTTTTCATAACTAACTGTTTCTTTTGTTAAAATACATATTAAAAAAAGATAATGGAGGCTATACTTGTAATTCATTCATTAACAGTTTATAAAAAAAATATTTATATTTTGCGATATTTCTCATTAAAACGCAATTATTCAGTTGAAGTTAAAAATGTTTTGTTCAATTCCTACTATTAGCTCGGACTGTCTATATATTTATTTATTTATATATTTGTATATTTATTTATTTATCTTGTGGTGGAATTTTCAATCAATAATAAAATACATTTTAAAGCGCTGAATTGAGCTGAAATTTTATATACAGGATCCTTTTGGATGACAATACAATAATTTAATTATAATCAATAAAAATTAATTGATTAAAACTAATTATTTAAAGAATTACAAATACAGCCCCGTTGGCGACTTAGCGACCCTTTTGGCGACTTGTGTCAAAACTTGAAAAGGTTTTTTTTCTCACGTGTTAAAGCATTCAGTTGGACTGAAATTAAAAGGAAAATACGATACTTTAATGATAATTAAAAAAACTAATTGCCACTTAATGTTGTGATTGTGTCCTATGTATATACATATTTATATTAATTGTAACTATTTAATAAAATGTAGCTAAAATAAAATTTTTCGTTGTTGATCTAAGTAGGAATTGACTTAAAAAAACTGTTTTTTTATTACTTGTTTTAATTATGATATATAGTTTAGATTAGTAAAGAGGCAAAAGGAATGAATTCTAAAACATATTATTGATAGAGCAATATACAGAACTTACGCGATAGGTGGGGCTGAGTGATAACCACGTAAATCGAATTCACAGAAGTCAGGGTATAACTTGGCATATCAATACATATAAATTATTTTTAGTTTGTGCCAGAGACAAAAGACAATAATAATTTAGAAAAACAAATGTTTAATAAGATCTCAGATAACACAAATACAATATTGCAAACTAATGTTATATTGTTGTAGAAGGTTACATAAAATCTCTCTTTAATCTGCCGGCTCTTAAATTTTTTTCTACCACAAAACCTCCTCGTAGCACGCTAATAATCTCTTTATTCTTTGTTTTGTCGAACATATACGCTCATCCTTGTTTATATTTTCAGGGATTTGTAACTATTTTTTATTTAAGGTATCCGACTACGTTCGGAACCGTGATTTTAAAAAAGCGTATAAATGGATAATTTTCATGATATTTAGTGTCCTTCAGATTAGAATACATGCATACAATTGTTTTAAGGACATTATGACAAAAAAAATTATTTAAATACAATATTTTGGCAAAAAATTAACAGAAGCACCTTTTTTCAAAATGTTCTCTTTTTGTGAAAATTGCTTCTATTATAATAATATTTTGCCTGTGTATCGCTCAGACCTCTGTTCAGAGGCTCAACTATGATTTTTGAAAAATTCACATTATTTTCAGAGTTACCACCAATTGAAATAATTATTGGCGTTTTTTTCTTAAAATTGCTCCCCTCTATTGTCGTAAAATATGGAAAGACCCACTTCTAAGTTATATATTTCAAAAATTCTAGTTGAACCTCTTTACAGAGGTCTGAGCTATAGACAGGCAAAATAGTATTATAATAGAAGCATTTTTCACAAAAGGAGAACATTTGGAAAAAAATTATTCTAAGTTAATTTTTTGCCGAAATATTGTACTTAAATAATTTTTTTTTGTCAAAATGTCCTTAAAACAATTTTATACATGTATTCTAATCTAAGTGACACTAAATATCATGAACATTATCCATTTATGCGCTTTTTTAAAATCACGGTTCCGAACGTAGTCGGATACTTTAAACTGAGACCCTTTGTCAAATTCCCATCCGTCATTCGATCTTCTGACTGAATTGGATCTTAAGACTCAAGTTCCTTAAAGTCTTGCGTTTGCTCATGCATTTCTGTGAGCTTATTAGTTGTGAGCTTCTGATTATGTTAATCCAACACTTTCTAAACTTCATCACTATTCACTTCAAACTTTATTTGCCTGGTAAGATTGAGAACTTCTTCAATCTCTTTACCATTTTTTTCCTTCTCAAACTAAAGAGAAATCGACGAGATTTGGAAATCGCAATACTTCCAGTTCACTTAAGTCAAGGTATTACTGTATTTATATATAAAAAAAAATAAGGCCCAATATTTCTAATAATTCATAGTTGTGAATAATTTGAAACATGTTTTGCGATGGGCTCACGCGTTCTTTCATTAACAGGCCATTTTGGGTTCTTTGGGGCTAGAATAAATGGGGCAATTTTTTTCCAACCAACCCCTAGAAGTAAAACGTGAATGAAGAATGCAAATTAGGGAACTTTTAAATAACAGAAATTTAGAGTAAGCGGTGTGGCATTTGGAGAGTTTTATGACAGTCCGTATTACAAGTGTGAAGAGGATTTCGAGAAGTTAAGTGACAGTCAAGAGAGATTACCCGTGAGACAGAGAGCCTTTAGTCAATGTGCATACAATTGCACGACAGTGAGCCGCAACTTCAGCTAGGATCAGATAGATTGCTGTTTCGTTGGACATTAAGGTAAGAGTTACTATTTGAATATTCGGATCTGTGTTTACACATTAAAATTGATTTTAGGCGAGTTAGTTATTGATAGTGGTCCAAGTTACGTTATTTAGGTATTATATATTGTGTGTTTAGCCACCGAAGATTCTCTCGCATATCATATTGTTACCTAATATGTTATTGGTTTAAGTTAAGATCTTAATAAAGTAATATTAAGATTATGGCAGCTTCTGGTTCTTCATTTATTCCTAACCTCTAGCTCACGCTGATAATCTAGGAGAAGAACACCCAAGGAGGGCGCCCTTACAGTTTGTTTAACAAGCTTCTTTTATACTGGGGAAAAACTTATTTCTGTTATTTTGGTATTGCGTCATTGCTAAATGAAGCTCTGGTTAGGGGAGATTGAAATTAACAGCATTGAGGAGCAACCTAATGTTCCACAAGGTCGAGAAATAAGCTGATATCTCCCTTTTTCCGTTGTTGCAATCCTTCATGCATCTGTCTCAGTTTGAATAGGGACTCGAGCCCTTGACTAGTCTTATCTGTAGAACTTCATTAGCCTCCATTAGATAGAGAAATGGGGCACTCAACCTCAGGCTACAATTCCGATGATAATAGATTCGGTTACATGAGATATTGATTCCTGTATGACAATAATCGAGTGACCTACAACGTTTTGATCACATTGTGTTGATGTTCAGTATATTTTTTACCGTAAGTTAAACATTAATATCGTTATATACTATCAGCAAGCTTGCAGATTTTGATCCAATTATAGACACATGTTATTGTGTTCCGTTTTCACTTCAACGCAATGTATTAAAAAGTAAAACAAGAGTTTTACTTGCGGCGAATTTAGTTAAACTCACTTTTACTTTGCCTGAGGATAACCCTGAGGATATAATGCTATAATTTTCTAAAAGCGCTAAAGTTCAAGGTTATCCAGGTTACTAAAATTGAGTGGTTATTGAAATTGCATTATTACAAATCACACACTACTGTTTTATATCAGTATCCTAAAATTAATGCATTGACAATGTTCTGCGGACAAGGACTGCGGAGAATGACTGCTGGTACACCATCTAAGGGCAATAGCCTGGAATCCCCAGTCACTTACCTTCCACAGCGTCTTTAATTAAGTCAAACAATACATAGCTCAAAGAAGCCTAATCGGGTGAATATGTTAGGTGCAGAGACATTGTGTGAAACTTTGAGGATTTCGTGGGTTCAGCGGTTGATGTGGAAGAGTGAATTGTCTCGTTGAAGCAACACAAGAGGCCACATTGTAAACTGTGACGTCACAATTTTATAGCCCTGAAATGAACTGAACTGAGTGGCGCGACAGCCCACGAAGTCCAAGGTCTACTGCACCTAACTCAGTTTACGTGACCTTAGGTGCTGGGGTGCATGTGCCGATGTTTTGGCCAAGTGGTCAGTCTGACTCGAAACTCCCAGTGTACAGTTCCCAAGCAATCTTGGTACTCATTTATAGACCCACTAAAGGGAAGAAAAGGCTGAGTCGACCTTGCCCAGTCAGGAATTTTAAACCCGGATCTCGGGTGTGGAAGCGCGATACACTACCATTCAGCTACTGGACTTCTATTTTATAGCTCTACCGCTATCAAAATTGTTTTCAGATGACAACCACTCTACGAAACGTATACCTTCGAGATTCCAAAAGATTGTTGCCAATTGTTTCGCTGTCTGAAACAGCACCTAAACTTCATGGAAAGGTGACTTTCTAAATGTTTCTAGTCCATAAACTAACTTTTTCATTGAGTGCTGCATGCCAGAATCACAAAGTATCGCTAATAACCACAGTCACGCAAGAAAACAATATGTCTTTATTTTCCTGTGCAAGTATCTCTTTGTGAAATGCGTTATTTCTCTCTTTCTCCTAATTCATCAGTGCATGTGCCACTTTTCTGCGTGCATACTTTCAGCAAGGTCAAATTGTTGTGAAAATATAACATCAATATTCCTTTCGCAAACCCTGCATTATTTTACAGTTCATCAAATGACATTTTGGTCTTTAACATTATCAATCTCGGCTCGGCTTTCATAATTGCTGCTGTATGTGTTATTTAATGTCATCCTATGTGTTCATACAACTTCTCTTAAAAAGTTTGGAGCTTATTTATCTTCATGTAAAATTATTTATATTCATGTAAAAATAATTAAAAATAATAATACCAAAAACGAAAAAAAATGTAGGAATATAGATACTGATAGACGGTGATAGATAAGAAAAATCGTACATATCGTGAGTTGAAAAAATTTGCCAAGTACCATAACGTCATCCTCTCACTGGGTAGAGTCCAACTGTAGATGTTAAGGCAGCCCAACCCCAAATCACACCACAACGTTATCTACAGGCATCAAAGCAAAACATACACGTTTGAGAGACGGATGCTCCGGTCAGAGGGTTAAAACCGTTAATGCGGCTTACTTCAAAGATATAGTATCTTGTCCATTTAACACTAAACTCTTTTGAAAATAAACTTTTCCTAGTTTTCCGAACTTAAAACTGGTCGCATTTTGACACTTTGATCCATGTTGTTTTTCACAAAACCACTGCACTGTGCTGCTTTTTTAATTTACCCGTAGCAACACAAAATGCCCGAGCGAAACCCCGCTTGTCAAAATAACTTCTTGATATGAATGTGAACTTTATTATGCGTATCCAATTTTATCAAATTGAGAAGGTTCACCATACTTTTTGAACGGACGTTGTATACTTGGCTGCAGTCTTTTATCTGCTATTGTGCTTTTCCAACCAACGAAACACAATTTGCCTGTAAGATGGCTTGTTTGCTTATCTCTGACAAACTATACGGTTTTGAAGTGAGGATTGGCTTTGAGACCAATACCACAAGACGATAGAAATATCCAAAAGAATCTTCTTACTTCTAAAAAACCCATTTGGGCCATCTCTGATTGTGATAATCACCATTCATCTTTCTATCTTTATTACAGTGAAGGCAATTGGAGGAGAAACTATCTTTTCTATATCTCCGCTTGTGGTAGTATCATCTGACTGCGTAACTCATAACTATTAATGTCTATTTCTTTGTACTTTAATGTGTGTGTGTCTTGGGGAGTTCGTTTACGAAGCCAGATGGATATAAGGATATGGGATCTAAGAGTACACGTGAAAAAACAAATTTAAAACTTTAAAAATGATTATAAAAAAAAAGAATTAAAAATTAGAACTGTTTGATGAGAATTTGTGAATGTGGCAATAAAATTATACTTAATGATATAAAAAAGGTGTATGTGATTTTGTCAAAAAATTGCTGAATGAAATTATTTATCTTGCATACTTTGTACAAAAGTGCAGTTTAAAACTCTAACCAAATATTGCATTTGAAAGCATTATTACAATAAAATACAAGGTTTCTAAAAAGTGAGTAAATATTGATGAAAAAAAAGAATCAAATGATGCATTCAGCTTTTTTTTAAAACTCACTTTAAGATTTACAAAATTAATGGAAGAAACATATAATTAGAGCTTCTTCAAATATTTCTATCAATATCGATTAATCAATTTATGCTATTGCAATATTCAATTCATTGAATGAAGTAAGGGAATATACAATATCAACAAATTTTCATTAGCGAACAAGTCAAAGTGAATTACTACGTGTATGGGCAGCATTATTCTTTCACAAATAAATAAATCCTTGTTACCTTGGAAATCTGAAAACATTGATGAAAACTTTTATCAATCATGGAAAATTCGGTAGATGTTTTAGGCTGCCTTCGGGTAATGTTAAAAAATAGGATTAGAGTTTGGTACATTTTTTCAGGTATAATATTACTGCACGATTAATATTATATTCTGGATTTGCTATCATATTTTATCATACTTTTCATTTTTATCTGCATTGATTCAGTTTTTCGATATAAAAAAGCTCTGAAATTTTCTATCATATTTTAAAGCTAAATATAAGCTATTCCTTTATATGTTGAAAAGAAAAATATATTATTAAACAGATGTACAAATTACAACGTTGGAAATTTTCCTATAAAAGCAGAAACGTTTTTATAACTGAAAATGAGTTCCACTTTTAATTTAGGCTTTGTTTGTACGGAAAAGCCTTCTTTTAGATATGTTTGATTTAAAAAATCAATTTTAGCAAAATTAAGATTTCTTATACTATATTATTCTTCATGACTCAAAGGTTTGACAATATTGCATTGTGTTTCAAATGCTATTAAGTAACTAGTAAAATCAATTTTGGTGTTACTTATTTATTTTTATCACTTTCTGTTTAATTATAACCTAATTACAACTATTAAACGTATCTAATAATCGCATTCATAATATATTCTTTAGTCAGTGGCGCAGACTAAGGAGTTTTATCAAATGTCTTCAAATTTATGAATATTTGATATGAAAAAAAAAATTAGTTTTATCTTACATTCATCAAATTTTCAGTGATTATTATTTGTGATTGACTCATTTGAAATCTATTTTAAAATGACAATATAATGAGTGGAATATTTCAGATAAATTAGAAAATGATTAATTACAAAACTATAGTTTTGAAAATGATTATTGGATTAAGAAATGTATATTGTGAAATAAAAATGTTTTTAGTGGTGGTTATTAAACAGATAGCAATGCAAATGTAAATTAAAAAAAAAAAAAAAACATACTCCCCAGATGTTTGAGTTTTCTACACAGATAAAGAATAATACAGTAGAACACGTTTTTGTGCATCCTTTTATTTGCGATTTGCTTTTTGCGATCTTGTTTTATGCAGTATAATGATTTAAACAGCTTTTGCGCTACTGTAGTATTTCCTATAAAAACACATGTATAAACTTTAAGACATTCTGCTCATTTGTTATAAACTGTCTCCCGACAATGCACGTTTAACTGCTTTCTCTCAACGCGTTAGCAGCAAGCTCTTGATTGAAGACAAAATTGCCAATGTCAAAACCTATCAATAATTTGATAGATTATGCAGACGAGCAAGAATAACTGGATACTTTGAGAGCGGATAAGATATATTATGGGATACAGCTTTCTAACAAATCGGAAAAGCATATTCTTAAAATGGATACCAATTCCGAGAGGAGGTCAAAATTCAATAAAGAGCTCCTATCATGCATGTCTCGTTATCGTGATGTTTATAAGCAATCCCTTACTGAATGGGGCTGAAAAATAAATCAATTGAAGTTTTATCCTCAAGTTACGAAAGCGAATTTGAACTAATTCATCACAAGAGGATACATACTTTGGATTACGACGAACAGCAGTAATGTGTGCATATGCGTGTTGAAAACTTTTCCATGTATACATTGAGAAATTAAATATCTTTAAAAAGTTTCCATGTGCAATTTAATTATTTATCGTTTGAAAAGAAGCACTTTCTCATTAATTTCGTAAATAATTAACGGATCTTCTAAGCAGAATTTTTTTATGAGGTCCCTCTCCGCAGCATAAAAAAATTTTCTGTAGCATGTCGACAAAGTTGTTTATTATATGTATGTATTTATGAAATTTTCGAATATTTTTTGCGCGGTTTCTTTTTATGCGATCCCTATTTACCGCACAAAAACAGGTTTTGCTGTATATTTAATAGAATTGCATTCGAAGTTGTGTTCTTACGTTCTTCTCCCTTAGTGGTATACGTAATTTATTGATTCTGCCAATCAGCCGCTATTGTCATGTGCAATATTGTCAACACTGCCTTCAGTGAAGCAGTCGATCGATTATATACAGTCTGCTCCCAAATATTCTCTTAAGAGATTATTCAATATTAATGTTGAAATGTAGCTGCTTGCTTTCAGGTCTTTGAAATACAAAGGAATTTGGATTTTGCTAAAAAGGTTTTTCCTATACGTTATAGCTTTGATATTCAAAATTTTACTAAAATGCAGGAAATTGATAGGACTTCAGATAAATAAGGATTTCAGGATTCTTTAGATAAAATAAAAGTGTCAATAATACAGTTTAAAATCAGTAATTTTTGCTTAAGAAAACTAAGGTCGTCGAAATTGAGTCAATTCTACAATCAAGCAACTTTAAAGTGGCATCTGGTGAATTTATTGTGCAATCCATACAAGTGCACAGTTACAAGAATAGGAATCTTTTGGTTATTTCTAGTAAGTAGATAGTATTTTCACACAGAAATGAAAACTGTATTTACAACAGGATCTTTCAAAGATTCTTCAAGTGAAGAGTGGAATTGCAATACATTTAAACAGGATATCTAGACGTTAAACTTATTTATTTTTTGTATTATTGATTTGACTATCTTACTTTATTGTTCTTATCTGATTGAACAAATGGTTTTGTGAAAAGCTCATTTTTCTATGCGTGAAAAATTATTATTATTATTATTCTCACGGCAGAATTCCAGACAACAATGCATATGTATTCTTATTTATATTGTGCAAAAATGCAGGTTTATTCATAATTCTTTTCAAGGTTTCGAAGCACTATAGTATAAAAACTAAGACGAATACAGCAAAATAGAGCATTTAAAAGAATGCAAAAACAATTCAAGTTTATTTACATACCTTATAGGTGGAACCTTTTTTACACTATTTAAGATATCTCCGACTACACTAAAATCATGATTTTTTTTCAAAAATAGACAAATTTTGCTTATGATTTTATTTTACAGTCCATCCTAATAGCTTAATAAAAATACCAAGTTTTTTATTTTCCATTCACTAGAACAAAAACTACAAGTATTTTAGTAAAAGCAGATGCCATAATTTCACACAAGATGTCAAAATTTAAAATGTGTTTTACTCGAAATGTGTTTTTTGTGAAAAGTTCAAACGGGGACAGCGATTGCTCAAAAAGTTTTAAAAATAAGTTGCTGAAATTTTTTGTGTATGTTCTGTGTAACAGTAGAAGTGTTTTGACCCTCATATGTATCAATAACTGTTTTATTTCGAATTTTACAGTTCTTTATGTGGATATACTCACTGTCTTTTTCAGCAATTTCATATAATCACCAAGATAAAGTGCTCTAATTTTTGTAAAAATTAAAATATCTCTTATCCTGAAGGTCGTTTCAAACATGAATAATAAAGTAACACATTAAAATCGAAAAATTGAGAATTTGTTCATAAAATGTTTGTACAGAGTGAGCCCCGTTTATGTATTTTTTTGTACATTTTTCCCAGTTTTTTCCCATTGTAATAATAATAATTTTTTTTCTGTTTTCAATTTTAGGATTTTTTCCTGAAAATATACTAAATAAATCTAAAAATCACAAAAAAATCCCCATATTTTCATTTTTTCAAAAAAAGTGGTAAGTAGTCGGATACCTTAAATACACATGCAGTTGCTTTACTCCCACATGTTGTTATATGCAAAGAGGAGAGTAAATGCATCAGATAACTCGCCCATCAAAGGCGAGTCCTTTTTCCATCATCCTTTGCTTCTTCGATGAGGTCAGTCTGATATAGGAGAACTGACTGAAAATATTTTTCAATCATAGCTTATTACAAATTTCTAAGGAGGCCACGCTAGCTGAAGGGTTATGTTCGCGAACTCACGCAGATATTGTTTTTATCTAGTATGAATCCTGGTGCCAGACCCATAGTTTAGAGTATCAATTGGTATTTTAAGTCTACCGAGGTTCAAAGTCACCACACTGTTATAGTGTAGGATATCGAAATGTAGGGTACAAGCTCAGGTATTGCTCTAGTCATGCGATTGTGGTTCATAACTATGCCTTCAATAACCCTCAAAATGCTTCTTAGTGTATCATTAATAAAACGTTCGATAAAAAGTTGAACAAAAGGAATTTTTTTATATAAAATCTTTACTCGTTATGTATACATTGTACGGCAGCGTTTCTCAAACTGTGGGGCACGTCCCCCCCTAGGGGGCGTGATAACTCTGTGAAGGGGGGTGCGAGCATATTGAAAAATCGAAAGCAAAAGATTATTTAAGAAAATTATTAATTTATGGAAAGGGAACAAACAGAATACATTCTGACATAATAAAAAACAAAACACACATTTACACTGATATAATACACTTATAAATGTATCAGTACTGCACCATGTATTTTATAATTAATTTAACAATACTAAAATAAGAACAAGTTTAAGAATTACTAGTGACCCCATAGGCTTGACATACAAAAAAATAAATACAAAAATTAACACCTGTCTTGATAATTTTGTATGGTTTATAATTAATCTCTTAACTGCCGGTTAAAAGTTAATCAAATCCTTCCCCAATGCCACCGTTTTCCACGTAGACGCAAGTATGTGATATTTGGGAGGGAGGGGGGGGGAAAGAAAAGGAATAAATAAGCAAATCCCATGAAATAAGTAAATCCTTCGCAAACACCGTCATGTCCTTTTATACCGTTAAGGCCTTCGGAATAATTTTATGGATAGCAGTGCACAGAAAAGATCGTGCTTCGGAAAGACGTATATATACATCCGAGGCAATTATCGTTTTGGCTGAGTGAGACGTTTATATACGTCGGTGGCACTTGAGGTTGTAGTCGTGTTGTAACTTTAGGGTCAAAGTATAGTGTTATTGAATTCAATACATTATTATATGGAAGAGGGCGCGATGAAAATTATGATTGAATATTGGGTCGCAAACAGTGAAAGTTTGAGAAGCACTGTGGTACGGTGCATGTGAGCCAATTAAATCAATTATCTCAACCACAGGGAATGTTAACAAGAAGAAAAAGAAAACACGTGACATTAAAAGAAATGTTCCAAACAGCGCTCAATTAGACAGGGAGATGTATATTGATTGTGCATTATATATTGCAGGTATTAATCTAAATTAAATCTACCCTAAAATATTTATCTCCTTTAATAGCTAATGGAAAACACTTTGCCCACTTGGAGTTATATATTGAAACTATTTGAACAATACAAGTTGAAATTACCAATGAAATGAATAATATCCTTAACACACACATGGGCAAAACGCACACATTTAATTTATTCCAGCTCAGTCGTCTAAGGTGTATCGCTGCCAATGTGTAGATGGTGAATTCAGATTATGTGCGTTAAAATATCAAATATCTTTACAAAGATCATCACTAGCAGCCATCAAATAATTAACAATCTTATGCTCATTAACCAACTACTCAATCTTATAGCATTAACTATATCTGAAATCATACAATGTAGAATTAAAAAACAAGTAACAAATTATTTCTATTATTTTATGAAATTAAAACAATTTCGTAACAAGTTCATAATTATCTTTAAAGAATGTAAAATAATGATAGCAATGACTGCTTTTAGAACTAAGAATCCCTTTCCCTTAAGAAGAAAGATTGTAAGAAAATTTAGAAGCAAATTTATTTTTTTTTATGGTAATAGAATGGAGATAAAAATTGAATCAAGCTTGCATTTGTAATAAAATTTCTAATTATGAATGACACAATCTATTAAATAAAGTATCGAGTACGCATTTTCAAAAGATAGGTGTAGGGGAATTCAAAAATTAAATATTTAATGAAAGGAGATTATTCAAGAGGATAGCTGAATCATTAGAATTTTACATTTAGTGTTTCTTTCGAAAGACTATCCATGTTTCTATGATCTTATTTAAACATTTTTATTTAATTTTTTCCATTTCATTCATGCATATATGTATGGTCTTTTATTCTATAAAATTTAGACAATGACAGATAAAATTATATATGGTATTTTACTCTATAAAACAAAATTACACATTCTCTGGGACCAAACATTTATTCCTTTAATGCAGTGTTTCCCAAACTGTGGAACGAGTACCCCAAGGGTATGGGTAGAGTTTGGTGGGGTTACGCGTTGAATCGGACTTTAGTGGGATACGCACTGAACTGTGTTTAGTTGCACCTAATTCTACTTTCTAAAAATATTGAATAAATAAAATATGTGTTTATATAACATTAACACAGTGCTTCTCAAATTTTCAACATTTGCTACTCAATATTCGATCATTATTTTCATCACGCCCTCTCTATACAATATAACAGTGTATTAAATTCAATAATACTATACTTCGAAGCTAAACCTACATCAAGACTTTAACCTCTTAAGTGCTACCGGCGTATATAAACGTCTCGCTCAGCCAGTGTGTTAATTGCCCTGGACTTATATATACGTCTTTCCGAAGTACGATCTTTCTGTGTGCACTGCTATCCATAAAATTATTCCGATGGTTTTGAAATGCAATAAAAGGACGTGGACAGAG
>BMAV01019454.1:38410-49261 GCA_019973955.1 Trichonephila inaurata madagascariensis
ATATATATATATATATATATATATATATATATATATATATCCATGTGCTGAAAGTGGCACAAGAGCTAATGAGGGCCAAGGCTTATTGTGCCTTTCTCAGTTTTCGTGACCTTAGGCGCTGGGGTGCATGTGCAGATGTTTCAGTCAAGAGGTCAGTCTGGCGCGAAACCCCCAGTGTTCAGTTCCCAAGCAAGCTTAGTATTCATTTATCAACCCACTAAAGGGATGAAAGACTGAGTCGTCCTTGCCCAGTCCAGGATTTGAACCTCGGACCTGTGTCTTGGAAGCGCGGTACACTACCACTCAACCACTGGGCTTCATTTTTTCATTTATTTAATAAAAATCAATGAAACAAAAACATTCACAAGAATCTAAAGAAATTTAATACAAAATTTTCAAGCTCTTTGAAAAGCAAAACATTTACTGAGCTTTTAGAAAACAATTTGATATTTTTATTTCCGATGTTTTTTTTTAGCATCAAATAGTTCCATATCGTCCATTTTGTTATTCATTTCATCATTGGAATGTGCGTCTAAATATAACTGCGCATACTTTTCATGACATTCCTCTTTTCGGATGATGTGGGAACAGGAGCTGCATTAGCCATTTAATTTCGTCGTCGGAATCTGCATCAATGTTATTTTTGGAGCTTTGAACAAACTCCAAAATGTCTGTCTGCCATAATTGGGGCTGTATACATATTATCCTCAACAACGAATTCTTCCCATGATACAATAGAACAGTTCAATTTGGCTGGTGTTTTCCGTATTTTGTTCATTCCCCTCTTTTCGTGTTAAGCGATGTTTCTTGTTATAGAAAAAATACATGAAAAAATACATAGTAGTTTGTCCGGACCTTTGTATTATTTCTTGTTAACCGAATTTCGTCTTAAGGTATCCGACTACGTTCGGAACCGTGATTTTGCAAAGCGTTTAAATGGATAATATTTATAATAATATTGAGTGTCACTTAGATTAGAAAATGTATATAAAATATTTTCTTTTTAGTAGAGTTTCAATAAAAAAAATTTTAAGTACAGTATTTTGACAATAAATTAGCATAGAATAACCCATTTTCAAAGTATTCTCCTTTTGTGAAAAATGCTTCTATTATAATAATATTTTGCCTGTATACAGCTCAGACCTCTGTACAGAGGCTCAACTAGAATTTTTGAAATATATAATTTAGAACTGACTTTATCCATGTTTTACGACAACAGAGGGGAGCAATTTTAAGAAAAAAAAGCCCATCATTATATTTCAATGGGTTGTAACTCTGAAAATAATGTGAATTTTCCAAAAATCATAGTTGAGCCTCTGTACAGAGGTCTGAGCTATATACAGGCACAATATTATTATAATAGAAGCATTTTTCACAAAAGGAGAACATTTTGGAAAAAGGTTATTCTAAGTTAATTTTTGGCCGAAATATTATATTTAAATATTTTTTTTGTCAAAACGCCCTTAAAAAAATTTTATGCATGTATTTTAATCTAAGTGACACTAAATATCATGAAAATTATCCATTTATGAGCTTTTTTAAAATCACGGCTCCGAACGTAGTCGGATACCTTAAGCGTTTTCAAGTATATTTCATTGTAATGAACATAAGGCATTTTTCTAGAAGCTTCTTTTTTTCTCCCCAAATTTTACGGCTCATAGATATTTAGAGACCAAATTTGTCTCAAAATATGTGGCAAAGGAAACTAATGTTCATTTACTATTATTGAAAGAGTTATTTCTCGTTGGCCCGTAAAACGTCTTTCTGGCCTTAATATTGTTTCAGCAGAGAAGCAAACAGAGCGAATTTCTTAACAGTATATGTTTATAATTATGATGTATAGAACTATAAACCGCATTTAAAGCACCGGATAAGATACGCACATTGGAAGCAATTCCTCAAATGTTTCTCTTGTGTCGGTCTTTTTATTTTTTGCATGTATATCATTCACACTTTATATTGCGTCCAAAATTTGTATTCGTATTATTTACCTGTAGCGCAACAATTTTTGAATTCAAATGACTTTTTAGATGTAACACGAAACAAACGATTTGATAAACTGTAAACTGAAAATCTTAAGGGGGATGTCACTATTAATATCAAGATATTTTATTAAAATTGGCTATAATTTAATTTCTTTCAGTGTAATTCAACACATATGACAAAAAAAAAATTACAAATTATACATATTTTAAATCTTCGAGTAGTAATATATTTTTGTAATATTCATTAAGCATCCCAGTTATTATAGACTCTTATGTAGTTCTCGGACAAGAATTATGAGATTTTTTTGAATAATTTGGTATCATAGTATGTATTTCTAAGGCTCTGATTATGGATTATTGCATAGAAAGCGAAAAGTATCTTCCATGATTATTTGCTTTTTCGTTCTAAAAGTATCAGTTTTAAGAACTGCAGTTAGTTTAAATGTGTTGAAGACAAGAGATTTTTATTGTTTGTTAATATCAATGTGTTTTGTTGTTGCACTTCGTCTACCTATATCAGCAGAAAATTCTGCATTATAGATTGTGCATTAAGTCTTAGAATTATTTCCTTTATTATCAATAATAACAAATGAAAAAAGTTTTTAGAAATTTCTACAGGTTTTTGTATTTTTTTTAACCATTTAAATTATAACATTAAAAAAAAATGAAATTTTATTGTACTTTTAAGTTAGAAATGTTTAATGAATAAAAAAAATTAAATTTTGAACTCACATATATGTAAAGTAATATTAATTTAAAATTAAAACAAACAAAACAAAAAACCTTCTCACTTATTAAACTAAATTAAAACTTATTAACTTATTAATTAAGAGTATAAACTTAAATCTCTCAGTGGCGCGACAGCTCTTGATGGCAAGGCCTACTGTGCCCAACTCAGTATACGCGACTTCGGGCTCTGAGGTGCATGAGCAGATGTTCCGGTCAGGTGGTCAGTCTGACGCGAAAACCCCCAGTGTTTAGTTCCCAATTAAGGTTTATACTCATTTTATCGACCCATTGAAGGGATGAAAGGCTGAGTCAACCTTTCCAAGCCTGGGGTTTGAACCTCGGACCTGTGGTGTGGAAGCGCGTACTAACCACTCAGCCACTGGGCTTAAATAATAGTATATAGTAAATAAATATCATTTTCTCTTCCGAAGAAACTCTCCAACACTATGCCGAATCATTTTTGTTTACTTTCAGGAAAATTCCTTAACTTTCGTTAGGTAAATAGAAAACGTGCTGTTGTGCTGTCTGTATAAATGGAATTCAATAAATAACTAATCACGCACACACGCATAAAATATAGAACATTTTTATGTAGGTCAAGTAATAGTTTTTATATCTTTATTTGTACAGAATAATGCAATGGAATACTTTCAGAATGCAGGCTTTAATAGTTGCGTGGTTCTCGAAAAAATAATGCAAAACTCCCTAAATGAGCAAAGTTGGTCACTTTGGGGTAAATAAAAATCTTTTATGGATGCAATAAAAAGCTCTCTGTTTTCGCTGTTATGTGCTGATTAGGGGCATATAGAAAAATGTATCTAAAAAAGTAACTATTTCTTCAAATATATTATTATTCAAAACAATAACATGTTTGTATCATCATAAACGTAACTAACATATCAACAAACAGATTAGGAAAAAAAATATATAAATTGTTATTGGTAGTGTGAGTACTAACTATACTGCGCGCGAGAAGGACTATAATAAATAAGCGTAGATGTTGAGAGAGAGATGGTGACATAATGTAAAAGAGAGAGATTTCACTAAATACGTCTCAGTAAACGTACAAATGTTGAATAAGAAAAGGAGCTGGTAATATACGCTGCCGGTTTTTACCCAAATTAGGTAAATGAGATTTTTTTTTCTGATCGCGTAATTCTAAACACTTAAATTTGTAAAAATTTCACAAAATCTAGGGTTTATTTTTGAATAAAATTTTTTAAAAAGTCTTTAGCCTTAAAAATATGTATTTGCTAATTTTAATGAGGGAGCATTTTATAAACATTTACACATGGATTTGCGGATTGTGTCAATCTGGTTTTGTAGCGCCATCTGTTAGCCTTATTTAGTAGCATTGCAAAACCATGCAATCATTATTTTAAAGGAGTACATGCCTAATTATACACTGCTTTTTCGAAATAGATTTTTTTTTAAAAATAATTCGACACAAACATTATTAACATAAATAATTTTTGAGTTATCTAATGTATGCAAAATATATTTACAAAAGAAGCAAAAAAAAAAAAAATTTCTTAAGCAAATCAGATGTTTTTTTTTTATTCTGTCGAAATAAAAAGGTGAGATGTAATTATACATAATTCTTTATTTTTGTTTCTTTTCTCTTTTATCCACCGTTCATAACTGAATGGCACACTTAAATAAGGTTAATGATGTAAAATTTATACTTTGAATTACACTTAAATATATATCGAACAAAAATAATCTCAGTAACTAAAATAGTAGTTTCTTGTATAAATTGAATGAAGCAGTTATTTATTTTCCTTTTAAATTCTAAACTGAAATAAAAGCATAATAGCATGACGCATTCTAAGACAACGTAGTAGGACAGTGCAGTTGTTATCAGTCATACTGTTGCATTTAATCTTATTAAGAAATTCTTAATATGTTGAATGATATTTTAAATTGACAATTTTTTGGAAAATGTGAACAAATATTGTGATTAAAATTTGCTTATTTGTTTTCATCATATGAAAAATTTTTTTTAAAAAAAGTTTTTTATTTACTGTGCAGTTGCGGCAAACGAAAGAATTTTTAAATATTTAAAAAAAAAAAAAAAAAAAGTTAAACAAATTTTCTAATGAGTCACATTTTATTTTCTCCCTCCCCCAAGTACACATCTACTTTAATTAGGAGTGTGTAAGTTTAATTTTTTTTTAAAATTAAGAAGTATTTTGTTAATCTTTGCTTTATTTCATAGCAGGTATTTTGCGGACTTTATAGATGCATGAAATATTTTTATAGAAATTTAATGAATATTAAAAATTTCATAAAAGAAAATTTCTCTAAAGAAGCTACACCATGAAAATTTAACTGCTCCAAAATGATACCTGTGATTCCAAATGATTCCAAAGTGATCCAATTTCCAAAAGGATTTTAAGATATTCATTCAAGTTTCTCCTTGTTAACTATCTGGATTCATTGGGAACAAGTAATTTAAGTCTCAAAATTGCAAAAAATTTCACAGATATTACCTTCAATTTTACATTACTATTAAATTCTACATGTATTATTTTTTTATTTTAAAGAGAAATATGTATATATGTTTATAAATTTTGGTAAGATGATATTTTATAATTAAATCAATTTTATTTAATTGTAATATAAATTTGATTTTTTTTAGAAGATATTATTTTTTAATTGTATGTAGTATTCTCAAAAACTCATTTTTAAAATCTTTAGTTAATGTTTTTTTTTTAATTATCGAAAAGCTGTAGACATATATTTGCATTTGTAAACTTGACACCATTCAATAAGAATTTTGGAAAAAAATTCTGATTTAGAATTTTGTGGATGAAACCAGACTTTTTTATTAAATATAGAAAATAAAATACCAATATTTTGCCTTAAATATGAAAACACTAAGAGGATTTTTAATTACAAGTGGAGAACAGTTTTAGGAACAGAATATCGGTCTTATTTTTTTTTGATGAAAAGCGAGGGGAAATGTTCTCCAGTTACTTTAAAAATGATAGTTTTATGTTTCTGTACTAGATGGCAGCACGATCAAGAAAGTTATTTGTTTGGATATATGGGTTTTAATAACATTGGCAATATTTCTCTCTTAATTTAATTTTACATGAATGAACATGAAACTTAATTTGAATTTTATCATCACACCTAATAGTACATCCTTCATTATATTATATATATATACTTGAATTTATTCATAAATTCATATTTAATTCTCTTAGCCTTTATTCTATTTCTGGAACAATTTGCTGATGTTAAAGAGAATTAATTATTTTTATTTTACATTTTTTTTAAAAGTAGAATTATGGTTTCAGTAGTATAAACTTAATTTAAAAATATATTTTATATTCCTCTCAAATTTATTTTTAAAAAAATTTTAGAGAGGAACTAAGTTGAGATTTTTTAAACATAAATGTACAATGATAAGCAAAAATTAAGGGATGAACATATTTCCGCTGAACTTTCAAATACTACTAGACTATTTTTAACGAAAATTGGTAAACATAACAAGAAAAGGTGTTCTCTTCACTATCTCATCAAATTTGATATCTCTTTTTATTTTATACAAATTTAAAAGAAAAAAAATCTGATTAACCAGGTAGTTTAAAAACACTATTCTGTAAGGTTTTAGTTTTTCTCAGTATCCTGAAGGCTTACAATCATTGAGATTTTTTCAAACAGTGGCACAAATACAACATATAGTTAACGGATTATGATGGTCGACTGTTCGAAGATTAAAGTTAGGTCAGTCCCAAATGGAAGCATCAAGATAGTTTAATGTGTCCCAATATGTGGTTTCCAGATTAAGGAAGCAATTCCTGGAGATCAGAATAATATCTGGAAGACCAGTGTTACAGGGTGCCCAGAGGTTTCATCACAAACCAAGACGACAGATTCTTGTTTTTAACTGGAACGCAGCAGTCAATGACGTACCCATACAACTTTCATGGGAGGTGTTATATTAAAAAAAAAAAAAGACGTAGACAAAATATTGGGAGGTAATCTTGCGACGGGCTCACGCGTCTTTTCTTTAACATGACCCCTGGGTTCTTTGGGAGCCAAGATTAATGGCAACTCGTTTTAAATCCAAAACCCAAGAAGCTGTGAAACGTAAAAAAAAGAAAATGCAAATAAGATAGCTTTTAAAATAACAACAGAAGTTTCAGTAAGTCGTATGGTAATTTGGGGAATGTTATGCGAAAGTGATGGCGCGTGACTATTGCGCCAGTTGAAGTTACCTTTTGGGTAGATTGCTTATTAGGTCAAGGTGCATACTACGCACGCGCGCCTGTGACACCTCTTCATAAGATTGAAGCCAAAACTGGATTAAGATAGGATTGACTATTTGATATTAGGACTTTTAATATTATTAGAAGTGAGATTAGGTGGATTAAATATTGATAGTGGTCCAAGTTACGCGATTCGGTTTAACTATTACTCTATGTGTTTGTTCGTCGTAGATTCTCTCTTAACTATAATCAATCTAAATTGTTATACGCTTAACTTACATTCTTCATAAAGTCATAATAAGAATTTAAAAATGTCTATTCTTTTTGTAAACCCTACACCTCTAGCTCACGCGGATAATCAAAAAACGGTCACCTTAGGGGGGTGATTTCACAATCTTTATGCCAAAAATTAAAAATCTGATGGTTTATGGGGGTACGCCACTGAAAGGCACAATTGGGAGATGACAGCTTTTCAGCTCTCCAAAGCTTCTGCTACCTCAATTTCGAGGTTTATCGAAGGCTTAATGAGGAGAGGCTCTATGACAGGGAACCAATGTGATATATATTTCACTCATTCCGCATCACTAGAGAGCCCATCTAACAAGATGCAGATAACATTATCCTTTGACACGGGAGCATTGGGCCTGTGTTCTCTGCACTGATAAGTCAAAATTAAATCTGAACACTGTTCTCGACGTGTTACCATAAGCAGAGAAACAGGTACCCAGTAACATACCTGTAACATTAGAGAAATAGTCCACGATGGAGGGGGCTAGAGCTTGGGCCGGTGTGATATTGGACGGACACACAGAGCTACATGTTTTTCAGGGAGGCACCTTAATTGCTCTGAGGTATAGGGTTAAGAGAGTATAGCCCTTCGTAAGGTTTTTCAGAGGGATAGTTAATACACAATTTATTTTCATAGATACTAACTCTTGTCTACACAGAACTCATCTGGTCAACGAACAGCTCGAGATCTTCAGATCTGAATTTCATAGAGGATGTCTGGGATGTTCTTGTTGAGCAATTGCAGTTCTGTGCTCCCATCCCAGATCGATCTCGGACCTAAAAAGTACCTTAATGGAAGAATTAAATTTATGCGAAGCTCTCATAAACAGCATGAGATTTTATGTGAGAACTGCAATACTTTCAGGAACTATTATACCCCAATGGTCCACCAGTCCCATCCTATTACATCATCTTTTGACAATCATCGTTTCATGGACATAAACTAGGATCATGAGCTAGTACCAGTGGCGCACACAAGGGGGAGGGTCCTAGGGGTCCGGACCCCTCCCCAAAGCCCGCCCGATTTTATAATTCATGTATAAAATACGTAAAATTTAATTAAATATTTGTTATTAATGTTTAAATTTTTATTAAAAGCTAAATTTTTCAAATTGTTTTACTGTGTTTTGTTCCTGAAAATCGACAAAATAAAAAAATAGCATGATAAAGAATGGTGAACTTTAAACCCCGGACCCCACCAAAAAATTCTAATGCGCTACTGGCTAGTACCATTACTTTTTTTAATAATCTTTTTAGTAATATTTTTGAGAGTATCTTTGTACCAAATTTCAATTGAATTGGTTTAGTAGTTTTCGAAAAATCCGCGAAAATGCGTTTGCTCCTTAATTTGTGCACGTCAATGTTTGTGTGTACATATATATCCCGCCGATAGTTAAATGTGCTTATTCTGCGTATAACTTTTGTTTCTTTTTACATTTGTCCTCTTTTAAACTTTTCAGATTACTTAATATTTTATATATTTTTTAAGCTTTTAAGTTATACAGAATATCTTTCGAACAAATTACTTGTATTATTTTCAGTATTTTGTTAGACCAAAATTTAATATCATAAATATTTTAAAATAGATTTTATAAGAGTAAGTGATTGTACCAGTACGAAAAAAAATTCTATTAGTTTATTCATTCATAGCAATTAGTCATTTTTAACTCACGGGGAAAAAGAAAAAAAAAAAAACCCAGCTGTTTAGAAAGTTTTTCCAATTAAATAAGTTATAAATGACAAAATCTATTTTATTTTAAAAAATAAACAGTGAATCTCACACCTATTAGAAAAAAGAAAGAACCTTTTGATATAGATACAATCTTTTTGCATGCATATGCAATGTGGTAAAGGAAATAAATTATTTTACAAAATAATCCATTGAGATATTACTTACTGTATCTATTGTTATTTCCATTCGAAGAGATTTCAAAAATCATACAATCAAAGAATTCCGTTTCTTTAAAAACAGAATTCTTTTAAAACTACTTCTGCTATATTTACATACTTTGCTTTAACTATAAACTCGTCATAAAAATATTTTTATGCTTTTGCAAGTGTTTTGAAAAGTTTAAAAGAATATACATGTTGTGTATAATTCTCTATTTCGAACTAATTAGTCGTGTAATAGATCCTTTTTTCCAGTATTCTAGGCATCATCAGGGCTAATATCAATAATATCAATCAGATCTCAGAAATATCAGACACACAAACAATTTTTCACCATGTATTATTTTATGTTTCTTAATTATGATGTGGAATACAGTGAAATGAGAGAATTGATAACTTAATGTGCAGAAATATTATTGATTTATAAATAATGCTACATTGGATGTGTTATTTTAAGGTAATTTCGAAGTGTTTATTGGCTATTTTTTATTGATATTATTAACTTTTATGTCCTCATAATACCCTTCAGATTAGAGATATATATTTATGAAATTTTATCATTTTTTGGCATTTTAAGCCATTTTTCTCCTATTATAAATTTTTTATTTATATAAAACATTACTTATATATATATATATATATATATACAGGGTGTTTCTAAATGGATATCGGAGTTTTAACGCTCTATAGTACTTATCACATATAAGTTACAAGTATAATTCATACATTGAATGAAAGAGTAACTCAAATAGTTTTACCTACAAGTTTACAAATGTTCAATGTGGCCCCATTTGGACACAAGGAACTAATCAAGTCGGTAGGCGAGTTCATCCCAAACCTTTTTTCAGTGTGTTTGAGGAAATTCTTGCAACATCTGCTTCCATCCTGTATCTTAAGTTTGAAAGGTCAGCTGGTAGCTGAGGAACACAATCCTTTATGAACACCCCCTCCCCCAGATAAAAGTCACATGGCATCAGATCGGGTGAACGATTGAAGAAATAGCCATAGTTGTAGAGCATCAAGATAGGCAGAACGAGGTACAGTTGGTTACCAGTTACGGCCTTGGTCGTCCCGTACTTTTGCTTTTACAAATACAGACAGTTGTTTCAAACTGATGATACCACCTAAGAATGTTATTAACAATTGGAGGTTGACAACCGAATTTAATACGGAACGCTCGTTGCACAGTAATAGCAGATTCTGCCCTTGTTAACCGGAGAACACATAACACACTCTGTTTACAAGTCGTTATTTTTCTATTAGCGCGTAAAAGGGGAAAATTAGCATACGTTTCGCGCACACGCGCATACATGCCAGCAAACAAAACTGTTTCAGTTGCTCATTTATTCGATGTATGAGTCATACTAATATGTTACATGCAGTGGCGCACACAAGGGGGGGGTCCTGGGGGTCCGGAACTCCCAAAGCCCTTTACTTTTTTCCGATTGATTATAATTCTAAGTATATGGTACGAAATTTAATTAAGTTATTTGTTATTTAAAGATTAATTTTATTAATTAATGCTAATTATTTATTCAATAACGTTTTTACTGTGTTTTGTTCCCGAAAATCGACAAAATCAAAGGAGCATGATACAAGAATGGTGAACTTTCGACCTCGGACTCCTTCCCCCCTTGAAAAATTCCTGTATGCGCTACTGATTATATGTAATGAATACTATATAAAGCGTTAAAACTTCGATATTCTTTTAGAAACACACCTGGTATATATATTCTTTT
>BMAV01019455.1:0-104901 GCA_019973955.1 Trichonephila inaurata madagascariensis
TTTTTAACGAAAATTAATATTCAAAAAAGTTTTTTTAAGACACAGTAAGAAATTTAGATTCAAATTTTCTTGTTGAATTTTAAAATTAAAAAATAAGTTTCTATCTCTTATGAATGAAATATATTTATGTACGGATTTTTTTTACAATTATGTTACAAATAACATTGCTCAAAAAGGAATCGTGCATTTCAAATAGTCATTTTATTCTCAATTTTTATTTGTTTGTGTGTTCATTGTACAAAATAATTTCTTTAATAATAATGGCATGTAAATAGACGGTTATTATCTACAGTTACGCAAATATCTATTTCATTCAATGTTGTATTTAAAAAAAAAGAATGAAAGCAAAATAAAGAAGAACTCAGGTGATAGTATTACTGAACCAAAAATTAACTAATTTAATCATTAATTATAAATTCCATATGGTAAACAGTAAATATAATGAGAAATAATATAATCTACATCACAGTGGTTTTTAAACTTACTGTGCCCATGGACTTTTTTTATGCCAAAATGTTGGCTATGAGCACCCAAAAATGATATAACTATTTAAAAAATGCAAAGTTAACTTTGATTGAAGCAGCTCATAGCACACAAAATTAAGTTGGTCCCACCAAATAAGGAACATGAGCTTCGAATCATGAATCTTCGGTCGATTTTGATGCATGACCAGATAAATCCTGAGACTTTTTCACGCTTCGGATTATTGTAAGTTATTGAATTTTCATCATGGGACGATAGGATTTAAAAAGTATTTTTTGACTTCGAATCAATTGTTCACACGTGAAAAATTTCTGTTCAACATGTATTGGCATCAATTCATTTGGTACCCAATTTCCTTACCTTTGAATCATACAGAATACATTTAAAGGTTTGGAAACTACTGTGCAGTAAGCATTGAATGACTTAGCAAGTTCATCTTGCTTTTGACATGAATCTTGATAGAGCAATTCTTCGAATTCCTCATCAGCAAGCATTTTTCGTTGACTGGGGTGTTCTTTGTCAACTGTATCGAAATGAACATTTCTAAAACGTCTAAGCCAGGCTTGGCTTATCCGCGGTCCGGGAGACTCAAAACAACTATACAAAATGTGAATATTTTGTGCAATATTTTTGTGTTTAGTATAATGCTTTGTGAAACAAATAAATCTCATAACAGTTTCTACTTTATCACGTTGCCTCTGTTTTAATCCAATAAATGTTTGAAAAACGTCCAAATTTAATATATAGATATATATTTTTCAATTCCTATTATTAGTTCACACTCTACCTATATATATATATCTTGTTCAAATTTTC
The DNA here is from genome assembly GCA_019973955.1 of Trichonephila inaurata madagascariensis. NCBI lineage: Eukaryota > Metazoa > Arthropoda > Arachnida > Araneae > Nephilidae > Trichonephila > Trichonephila inaurata. Next base: position 1,300 of record BMAV01019455.1, read on the forward strand.
AGTCGTTAATAAAATACTTTTTATTCCTCCACTTAGTTCAAATACATTTTTTTAAACTTGTATTGTATGACACTTGACATTTGTTTCTTCAAATATTAATTCATTAATTAAATTTAATTACTGAATAAATAGTAACAAACAAAAATAATAGTCCAAAACCATATATAAAAAAGAAAATCGCTCCTTGTATCCTTGTAGCACAGTGGATAGCCCGTTGGATTTCTAATCTGAAGAGCAAGACTTCGAATTCCACCTGGGATGGCCTAATTTCTGAGAATGTGATTTCGTTTTACGATACTATTTTATTAGAATAATTAAATATAATTAATGAATAAATAGTAATAAACAAAAATAATAATCAAACACGATATATAGAAAGGGAAAAGGGAAAATTGCAAGGAAAATCGCTTTCTATTTTGCCACTTAGTGTTGTGATTCTGTCATATGTATAAATATATTTATATTAATTGTAACTATTTAATAAAAAGTAACTGAAATAAAATTTTTCTTTGTTGACCTAAGTAGGAATTGAATTAATTTTGTTTTTATAATACTTGTTTTGTATGCGGCCAGCGATATTATAATGTTTTTCCAACGTGGCCCTCCAGGTCATTGGTAGGCTATCCCTGGTCTAAGCCATCTTTTGTTAGCTATGATGCATGTTCACTTAAGTTTTCAATATCACTGGGACTTTCAGCAGCACATATCTCTGAATTAAACAGGAAAAATCAAACTTCCCTCAAGTGGTGTTTTGTGGACTCATAATTCAATATCTGCGGATTCGAGAAAAAATAAGTTTACTTTTCTCACCAAAGTAATATACAATTAAATGTAAAACCTAATGGCAGAGCTTTAACATGATATAGTTACTGAAGTATCCGATCCGATATAGCATAAAAATTGCGCCATCTGTCATAAATCCATCAAAATTAATTCAGATTCTTAATATATATACATATATTTATAAAATTAATTGTTATAATCTTCAATTTTATCTGGAACTAGAAACAGCTTTATAATTTGCTTCTATACTGATTAGAAATTATTAAAAAATGACATAATACACACGTTTGCTGATTAGGAAGTTTTTATCATGAAAATTTAAAATTTTATTCTGATAGGAGACCAATTCTTCTAGTCGTCAAATAATGCTTTATCAGTGGAGTATTTTACTTTAAAAGGTGAATGATTTAGATAAATAAGAAGAGCAAATGACGAAACGTTCAAAGAGTGAGAAAGAATCCTTTCATTTCCCCTCACAGAACATTAGATAAAAACATTGAATAGTTAAGAATAAAACAATTTTTTTATAAGCATAAGTTTTTTTGAAGTAATTGAAAATTGTAATTGAGTTGCAATTTTATAAAACTGATAAAATGGGTGAAAAATCTTTGAATTTTAGTTTCAATATTTATTAGCGTTTGACTTTATTTACCAAACAATACATGAAGGTTTTTTCAAAATATATATAATGAAAATTCTGTACTGACTTTATTAATATACTTCTGTTTACTATAATTTATTATATAGGGACCTAATAAAAATGTAAGTATTAAAATTTTATATATAGGGCACGGGGGGTTGCTTTATTATTTCTTCTGATACTAAGTAAAATGAAGATGCTTGAAATTCTAAAAAAAAGTATTCTAGCAAATAAACTTTACAATAAATTGAAAAAAAATTATAAGAAAATTAAATTTAGAAAAAAATAAAATAAACATCTCTAATCTTGATGCACAGCTTTTGATCACGAAATATTTTAATTCAAACATAAAACTTAACATATAACTCATAATCTAGAAATTGAAGCCACATATCTTCAAATAATAACTAGATTATTTTGAATACAAAATGGCAAAATCATAACTGACTAAATGATAACTAAGAAATCAAGTATAAAAAATAATTTTTATTCTAATCCGAGGGTCGGCAACCTTTTATAGCTGTGGAGTGCCAAATCAATCTACCAATATGATTTAGCGTGACACACAGTAGGATATTTTTGAAACAATTCGATTCACGCAATAATGCATGCAGAGTTAGAGAATAGAAGTCAATAATATAGAGATTTACTGTTTGATTATATATGTATATTAGTTTTACATCATTTAAAGATATGTTGTAACATAAAAAAAATAAATAAGCAGTATAAAATATTACTATTTCCTCAATAAAAATTTTAAAAAGTTAAAATCGCACATGTGTATTATGTATTTTTAAACATATTTATTAAAATAAGAAATAGATACAACGTAAAATATAAGTATTTCCCTTCATTATAGTTAAATGAAAGTTTTAATACACTAACCTAGTGCTTGCACTACTCTATATTCATATCGCAAAATCAGGGGAATAATTTATGACTTTCAATTTGACATTCTTCTGAACATTCGGTCGTTAAATAATTTCTTTGTTGACTCGAAACTATTTTTCACACGAGGAAAGATTTTTTACTTAGATATGTAGATCCGCGAAATAATTCTTTTCTCTACCCCTCCCCCAAAAAAAATTTTCTCCAACAATAGCATTCAGTAATTTAGAAAATACTGCAAATTTATCTTTAGAGTTTGCGACATTGCCATCGTTCGATAGCTATGTCGTGGGGTTTCCGCGTGCTAGAGATGTGGGATTCTCGAATGATGAGATATCTATAATTAGCCATGACCCTTTTATTAAGAATTTAACTTAAATTACTTAGATATCGAACAAACTTATATTATGAGAATAAAACCAAAAGTACGCAGTTTTAACTAACTCAGATCGCGCAATAGATCACTTATCAATATAAATATATTATATCTGTGCTTAATCACAATCTCAATAATATACTAGCGTACAGAATATAATCCTCCTACCTATTGAATACTCAACGGTTCAATTACTTTCAGATATTCAGTTAGGCCTCGAGCGCAATAGCATAAATCTTGTAGTAAGCGGGCTTGATATCCGTGATGCTTGTGTAGGCTGTCAAAATACACTTCTACCTTTCCGAACTAGCTTCCTCCCTAAATTGCCATCCTTGCTCACTAAACTTTCTATCCTTTTAAAGGTTATCTTATTTGCATCTATGCTTCGTTTCACTTCTGGATTTAAGCTGAAAAGTTTTACATTAATCGTGGCCGTCAAAGAACGTAGAGGTTATGTTAGAAGAACGCGAGAGATGTCACAAATGTCTTTCAGATTCTGTTGTAATTTCTTAAATGTACATAATTCTAAAGATATTTGTCAAATAAGGTCCTTTAAAAATTTATCAACATCCATCCACTCAAAACTTGACAAATTTGTAGAGTAGTGCTGCCATTGAGAATTGTACCGCGTGCCTCATGTGACTCGCATGTCATTGGTTGCCGACCCCTGTTGTATACCGTTAGAAATTAATTAGACCATCTTGTGCCAATTCAGAAATACGAAACTATTAGCATACTCCCCAAAACATTAAGTGAAATATTAACATGTATAAGATGTGACAATTAAGTCACAAGGCTTGGTGTGAAGGAGTTGAAAAATAATATAGTTGACCTTGATCCTTCTGGGACTGGTGGCTGGTTATTCCATCCTTTGAATTTGTTTTTTTATCCTTGTTTGAGTAAGATATTGTCGTGTCGAAGTGCCGTGATCATGATAAAGTTAAAAATCGAGCTGCGCATACATTGAAATGTTTCAAGAAATAAAATAGAAAAAACCCCTCGAACTTAATGCCTTAAATAGTTAAAACATTATTGGAGATAACTGCATTTAATGTGGTCAAATTTTTTAGTGGCACAAATGATTTTCGGAAGGTCGGGAGGCTTCTGAATTTGATAAACGTTCGGGTCGACTTGTTTCATCAAGAATAGAAGGAAACTTGAAAAAAAATTAATGAAATCTTGTGAAAAGACCGACGTTTGAGTGTTCGGATGATGTCAGATATTACGATTATTGACAGAGAGACAATAAGAAAAAATTTGGCCAAGAATTTGCATATGATAAAAGTTTGCGCAAAACTAGTACCGAAAAACTTGATCAAGACAGCGCCTCGTTGCATATTGCGCCCCTCTTTTAAAAAACAGTCTTTGCGGATGTAAACGTATTTCTGTGTTCGAGCATCCCCGTACTCACAAGATTCATTTCATACGATTTTTAAATTGCTTTTAAAGGGGAAAATGCATTGAAGAGAACACATTTTCAATCTTTTAACGGGCACAAAGCTAAAATGTGATAAAGCACATAAAATATAATGCTCTCTATCCCGTAAACATTATTTAAGCTGTGCGCTGAATATTCGATCATGTTTTTTCCTGGGGAGTAAAGCTAGACATTACAGCCACTGCGCACCTCTAGGACATTTAACTTACTTTTCAGGACAGAAATTATTAATCATATTACACTAAACTTTTATGAAAAATTGACATTTATATAATAACTACTTCAATAACAATTAAATACAAAGTATAAGTGTAATTAAATAATATTAGAATAATTGTATAACATAGAATATTTACTAAGAATATATATAGAATACATAAAATATACATTGAAATTGGTATATATCCACATTTTATATTTTATTTAATTTTAGTATAAAAGGTTAGAAATAAAGTAATATTTTTGAGAATTTAAATTAGTTATTTCACAAATTTGTGATGAACTATTTATTGTGGAACTTTATAATATGCAAACGTTTTTTCCGAACAGAAAAGTTGTAATGAAAGATTTTCGAACCCGAGAATCTTGTACCATATATTGTAAACAAAGTTTGTTTATATTTCCGACCCCCAACATTCTCACATTATTTTAAGTGTTTTCTCTCGAGTGGAGAAAAGCGAAAATTTCTAGGTCATTTTTCTGTTCTATGTGGTCAGTGGATAGGGCCATATATAAAAAGCACATATAAAAGCTTAAGAAAAATCTAAATAAAACCTTTTTTTTAAATCGCAAATTTGCTTAATTCATTCAGATGAGAGAAAAGTGTACTTAGGACATGTCGAAATTTTTTTCAAATATCAGAAATTTTATTTATAGTAATCACAAAATACAATTTGTAGATTTACACCGAGAAACACTGTTTTTAACTACCCATCAGGGGACATGAAATGCAAAGAAGGTATCGTCCCGTATTGATTTTTTAGGCGTTTTAGCTTCAATTAACTCATGTGGATGGACTAAATATCCATCACCCGCTTGGAGAAATTTTTTTTTAATATGTGGCTAGACGTATTAGCCACTGCCCGCTAAAGGGCTAAGAAGATGAAGGCAAAAACGGCAGACTTACTGAAGATAGTGCCACCTAATGAGCCATAGCACTGCTTTGAAAGTAGGAAAACTCGTATGCAGCTATGTATTGATAGGGAAGGGGAGTATGTTGAAGAGGATTAAAATATATTTGTACTTTTTTTCCAATAAAGCTAATTTTTAAGAATAATCCGGTTATTTAATTTTCACAGAAGTATATCTAAACCCCCGAGTATTCCATTTCTTAGCAATTGTTATCTGTGTATTATTTTGTTATAATAGCAGCAATAGAACTTACTGGGCACTGAAGAATTTTTGAACCCTTTCTCCACAAGAAGGCTCACGTCCAATTGAATTGGATTGATTGAATATTAACGTCAAAAAATTGCTTAGCTACACGAGGGCTTTGGCGACGGACCTTGAACCATGGTCAAGTGACGGACGACACCTGAGCTGGCACCCCTCTCCTAACTACCACACCAACGGAGCATCGCCAGCTCGACAGATTTAACGTGCATCTCTGCCCCACACGGCGGGTCTTTAGTGGTACTGGGCTCGAACTCGTGACAAGGCAAGCCACGATCCGATTCCTATACCATATACTATTCTACCGTGGCCACACGTCCAATTGAAACTCCACAGGCAAACCTTGAAGAAAGGATTGGTTGTTGAGTGAATCGGTAGGTATGATGGAAAAGATTGTCGTACTAGCTCTGAGATCGTCATTTGATCTTATTAAAAAATTAGAATAATCCTAGTGTTGCTTTATAGTGTGACGTTGATGAACACTTACTCATCCTCAAGAATAATTTTTTAATGCAATAATATCATAAATAACCTGAATCTTCAACCGATTTGGTGTGGCCGCGGTAGCCGAGCGGTATAGGTATCGGGCCGTGGCTTGCCTTGTCACAAGTTCAAGCCCAGTACCACTAAAGACCCGCCGTGTAGGGCAGCGATGCACGTTAAATCTGTCGAGAGCTGAAACGTCCTCCCGTTGGTGTGGTAGTTTGGAGAAGGTGGTGCCAGCTCAGGTGTCGTCCATGTCATTTGACCATGGTTCAGAATGACGTGGTCCGTCGCCAAAAGCCCTCGTGTAGCTAAACAGTACGATGTTAATAATCAATCAATCAATCAATCAACCGATTTGGTATAATTCGATTCAGGTAAATTATGAATGCAAAATTTACGATATCCAAAATATAAGCTGCAACATCGCCCTTTTACTATTTCTGAGCTAATTTATGAATTTTGACTGAATCATTTATTTCCTTTCTAATTACAGAAGTGTTTCAAAATTCACTTGAGTGCGATAAGAGTAGCTATAATTTGATATGTGAAATATAAAATTGTATTGATATTAAATATATAAATTCTTCTTTTTTTTAATTGTAAGAATTTTTTTTCCCTTTTCACAATTTTAATAAGTGCTTTTTAAGTTTGATTCAATGTTACGTTTTTGTTGTCTTTTAGATATATTGCAAAGAATAACAGGTTTCAACCTTTTGCATGTGAAAGAGGGATTTCATTGTATCTGGTTTGGTCCTAATCCTGTCATCACTATGTTTTCTCCGGAGGTCATTGAAGTACGTGTTTTATTTCAAAAATCAACTTTTTTATCAAATAGAACATAAAATAATTAATAATGAAAAGAAAATTTCAACAAATTAAATATGAAAAAATAAGTATTTAATCAGGTACTTAAATATCTATTTTTCGTCCGTAAATGAAGTAGGTTTGTATTCACACAACAAATGTATTTATTAAGCTTAATTTCCTTTAATTGCATATTGTACCATCAACCAATTCAGCAAAATCAAAAGACGTCACTAAATGCCACAATATACAGCCAATAGTTGAAACTGTTTCTAAGCATGTCCGAACAAAGCAATAATTGCGATGACAGAATTTGGTGACATTCTTTTGAACTGGCGATGTAAGATTGGTCGGCGGTATAGTACACAAGTACAAAATAGTTTAATTTATTTCAATTCTTTTATAAAATGTATCCCATCATTATATATTTTCCTAAAAATCTTACTAACAAAATAAAGATTTACAGATTCCTCAATTTTATAGATTTTCTTAGGTAATGTGTCGTTTTGGGGACAAAGTCTCCCAAACGTTGCATTTTGGAATCTTCAAATTAGTTCAAAACGTGAAACGAAAACGAGGTTTAACGAAGTTTTGCTTTTCATACTCTTAAGTAAAATTGGGACAAAATTAATCGATTTCAATAAATAGAATATTTTCAATAAAAATAATGAATAATTCTTAAAAGCAAACTATTAAAGAAAACCCATACCAAAGTGGTTTAAATATTCAAATCATTACGCCTTTACCTATATATAAGCTGACCTGGCCACACGTTGCTGTGGCTTTGTTTTAATACGTTGATTTAATATTATTCTAAGCCATTCAGTGCAGTCAAATTAATCTTCGTTTGATTTCGAAGAGTTGAAATTAATCACATAAAACAACATAATGTTTTTAATTTTGTATTTTATTCATCTCCTATTTGAGTATAGTATAACACACGAAATATTTACGAAGTTTTTAAATAACAATATATGAAGATTTAATTTTATAAATGAGGTGATTAACGTTGCTTTTTATCAATTTTTAATATTATTCATATCATTTTAATGTAGAACAATAAATAAGCTTAATATAATTAATCGCTAATCGGCGCACAATATTTTTCGGAAACCCGTATTCTGTTATCTCAAACAGATTTGACAGTTTCCCCACACGTGAGCATGCAACATATAGTTGCCTTTGTAGAAACATGAATTTTCTATGTCCGAGCATCAAATGGACGTTGTTTGTCTTTGAGATTTATTTATGGTCATCGCGAAACCCAAACGAATCGGGAATTGAAGCCTTTTGAATGGTACAGAGAATTCTGACGATATCAGTGGAATACGAGGCAACATGACTATTTCTCCTTTAAACTTTATAGTCAAAATGTTTTCTTCAAGAAGTTTCCTGGTAATTCTTTTAATGACCAAAAGTGTACAGTTGTATATTCTTGGTAGAATTAAGTTTCGCAGCAAAATAATCAGTGAACGAATCTTCAACGGAAAATTGTGTGGTAGTGTAACTGATATATCTAAAGAATTCAAAAACTCAGCTGGAAAATTTAGGGGTTTGTTTTCATCATCAATAGTGTCGATTGATTTAAGAGGCACTAAATTACCTAGCAGCAACTCTATATCTGGAAGTTTACTTCGACAGTATCAACATTTTTCTGATTAAGAAACAGGGCTACAAAATCAACCATTACATAGATAATTATGCAGTATATCTGGAAAGACACTCTCAATTAGTTTCTTTTTTGTCTGAACAATAGTACGAAAATTGGCTGGCTATTTGAAACATTATGTATTGGGATGCAGTTCTCCTTCATCGTTTCCAATATCCAGCAGTTGATTAGAAAATATTTGCCTTGATTGATCATCTTGCAAATGTTCTCACGTGTTTATGGTCAATCGAAGTGTTTCTACGTTTTGCCATAAAAACGACTGTCTTAAACATGCGTTAATCTCTTGAGAAAAAGTAGAGAGAGGAGTGACTGGTAATGTCTCACCAGACAGCAGTACGACAGCACCACTGAATACTTCCTCGTGGCCGTTAAAAATCTTGCCAAGTTCTGTATAAGGCTTTGAGTGAATGTTAATGGGCCATGGTACACTTATACTTGATTATGACTGAACTTCTTAGCAATACTACAGCCAATCCATTTTTTTTCATTGATACAATCTGAAAAGGTTTGTGAATGTCTAATGGTGGCATGAATCGTTGCAGTTTTCATCATCTAAAAAAGTGACAAAATGTCTCAAAGGCCATTTCCTTTGCGATCGTATTGCAGGTTCCCCTTGGTTTAGTTGCAATAGGAAATGAAAATCCAAAGCGCGGACTCAAACGCAAAGTTGACCTCTTCCACAATATCCAGCAAGCGGGAGTTTTGAAATTGAACCAGCATTCCCCTCTGAGATGCACCTGGGCGGGCATTACGGTCTTCCGGCATTATCCTACAAAGTTACGGGAGTTTCTAAAATCCTATTTCAGAATTTTGTACCCAGCCCCAAAAAACACCAGGTAATCACTTTTCACAACCCCAAGAATTTTAAGGTAAGCCCCTGCTACATTTCGAGTAAAATACGGTCACCTGGCAATGTTTGACATATTTATGGGATTTTCTGGAATTAGATGGAAAAGTTCGGTCCCGAAATACGTCTAGGATCCCCTTTTTGCGTCCCTACGCCTTCAAGTTAGGCTTGTGCTGCTGCCCGTGACTATTACGGTCATCCAGCACTATCCGGGAAAGTTTCGGAACTCATAAAATTCGATTTCAAATTCTCATTCCACATCCCGAAACGCACACGGTTCTTACTTTCGATGCCCCAGTGCGTATAAGTTCAGTCAATAGAGGGAATGGAAATCCGGACGTGGGACTCGAATGCAAAAGCCTTTACACCTAATTCCAGCAATATACGGCAAAAATACGGAGTTTTAAATCTGAACCCATTTCGCCCCCTAGACGCAACGGAACTATTTGGCATCCCACTTCAAGTTCAGTCATTGGTTGAGGGAATTAGGATCGTCCGGCATTATCCGACGAAGTTACAGTAATTTCTACAATTTAATTTCAGATTCTGGTTCATAATCTCGAAATTCACCAGAAACGCACTTTTTCCGCTTTTATGAATATTAGGGTAAGCTCCTGCCATGGTTCTCGTAATAGATGGTCGTCCGGAATGTCCGGCAAAGTTACGGGAATTTTTTGGATCGGATATCAAATTCGGTTTGTCCGTTTCAAGACCCTTCAGGGACCAAGTTTTCGCGCTCCAAGGATTTTAATGTAAGCCCTCCCTGCCATAGTGTGTCTAAAATAGGGTCGTCCGGTATTATCCTGCAAAGTTATTGATATTTTTGGAAAACGATTCGAAAATTGGATTCCACGCCCCGAAATACTTTGTGCATTCACTTTTCGTGCACTTTTACTGTACAGAGTCTCAACTAGAATTTTTGAAATATATAACTTAGAAGTGGATTTATCCATATTTTACGACAACAGAGGGGAGCAATTTTAAGAAAAAAAGCGCCAATAATTATTTAAATTGGTGGTAACTCTGAAAATAATGTGCATTTTTCAAAAATTCTAGTTGAGCTTCTGTAGAGAGGTCTGAGATATATACAGGCAAAATATTATAATAGAAGCATTTTTCACAAAAGGAGAACATTTGGAAAAAAGATCATTCTAAGTTAATTTTTTGCCAAAATATTGTATTTAAATAATTTTTTTTTGTCAAAATGTCCTTAAAACAATTTTATACATGTATTCTAATCTAAGTGACACTATATATCATGACATTTATCCATTTATGTGCTTTTTTAAAATCACGATTCCGAACGTAGTCGGATACCTTAAGATGAGCAGAGATCAGCTTAGGAAGGTGTTTTCAAAAATCGACCCACAAGAGAGTTACGGGGAATTATAGATTTAAAAAAATTCTTTTTATCAGCTGTTAGATCTACAGACTTAAAATTTAACAAACAGGGTTTTTTTAATTCATCGGAGATATGCAAAAGGCTTTTTTTATGGTTTAGTTTGCAATTCACGTAAAATTAACTCATTAAAAACTTCTATATCTTTCAATCTGTATAGTTTAATTTTTCAATTCACCCGTGCGAAAAACGGGTATAACAGCTAGTTAGATATATATGATTTTACGATGCATGAATAATGCAATTACTTAAAATGTATGAATATATTATAAGTAAATAGCGATTAAAATTTGATGTGTTTTTAGGAGACAATACAATACACGGAACTAGAATGCTTATTATAATAGCCATATTTTAGGAAGATAATTACAGTGCTGAGTACTATACAAAAACTATACATTATAAACTGCTTATGAAACTATATATAATTATTTAATATTCTGAATTAATTATAAATAATTTATAACGAAAAGTGGAATTGTTTTGAAATTATAAAGAATTCACTTTTCATACTGAAGATGTATATATTTATAGTCTGCTTATATTCACAGTAATAACTAATTAAATACGTGAGCCAAAAATTTAAGCCGAGTATGAAAAGAAAAGGAATTAACGTTAAAAAAAAATTATTTTCCCTATTGTGCAGTGTTTCACGTGAATGAAAAAATCTTTAAAAAAATACGTTTCCTTCCTTAAGTGCATTAAATAATATTATATAAATATATTTTTTATTTTAAACCCTATATCGCTACTTTGAATTTTTTAAACAGTTGAATATTTATTTAATTAAAAAATGCAAATTATTTTTTAAATTGGAAAAATATTTTTAATATCATTTATTTAATTTTTCAATCTAAACTTTCTTCAAATGTATTTCATAAAAACTAATTTATAACCTCTAAATTAATATTATTGTATAATGTTATAATTAATTTCGTATATATTTATAAAAATCATATTTTTGTAATAAAACTACTTTTTTAAAAGACTGAAACGATGAATACAAAATATCCAAAATTCTTAGTTGTAGATAATATTACGAAACTATTTATTAATAATGAAATACTTAAAACTTATTCATTATAAATGAAAAAGTGTAAAAATAAATTGTAAAAAATGTAATATCATTGCGATCTATACAAAAATAACCATATATGTATACAAAGTATATTTATTGTACAGTAAAGTTTGTTGATATTGCTTGGCGTTTATCAGCAATTAAACTTTAAAGTGTGTTTTGATTGCTCCTTCATGAAGTTAGTCTTTGCAAATCTTTTAAATACCTTTTTGCTTATTTTCTTTCTAAAATTGTTATTACGTTAATAACAGTTTTAGATATAAAGTTTTTATTGTTTTGAAAAGGATCTCATGTGTTTAAATTTATATCAGTTTAACCTTATTTCCTTTTCTTAGCTTGTCCTTAGTAGCAGCATATCCTTGGAAAAATCTTTCGAATATTCGTTTTTACAACGATGGTTGGGGCTTGGCCTCCTTACCAGGTTAGGAAAATAATTTTTTTTTTCTTCTACATTTCAGTAATTTTTGACCAAATTTTCGAAACACCTGAAATTAAATGTCGCCTTAGGTAAAATATAAATAAACATTATTATTGATGTAGGGATTATTTATTTATTGTAAGCATATATATATATATATATATATATATAAAAGTTAGTATATAGTGCATATTTTCATCCCCCCCCCTTCCTCCAGAAATTAAATCATTCCAGAATTAAAATCATTTTTGTTGCAACGATACGGAATGTTAAATAACATCATAAGTGAATATAGAATTCCAAATTACATGATTCCTATACCACACGATATATATATACATAAATTAAAGAAGCGTATTATGTATATGAATGTGCTGCTTTTATTAAAGTAGTTCAACTTATAATCTGTGTGATAATAAAAAAATTTTTTTTTGAAAAAAAAAAAATCATCAAAAATGAAATCGCAAAACCCCCGGAAAAAGTTCGTTATACAAAAATTCATGGGGTTCATTTTTTAATATACTTTTATTAAACCACGTAAAAAAATTTTTTAAATTCAAAACACTATACTTTAAAAAAAGAGTAATTATTCACCCCTTTTTTAAAATTAATATTTTTTTATTTTATATACTTACCCATCGAAAAAAAAAAAAAAGAAAACGCAAGAAAAACAAGAAAAAAAGGATGTCAAAGAATATACGTATTTTCAATATTAAAAAATAATTTTATTTTAAAAATTTAAAGGGAATTTGAAGGACATTTTCAATTTAAAGATACAAGTAATATTAAACATACATTATTTTAAAACTGGAACATGGGGCTCGAGGGCAACGCTACTGAGGTGAAAGGGTTTGAAGATGTTTTTTTGAACTGGACAATAGGGGGTTTAAAAGGGTTTAAATTTAGGATTAAACCCCCAGAATCTTTTCCCCCGCGAGTTGGGTATAATAAAAGCAATTCAAGATTTATAACCACCATAAAATGTGTTAAAGAGAGAATAACTTGAAATGTTCAGAAATACTTTAAAAATAAGGAGAAAAAAACTGAATCACAAAAGTAAAAAATCGTTATATAGAAAATGCGCTTCGCTATAGAGAGGTCATTTTACGAAGAAAATCGTGAAAGGTTCAAGGTTTCAGGGAAAACTTCGCCACATAGAAAAATTCGCTTTATATAAGTTCGTTATATACAGTTTGGACTGTATATTGTAACATGTAAATAATGAAAATTCGCATTAGTTTCAATAAATATTAATAAGTAAATGTAACATAAAATAAAGCAAATAAAAACAATGTAACTAAAATCTACAACCTTGCTGAAAATGCAAAAAAAAAATGAATGACTTAGTATGGAGACAAATGTCAACAAAGGGCAGTTGAAGCTAGATTTTTTAATCTTTCCATTTTCATTGAGATAAGTATACTTGTAGATTACAACTGATTACTTTATCCGAGTAATACAAGAAAGAACGATATATTGTTGTGTATACTAAGGTATATTTTGGCACAGTAGCATTGAATTTATATTTAAGGGGGGAGAGGAAATGCTGCACTGAATTTTCAATCATTAATAAAATACTTTCTATTCATCCATTCAAGCTTAAATACATTTTTAAAAATTTTCGGTGGATAACACTTGATGTTAATACAGTTTTTTTCAAATATTAATTCATTAATTAATTAAAAAAATGAATAAATAGTAACAAACAAATATAATAGTCCAACACCATATATAGAGAGGAAAACCGTTCGTTTTGTCCCTGTAGCTCAATGGTTAGAGTGTTGGACTTCTTCTCGGCATAATTTCTGAGAATGTGATTTCTTTTTTACAATGCTATTTTATTAGAATAATTAAATTTAAATAATGAATAAATAGCAACAAACAAAAAAAATAGTCCAACACCATATATAGAAAGGAATATGACAAATTGCAAGGAAAATCGCTCTCTCTATTTTTTCACTTAATAGTGGGATTCCGTCCTATGTATATGAATATTTATATTAGTTGTAACTATTTAATAAAAAGTAACGAATATATATATATAAAATTTTTCTTTGGTGACCTAAGTAAGAATTGACTTAATTATTTTTTTTATATTACTTGTTTTTCTTCTGTTTTATAATTTAAAATGTCACAGTTAATTATTCAAAGTTTTAAATTGTTCACAAATTTATTGAAGAGTTTATAGAGATTATAGTGACAAATTAATAGACTAATTCCTTTGGTGCCTTATAAGTATTTCTTATTTTGTTATTCTAACTCTTCACGCAAAACGAAGTGTTTCAAAAACCAAAATTATGTTACTGTAAATATATAACATTTTTTTTCTTCAAAATGGAAAATTTTTTACACACCAATATATATATATATATTTATTAAACCCTTTTTTTTCCTCTACAACTTTTTTTAAATTTTTATTTGCCACCCTTTCGGGGCTGAGCGCAAATAATTAATAGCTTGCCCACCTAACGGGATTTAATCTGACTGTTTTCTCTTTTAAAATTAAATCTCAGATTTTAAAGTAAATTTATAAAAAATCATGGCATGATATCTTTCCACCAAAACCTTATGTAAGCCCCCGCCCGTGGGGACCTCATTTCTGCATTATCTAAGCGACCTGTTTCCGTGGGGAAGAACGAAGGACCACTGTTTATTGTTAGCTTAAAAACCCAATACACAACAATAATAATTAAGTAAGGATCTAGAATGAGAAGACGCAACACGTACCAAAAGAGGGACTCGACCACTGAATCTAACTTTTATGATTAATTCTTCTATCACTAATATACGCCCTTTCCCCCAAATTTATAAAAAACTAGTTTAAACCGCTATACCCTAGGTAATCAGCTACGTTCTTTTCTGTTCTGATGTGGCTTTTTCCCCAAAGTGTTTTTTTATGGCCCCGAACCCACCTTTGGTTCGCAGTACCGCAGGGAGGCTATTTCACGGGTTAGGGTTCTTCTAACTTTATCTTAAATCACTTTAAGCTAATCTCTCTTGCTTTTCCCACTCAACAACCACTTCTGGCATAGACGCCCAGACCCGCTCTTTCTAATTCCAAATATATATGATTCCCAATTTACAAAACGTTTTCTTCTTGGGTTTGGGGGAAAGAAATTTCCATTTCGGCCCCAAAGAAACCCCAAGAGGACATTAATAGAAATCGCGATGAAAGCCCCATCACAGCTCCATCCATGGAAGTCCTGTTGGTTTTAAAGCTTCCGGTTGCCGCTTCATATAAAAACTTTCGTTTTCATGGAAAATATGCCTGCTTCTTTTCCTTCGTCATGTAGACTGCAGCTTTACTTTTGACCATGCTCTGTGTGTATAATTATGTTTAAGTGAAATGTTCCATTAAATCAAACGAATTTGTATTCAAAAATAACAAGACTCCTCTAGTATGCCATTATATCAAAAAAAAAAATTTTTTTAATAATCAAAAAAAAATCTATGCGTGAAAAATGTGTATTTCTTTTCAAAATAAAGAGAAAGAAAAAAGAGATTTTAAAAAAATGAAATACAAAAGGCAAATAAATTTTTTTAATTCTGGTTTATAATGTTTTGTCACTTTATGCATAATTTGGGATTAAACATGGGTTAACATTAAAATAACAATTGAGCTCGGTATGGAATATTTTCTGTATCTATATCTAGGAGCAAAGCACTTCACTCACAAGATCTCCAAAAATGTTAGGAATACAAACTTGAGATTTGGCAAGCATGCTCCTTTTGTTTAGTACAGATTCGCTAAAATGAGATGTGAAAATCGACTCCTAAGGAGGGTTAGGATGAGTAAGAAATAAATTCCTGTCCTTTTTAAATCAAGATGTGCTAAAAGAATGTACAATCGAAATGCTAAGATTGAGATAACTTTCAATAACTTAAAATTATCATTTAGTCTTAAAACATCATGAAATACTCAGTGAAGGGCACACACATATATATGACGAACGTTAATGTAGCAGAAGAGTAATCTTAGAAGTTATTTCAAGGACATTTACATATTAAGTCTTTGTTGCAGACAAATATTTTTGTAGCAGATAAATTCAGTAAGATAAATATGTGTGTGTCTTACGCTGGTATTCTCAATCGCGAGTTATTGAAAAGAAAACTCACGGATTGGGTAACCCTCGCTCGCCGATAACTCGCGGATAAGTTCTCCTTTCTTATTCTCGAACTGATGATTACCGAATCCGTGAGTCATGCGTGGGCAAGATTTTAATCGTTGTGATTGGACCCTGATAATCCCTGACAAACTTTGTTACGTCCATCTTTGCTTACAAACAGATTCTGTGATCGAAATCCCCGAGGTTACCCTCCAAATTTGGGGGGTTCCCTTTTGGGTGAAAAATCCGTGGTTTGGTGCACCGGTGAGAATAATGATGTTTCGCCCCCCCCCCCACACCACACACACACACACACACACACACACACACACACCCCACACACACACACACACACACACACACACACACACACACACACACACACACACACACACACACACACACACACACACACACACACACACACACACACACACACAATCTGCGAGTTACCTCCGGTTCGGGGTTAACTCGAGGTTAACTCGCGATTGAGAATACCACCGTTATACACATATAATGTTATGCATGGTTCAAGAAATAAAGATAATTGAATATATTTTAATGCTATGTAGCTTTGCATAATTCTAAATGTTCGAACACTTCTTACAGCACAGGAACCAAATGGAAATCTCGGCGGAAACTTTTAACTCCGTCTTTTCACTTCAAAATCCTAGATGACTTTTTGCCGACTTTCAACGACCAATCTATGTTTCTGGTGAAGAAGTTAGAGTCGTTACAGCATAAAGAGTACGTTGACATCACACCTCTAGTGATACTGTGCACTCTAGATATTGTGTGTGGTAAGATATTATACATTGGTTACTCAAAAATCTATTTAAACATTTAATATGCATAAAACTTAAGCGTGAAAATACAGCAATACATAAGTATTGAAGCCAGGGATTCAAACCGGAACTGAACCGAAAACGAGAAAAACCGTTATTTTGGTTGGAACGAGAAAAAAAAATACGGTTCGAAGCCTTGATTGAAACACGCCATATACATAGTTTTCCGTGCGCAACTGGAATTATGGCAACCGGAGAAAATGTGACGAAGATTACCAAATTAACAACTTTTTCTCCCTTGGCGACATCATATTTTCACCAAAATTTTCATCAAGGGAGAAAAAATAGTTTAGAGAGAAGTCTCTAGGGTCAATCCATCTAGAAATGTCTAAACTAGTGATTCCCAAAGTGGTCTATATCGACCCCCAGAGGCCTATGATAACCTACTTGGGTTCCATATCTGCAAAAAAATAACTTAAGGGCTTATGAAATGTAATTGGGGGGTCTACAATAGTGGTTCTCTCCTTAAACCAGATCATGATTTTATATTAAAAGAAAATTTAATCGCGTAAAAACCAGATTTACCTATTTTACAGATTTATTTACTAAATTTAATAAGATAAATTTGCATAAACAAGGGGATAGCACGAATTTTATTAAAACAAGGACCATCAGTGTTTCTTGCCAGAAATTAGCTAAAGGAATATACTATTGGAACTTCGCGAATTTTCCCAGTTTCTCAGTTTGTTACAGACAATCTGTCAGGAAAATGATATTTTAACCTACGTTCAACATTTCATTTAAATACCATTGAGAAAACTTTGATTATGGTAATACCACAGTAGGCAATAAATTGATATGGTCACGCTGGGGAAAATGTCAGATTGCAAGAGGAACTGATTGGAAAAGGCCCTCACGAAGACCTTAAAGTTTAAAAGCGGATGTCATCAATTTTGGCTTTAAAAAGATATATACTCGTTATTTATCCTAAATTATGGACTAACGTGAGATATTTTTTAATTGGGCTTTTCCTGATTGGAAAGAATTTCAGCGAGGTTGCAATTCTCTAAAACAAAAAGAAAAAAAAAAAAAAAAGAAAAAAAAGACTGGACACTACTAACCGAGGATGTAACTGACCGAGAATAACCGAGATTAAACCTAATAAGATTGATGCCAAATGTTCAAAATTTGTTTTTAAAACAGCAAATTCATCCTTTCCTTTGAAAGATTGTTGTTCAGTTATTTTATATGTGTATTAATTAAATTTAAATTTAATTTAAAAGTAACATATGCTTCTTAAGTATTTAAACAATATAGTTCCCTACAGTCAGAAATTTAAAAATTTTAATGTAGCTGTATAGCAGCTGTCAAAAAACATTTAAATTGATAAATTTGCAAAAATTCAAAATTAGAAAAGTAGGAGTCTATCCAAAACGAAAACAGAATAAAAGGGTCTCTATGAGAATTGGTGAACACGAGAGGGAATTGATTAAATTTTCCTAACAATAACTAATTTTGTTTGAATTTTTTGTTTGAAAATTTTTTTTTTTTGTTCTTATAATATACCTCGCACCATTGCAATGCACTAGGCGTACTTTCTTCACATCGTTATCCGTGTCTAATTATTTGAATTGAATTTATTTATCATTTCATCATACGAAGGTGTATTGATTTCTGTATTTTCATCATTTCCAACTTAGTCTTCATCACTTTATTTGTTTAATTTCTTTTTGGCATTGTTCAAAATATCCGATTCATTTTGTGTTTCCGTGGTTTCAATTTCCGAATCAAGTGAAAGTAAATCATCAAGCAGCACTTCATCGGTAATTTCTTGGTTTTCCATTAGCTGGACCTCATTTTTTAAAAATTTCTTCTAAGGGAATATCGTCTTCGTCCTTCGTACTTGCTGAACTCTCACTACTGGCAAAGGACCCAGCTTTTGTAAAAATATTTAGAATAGTATACGATCTGTAATATTATATTTCTATGCCTTGGAAATGTCTGAAATGCTTTCCCGGTAGTTGATATTTGTCACAGATTGTTAGTTCTCAAGGATAGTGATAGCAATCGAATTAAAAGAAAACTCGTTCAATAGAAAATAGGCTTCGTTATTTTATGAAGAAAATCATAAAATGTTCCTGGTTCCAGGAAAAAGTTCGCAAAATAGAGGACCGTAAAATTGAAAGGTCCGACTGCAATTCAGGAGTGAAAACATATACCAATGCTTTTTTTCAGAATTCTATCATTAAATAATACTTTTTTTTTATCAAGCTGTCCCCAAATAGATTCTGTAATATTTGTTTATCATATTATGTTATTCTTTTTTCAGAAACTGTAATGGGTGCTTCAATAGGTGCGCAAAAAGGTGAAAATATAGAATATGTTTCAGCTGTTCACAAGTGAGTAAATCTTCGACACCCAAGCAATTTATTATTAACTAATACTCTTCATTTTTATTCGATACATGGATCTCAAACCTTTATTCACTAATCTTTTAAATAGTACATGCTTCATTATATAATTAAACTGATCTGCAAAGTTTCGTAGGATTATGCAAAAATACACAAGAAATATTGATTTATATATGATAATAGCAAGTGTACCCATTTTTGCCCGAAGGATGGCTTGAAAAATTTAACAACTGAGAAGGAAGGATAAAAAATAATCAACGAAGTTAAATTTTTAAAACATATTTTTTAAATAATTATAAGAGTGAACTGCAAATTAGATTCCAAGGAAAAAATGATTTAGTAAATAAATAGCAAATATTTAGTTTGATTATAATTTACATCGCACTACGAAGCAACATGATAGACATCATGGTCAAGTGACTCATCAAGAGTCATAGTCAAGAGACGAGGATGACACCTGAGCTGGTACCCCTCTCCTAATTTTCACACCAAGCCAACGGATAATTCACAATAACCACTATTAGTCCACACTCTCCCTATATATATATACCTTGGTCAAATTTTCAATTGTTAATAAAATACTTTTTATTCATCCACTGAAGTTCAAATACATTTTTAAACTTTTGATGGATGACATATTCGATATACAGTTTTTCAAATATTAATTCTGTAATACGATTTAGTTAATGAATAAATTGTAACAAATAAAAATAATAGTCCAACACCCTATATAAAAAGGAAAAGCACTCGTTGCGTCCCTGTAGCGCAATGGATAGCCCGTTGAACTTCTAATCCAAAGGGCGTGGGTTTGAATCCCACCTGGGGTGGCCTAACTTCTCAGAATGTGATTTCTTTTTACTATACTATTTTATTGGTATAATTAAATTTAGTTAATGAATAAAGGGTAACAAGCAAAAATATTAGTCCAATACGATATATAGAATGGAAAATGGAAAATTGCAAGGAAAATCGCTTTTTATTTTGCCATTTAATAGTGTGATTCTGTGTGTCCTATGTATATGTATAGTTATATTAATTGTAATTATTTAATAAACAGTAGCTATATAGCAAAAATTTTCTTTGTTGACCAAAATAGAAATTGACTCAATTTTTTCCCCTTCATATTTCTTGTTTTTAATGCATATTGGTTTAGTAGGCATTTCAAGTAACATGAAAATTATTTAAACTGAAGTTCAGAACCTATATTACAAATCTTGACACTTAAAACAAAAAGGAAAAACTGCGTCAGCCGGGAGTTGAACACAGGTCAACTACTTGGAAAGCTATACCACCGACGCTTCAAACGATCAGCACATTTTACACTTGATTAAAAATTACGAATCAGGTTGCTTCTCGTGTGTTATTTCCTTTGTTTTTGTGTTCTGCAGGTTTTAGCGAGAGAAGCCAACTTTTCCAGAAATGTCAACTTCTTTCTCTTAGTACCCAAAAATGACCGACCTGTCGTTTCTTTTATTTTTATTTAATCTTATTCTTTTTATTATTATCTTTCGATTGGTATATCATTTGTGCACATGTAAAGCAGAATATTTCCGAGGCAATACAATAACATATTTTTCCTTCTTTTAATGAAATATTGTGCATGTAAATTTTTGAATTAAGACATTTACATTAATAATTTCATAATTTCATTTTTCCCCATTTTTTTTTATACAAATGTAATACCAATATTATGTAAAGGGAAAAAAAAAAATTTTTGCTTGACAGAAAAAATTTTTTTAACTTTTTTCTTTAATTTTTTTTGGGAAATTTAAATACCTTTTTTAAATTTTATTTAAAAAAAGAGGGGTTGTACAAAATGCAGTTTTTTTTGAAAAATATATCTATCTTAAAGGGTATTTTAAGTTTATTTAAGATTATAATTTTTTTTTAAATTATAACTTTAAATTTGGTTTTTCTCAGTTTGTGTTTTTTTTGGGAACTTAGTGCATTTAAAATCATCCTTCCAAACTATTTTCCAATCAATTTTCCCTTTTTTTTTCCGGGGTTTCATTAAAAACATGTAAAAAAATTAGGGATCATTTTTTGTAAACTGAAATTTTTAAAAAAAAACAAAATGTAAGAGATATTTGGGGTTTTCGGATTTTACGCAACAAATTTTTTTTCCCAAAACAATTTAAATTATTGTAAAAACATCCCTTTAAAATTGTTTATAACATAAAAAATATTACAAAAAAATTTCATGTCAAAAAAATTACAATTACAGAAGATAAAAATTTTCCAAATTTTCTTCAAAAATTTTAAAATTTTTTAAAATTGTGTGAATAATATGTGAAAATTTCTTCCTCTATCATTTTTCTTGATAGAAACATTATATAAAATGTTAAAATATAATTTTTAAATATATAAAGAAAGAAAGTAGTTCAAAGGGTACCAATTCCCTTAAGAAAAGACAGGAACTTCTCCACATTGGTTAACTTTAGGTTTGAAATTGTAGAAGAGCATTGCAATGTTTTTCATTTCACAGCTGAGTTTTGATTTCTTGGGGGTTTCATTTCATACAAATATTATTCGAAAATTTAAAAATATATCATTGGACCTTTGATAAGTACCGAATTTTCGACAACAATCTCTTTGTTGTTGCAACCTGTCTGATGAAAGTCATCAAATGCTTGTAGATTAACTATCTAGTGGAACTTCAGGTTCAAGTCCGGGCCATAGTAGCCTAGTAGTCATGGTTATGATCAGGACTCGCAGCCGGTGTGTCATGAGTTCGAACCTAGTCCCGCTCAAGAACCCAGTGTAGAGGGACTGATGAATGTTAACTCTACCGAGGCTCACAGTCCTCAAATCGGTGTGGAAGTTTAGTAAGCGAGAGAGCTCACTCAGGTGTCGTCCTTGTCACTTGACAGTGGTTCAAAATTATGAATTTCATCTTCGATAGCCCTAGTGTTGCTTCAGAGTGGTACGCAAATTAAAATCAACCAATCAGTTTACTCCCAAACAATTGTTCCAAAATGATAAAGTAAACTTTTGATGCTCAGTATTCCGTAGAACCAAAATCATTGCTTCAAATCCTAATAAAATGCAGTTTTTTTAAATTGATTAGCGAAAAGATCTCCAAACTTATTGCTCAATATATGAAAATATAGTGCAGCGCCATAAATTAATAATGAATGGAACAGTCATCTAAATTTGAACTAATTAGTGCTTTCAATCCAAAACTTTTCATCAAAAGCTTACATTCAAATATTAATATTGATTTTGGAGAAATTTCTTTAATTATCTCCGTCGGAGATTTTTGTAATTTTTACGAGCCAAAATTAACTCTCACATGAACAAAGATTTTAGACGAATTATAAAGATCTTTTTCGATTAAAAATCAAGTCAAATTAAGTTGTTTTAATTTCCTTATTGCATATTGCTTGCAGATTAGGCTATTTTTGCATTTTTTAAATTTTTTGTACATAAAAACAGTAGCACTGAAGTAAAAAATAACAGCACTGAAGATATTTGAAATATTTTTCAACAATAACAAAGAAAATGACTGTTAATTGCTTCAAGAAGAAGAATAAAATTAATTCTAATTGTACACTAAGCGAAATAATTTTTTCAAAATTAAGCTCTTGAAAACAGCCGATTTATATTACTAATAACACAAAACATTAAACTGAAGCGCACATAAATTCAAATGCTAATCACCAAGCAAATTTAGAATTCTGCATGCCAACATGAAATGCTATTAGAACTTTTTTTTCAATTCCTACTATTCATTTTCTCCCTATATACACTTTATAACAAACAAACAAAAAAAACGACACACCAAGAACGAGTAGTTCGATAGAGACAAAAATTGGTGAGTAGAAAGATTATACCCAGATTAGAAAGTGATTAAATTTTCAGAAAAATTGCACGATTTATTTCAGAGTTACATAGTTACAAAGTAATGAGCTCAATAAGATGTTGACCTTTAGCCTGAATGCAAGCTACCACACGACGTGGTATAGAGTGATACAGCCCCCTGATGGTCTCCTGCGATATTTCTTGCCAAATTTGCTCCAATTGTCGGGTCAGGTTATTAACATTCCCTGGTAGATGCAGCTACCTTCCCATCATATCCCAGAAATGTTCGATTGGTGAGAAATCTGTGATCTGGCAGGCCAAGGAAGTGTTTGAGATGCTGTAAGACAGTTCATAGCAACACTTACCGTATATGGTCTGGCATTATCTTGCTGAAAAATAAGGCCAGGGTACTGCAAAAGGAACGGTAGCAAAACCGTTCTTGGAATGTCGTTGACGTACCGTTGTGTTGTAAGTGTGCCTCTAATGACAAACAAAGTAGTCCGGCTGTCAAAAGAAATGGCCCCCTGACCATAACTTCTGTTTGAGGGCCTGAGTTGTGCAATAGTGAAAGCAGGATTGGCATGCTGCCCTGGGTCTCCAGACACGTTTCCGATGATCGTCAGGACTCAATTGACAGCGGGATTAGTCGCTAAACACAATAAGCCACCAGTTAGCATGATTCCAACCTGATCGAGCCAAGCATCAATGCAATCTGGCTCGACAGTATGCAGGCGGGAGTTACAGGTGGTGCAGTGGTCGTTAAGAGCGTAAATTTCGCTCTATTAGCCGTCTGTGAATGGTCATGGTGGACACTTGTGTGCAGGTCAAACGTCTGATGGTTGATAAAGATGAATCAGATGCTGTACAGCTGATTTGACAATCAATCTATCCTCCCGATCTGCTGTGGCTCTAGGTCAAACGCTACCTTCATGACTCTGAAATCTGCTACTGTCCACCCATTCTTGCCAACTCTAATGGTCGCATTGCTTTGACCTATGACGAGCGATTCTCCTATTTTCCCAACCTGACTTTTCATCCAATAATACGACCTCTTTCAAACTCTGAGAGTTGCTCATAATGAGCTCGAATCCTGCGGTGAAGCATTTTTTCCAGTCGTTGAAAGATATCCTAAATCCCAATGCAACAGAAATTTTGATCATCAGATTGAGAATTACTTTTTATAGAGACCTACTGAATGCGTAGTTCCGACACGCTATAGCTCCCGCTATTCATTCATTGGACACCAAATTTAAATCATTTGCATGTTCGGTGTAAATGTGTTTGCATACGAAATTTCATTACAATTGGGCAAATTCTCGGTGCATCGGTTTTTTTTGTTATAGAGTGTATATATATCTTGTTTAAATTTTCAATCGTTAAGAAAATACTTTCTATTCTCTCTCTCATCCATTTAAGTTCAAATACATTTTTTAAACTTGTAGTGTGTGTGGATGACACTTGATGTTTTAATAGAATTTTTTAAAATATTAATTCATATATGTATTAAATTTTATTTTTTAATTTTAAATTTATTCTGTGTTATTTTGTTGAAGTTGCAGCTGGTTGCAAAAGATGCAGCCAGTACATTTTTCTAACGAAGTAGGAATCGACAGTCAATTTATCATTCAATTATGTCAATTATTTAAAAAAAATTTTTAGTTTTTACATTACTGTCCCTAAAAGTATTCATAAACCCATTTTATATTACTTTCAAATTTAATTTAATTTTTCGATAAATTTTTTTTTCAGTTTGGGAAATTTTTTCAACCAGCGAACTGTGAGGCCATGGCTGTGGTTAGATTGTCTCTTCAGCCTTTCTAGTTCTGGAAGAGGTTTCGATAAAGATCTTCACGTAGTGCACAGCTTCACTGAAAAGGTAACAGTCAACTCTAAAAACTGAAATACAATCGCTGTGATTATTATATATATATATATATATATACACTGCTGGCCACCGTAAATGCAACACCAAGAAAGACAAGAGATAACACAACAAAATTTATTTTGTAGATAACATGTTGACAAAGTATCAAATAATTAAATTTATAGACTTCTGTGAAGTGTGGTTCCTGCCAGAATCAGAGCCGATATGTTGGAGATCACCGCTGCCCACGCCTTGGCATTGATTTAAAAGAGACTTTAAAGTGTTTTTGGGGGACAGCAGACAAGCAGCTTCCACACGTGTCAAAGTTGATCTGGTGAGCAGCTTTGGGGGGTAATCTGGGTCTCGTTGACAACCATGGACCACTTGTTTTCTTCGGGAAAGATCCGGAGAGCGAACCGGCCAGGGAAGCAATTCAATCTGGTGATTGACGAAGAACTTGGACAATGCGTGTACGTTTGGTCCGCATTATCCAGTTGAAATATGGTTTTCGCAAGCCCTGAAGGTAAGGAAGGACAACGGCCAACACCTCGGAAATGTAGCGCTGGCTGTTTAAAGTACCGGCAATGGTATAAGAAGTGCGAGAGTGAAACAATACCGCCCCATACCATAATACCCAAGGCCACCTAGAAAGGACCGGCCGGACAGAGTTTTGATGACGTCACGAAAGGAGGGAAAGCTTTTCTACCGCATTCCCTCTGTGAGGAATATAAAGCTTGAACATTTATTTCTTTTCATGTCAAGGGTAAAATTTCGCATTTATTTTGATTATTTTTAATTCTCACTGAGAATATTTTCTGATGAAAGTTATGCATTAATACGCTAGAATGATGCTAATATTTTCCCGAGAAAAAGGGACAAAATCACTCATAGGGTCCCCCAACGTATAAGAAAAATCTAAAAAAAACTGGTCAATGTAAAAATAATTTCAATCAGATAAAATAAAAAAAACATTTATTTTCAAAGAAAATTTGAAAAGTAAAAGCATTAGAGGCATATTAATAAAAAATCATGTGAAATTTTGAAACATTTTGCTGGAGTTCCTTTTCCTGTGAAATGACATTTTTTTCTCATAGAATCAATGGATTATAGCAAAAGAGAAATTATAAAAATGCATGCAAAAATATATACAAATATAGAAATGATATAAAACAGTTTTAGACACCACAGTAATATTATATATAGTAAAATAGATTCTAGATTTTCGTTAAAAATATTCAATTAAATAATTCATTCACATTCAATATTCAAAAGTATAAAATAATTTCAATCCAATAAAATAAAAAAGAAACATTTACTTGTAAAGAAAATATGAAAAGTAAAGTATTTGAGGCATATTATTATAAAAAAATACATGCAAAAATATATACAAATGACAAACAGTTTTAGGTACCACAGTAATTATATAGTAAAAATAGATTCTAGATTATACGTTAAAAATATTCAATTAAAATAATTTCATTCATTCAATATTCAAAAAATATAAAATAGGTACAATCCAATAAAATAAAAAAGAAAAATTTACTTTTTAAGAAACTGAGGAAAAAGAAGTAAAAAGTATTTGAGGCATACTATTACATAAAAATATGACACTTGAACAGTTTAGACACCATAATAATTATTTAGCAAATATAGGATGTTAAAAATATATATACATTAGTAAAATACACTTACCTATAAATAATCAGAAAAAACTTTTCCATGGAATATATCATTAATGAGGCAACGTACTGATTGGTTCAAATTTTTGAATCATTTGCATTTGTGATGATATTATTTAAACTATTAACTACATTATTTTTTATGCATATGCATTAAAAATTCAATATTATGCTATGGTAAAAATATCTAAAAAATCAAACAAAAGTTTTGAAATTAAAAACTAGCATTTTACATACTTTGAATGCTAAAATCTTTATGAAAATAATTTAAACGAATAACGTAAATAGATAAAATAATTTTTCTTCAATTAATAGTTATATGAACAATTAAACACGTTCATAAATGTATGTAGTATAAAAAAAAATTACAAAGGATATACATGCAATGAATAAAATACGAATCGATAATTGAATATTTAAATAAATAAAACGAAAAATATAAAAGCAAACGGTAATTTAATTGGCCTTAAATTTCTTCATTTTCAGTTATCCTTCGGTTAAAATTTCTTCACTGCGCACTTTGAATAATTATTTAGCATATGTTCCCAAATGTAACGAATACTTTTTAAAAGAATATGAAAATGCAGGAATGTGTGTGTGTCGCAATTTACACAAGGTGAATAGAAACAGATGCAAGGCATTCCACAACTCGTGTAATTCCAGATACGCTTCTGTTAATAGCGTAAGCAGAATAATTACAACAATCGCTTTTTAGAAACTTCGATTCGAATGTTTTCGATATTAGCACAAATTAAAAATGAAATATTGGTAGGAAATGACTTTTTCATAACAATATCTGTGGGCATTTTTAAACCTCCTCTCTCTATCCAAGAAGTCTCCAAATATTTTGTCCCTTCGATATTTTCCGAGTCAGAAATTAATCTGTTTATCTAAAACAAATGTATGCTTGCAATCGGAGCATTCAGGTACATATTATGCACACAATATCCCTCTTACATTAAAGCTTGATGCTCTTTTATTAAAATATCATCTGATTTATTTCTAATGTTTAATATTTCGTTGAAATCTGTACTATCTACTTTAATATGAAATATCTCATCTGAATGATTTGAAAATTAAATTTTTAGTGAGATAGTACCATATTATCTGAGTGCAAGTTAACCACACTTTTAATGCGCAACTTTTTCAGCTTGCAAAATTTCCTGCAGTGACATAATAATTTTCTCCAGACATTTGTCTGTATTGCCCAAATCTGGCTTCTAAATTATCAGTTTGGAACTTTCAGTTAAAACATAATATTTGAAATTCTGCTCTGTCAAAGATACTTTATTAGTTCTGGGGATGGTATTTACCACCGTATGCCTCAAAGCAAAAATTGTTTCTTCGCTTAAACAACCTTCTCGTTTTATTTTGTTTAAATTTTTTCCAGCAGTACAGCCACTGAACAAATTTTGAAAAAAAGAGCTGAATCTATCATCATCCATTGATGAGAAAAGGTTACTGTTTTTCAATTTTAAAGATTTGACCCTTAGTTGGACTTTTAATATTCATTATTTGCCAAATCTAAAATATGTTTGATGAATATTACAGTGTCCTAAACATTTCTGGGTAGCCTAATTTATCTTTTAATATATTAAGTGCAGTCACATTGCTTTCTTCAAAATTTTTAAAACTAATTTAACATTTTGTTTCTCAAAATTTGTTGATTTTAAAGCTTTTAAACATAATTTAGGAGCTAATTTAACAATAATGTTCATTTCTTAGTTATAAATTTTAAATAATGATGAAAAAGATGCTTTTCGGATTTGAAAATTCTGAAGGATCAGGATACATTAAAGAAGAATCAGCATCTTTTCTGGTTGCTTAATTATTTCGTATAGATTTGATAAGATGTACTGAATCAAAAAATAAGATGTAATGTTTTTGCATTATTAGCTGGATTCTGAATAACACTCTTTATGGTTTATTACACAATTTATAAAAAACAATTTCTATTTACTCTGTTATTATCACTACAATACAAACAATTAGAAGAAACATACCTTTTCCATTAGTGACAAAATTTCTAAAGTCATAGAATGCAAGTCTTCAGCATTCATGTTCTTTACAGGGTTTAATGATACCATTTCTTTTATTTTTACTCAATAAGAAATTATAGAAAACATTGAATCGTAGTAACTGCTTCTCCTTTTCTCCAGTAAATCAATTATTTTATTACATTTATATGTAATCACTGATTTGATGAAAATTTCATCAATTTGTAATATTACCTCTTCTCTCATGGTCTTTCAGTTCTTTAACCTCATGGAATGTCATTTCATTAGCCAGAGTCGACAAACCTGGGTAATATTTAATCAGATGCAACTCTCTGTAATTGTCTCACACTTGGAAGGGACTATATTCTCCTTATCTCTTACACTTAGGAATAGCATGTGGTAGATTTAATGTACGTACAGAAAGAAAAAACCATTAAATTACTGCTATACTTACGGCTATGTTTATTCAAATTTAATAATTTCATTTGCTCTAAAATAGGTACTTGCCTCGAAATTTTCAGCATTACAGTTTTCAATATAACTTTTACACCTTGATTGAATGGCCATGTAACGCTGATGAAAGGAACAGAATTTAATGTGGAAGGAATTTCTTCAAAGACATTTACTGTATTAAAGATATTTAACAATTCGCTGAAATATGTTAACCTAGGAGGATTAGTAAATTTTTTCCAACCGAAGGTATTATATTTAATTTCGATTATTATTAAATATAACAATAGAATCTGTATTTCTTTTCAGGAGTTTTAAAATAGAAGGACAATTTTCGCAATTCATAAAAAAATGTTATGCAACTTTCACACTCATGTTTTTAGAACATTATTTTTTAGATAAGAAATAAGATATGGGATTTTCTCGCATTAGCAGATTTTCTTTTAAACATTTGTTCAAAACTAGTAATTTCGTCTTTTCTTAATGAAATTAGTAAACAGTTGTTCGTCTAATTGTTTCATTTTTTTTCCTTTCGTTGAATTGCCAAGGAGCGTTCTTTAATTTTTTTCATTCAAAGTAGGATGGACAGCGGAAAATGCAAGGATATGCATTCTCTGATAATTTTGGATACACTCTAGGGCTATTTCTACAACAATATCAGTCTTGTCTGTAATTTTATCTTTTCTCACAATGAAGATTCAGGGAAATGTTTAATGCACACTACACTATTGTTGGTATTTTAAGAATACAAAGATTTTCTTTATATACAAGGAGTTTGTAACAACTGTTCATCTTTTGGGGAAACGAAACACAGAAACGTACGGCTGCCCTGGTTTATTAGAGGAACAATTTGGTACACAACAGTAACGAGGCATTATTATGAAAGGTACTGCTTTGAGTTAAGTTATTAATAATATTTTCAGTTAATTAAGATTTGACAGAATAAACAAAACACTAATTTTACATTTAAACGCTAATTTCTCTTGCCAAGGCAATGTCCTTTTTTTACAAATAATCAATGATGTTGGCATATATGCGTCAGTTTTATCATATCGTGTTCATAAGACTCAAAAGAATAAAAATTCAATGACAAGAATATTACAAATATCGTACCTTTCTTTTTGCTTAATAAAGAAATCTGGAGATTAATCCTTTTTGCAGAAAATCCAGTCAATTTATCCTGAGTAATGAATATATGCACAAGCGGAATGGCCCTATCAACTTTTGTCAGCATACAAGATGGAAGTGTGAATGTAATCTACTCCCGCAAATCCTTATTCCCTCCTTTGATCCACATGACCGGTATCAAGGTCAGTCTAGTGTCAGGGCTTACTCTCTTCTAGATGGCACAGGTAAATACCGGTGCAGGACCAGTGTGGCGGTGCATAACGCAGCTGTTCAGCATCACTCTCTCTGCGGTTTCTCCAGACTCGAGATCCGACTATCGTGGTGTTGCAGACGGTACGTGACTCGTCCAGTAAGGAACAACTTCATTTCATTCCTGACACCCACATCCTTCTTTCATCCCTGCGTGGTGGCGGAGTAATCTGTGATTCTGCGTCAAGGGAAAACCAAGCAATGGACGTCTTGCGGACAGACCCCTCTGCTGTAAACATCGTCGAATGGTACGCGCAGACACTGAATGATGCGTTACAGACTCAATGTGCTGTGCTATGGTTCGTGATGTGACTGAGCGAACCATCACTGCCATGCGCACAATTTGCCTGTCCTCACGTGAAGTGGTACACTGAGATGTATGCAATCGACCATGTCGGTCCGTCGTACCCTCCTGCATCGAACGGTCACATATCCGCATTACAGTTGCTTGGTTTCGTCCAACACGACTACCGATTTCCCTGAAAGATAATCCACAATCTCGGTAGGCCACTGTCCTTTCTCTATCGAACTCGGATACTTGATTAAAAGCTGATCGCTGATTTCTACGAAACATAACTGATCGTTTTTTGAAAAAACCACAAAAGCTTACAGTGCCGAACTTGAAATTGTCGAAATCTCCAAGCCTTAAATAGCGCTTTGAGGTGGCGTCACAGGCACGCGTAATGTGTGCCTGCGCTGAAATTCTAATCAATTGCATATCTCACCTCCTCAAATGCATGTTGTAAATTTCATGTTATTTGCATGCTTCCTTCAGGGCATTTATGGTGTTGCATTTACGGTGGCCAGCAGTGTATATATATTAATGAAAACCAGAATTAAAAACACATAATTTTTGAAATAACTGAAATGTTCTTTCTCACCATTTATATTTTGCAAAATTTTTGAAATAATAAAAATTAAAATTTTAACATATACTCCTATACGAATATATTCAAATGTTTAAGTGCTATTTTAATATAGTGAAAGATGTTCGAGGTAGCCAAGGAGTCATGGTCCCGAACTCAAGCCGGCGCGTCAAAAGCGTGTTGTGAAAGTCATGAGAATAGGAAGTCAGCTCAGTTGTCGTCCTCCATGTCAGAGTCATGGATTTGATTCCTGATGTCACTAAAAACTATCATGTAAAGGGACTGATGTATGTTACAGCTGTTCAGATTAAGGTATCCGACTACTTTTGGAACCGTGATTTTAATAAAGCGCATAAATGGATAATTTTCATGATATTTAGTGTCACTTAGATTAGAATACATGCATAAAATTGTTTTAAGGACATTTTGACAAAAAATTTTATTTAAATACAATATTTTGTCAAAAATTGAACATAGAATGAACCCATTTTCAAAATGTTTTCTTGAATTTAAGGGCAGTAATTTTTTGGTTGATGCCACAGGACGTGGCATTTCATTCTTCTTTAATTGGATGGTCCCAAACAGGTCGGCCAACTTGCGAGATTTCCTCGATGAACATTTCCCTCATCGATGGGTTGGACGAGTCATGGACTACAACATGCCACTTACCCAATTGCCACCCAGAAGTCCTGACTTAACACTTCATGATTTTTTTCCGGCTATGGGTGTTACGTAAAAGGCAAGGTATTCGTCTTTCAACTTCCTGTCCTTCTACAGAGCTGAAACAGCATATCACAATCGCTGTCGGTAGACTTCATTCAGATAGCTTAACACACGTTTGTTCGGGAATGGATTACCGACTTAATATTGGCCGTGTGGCTAAGAGTTCCCACATAGAATATCTCTGGGATTTTTTCTAACAAAACTTAAAATAATCCCGTTCAATTCTGTCACAATCAACGTAGGATATCTATCATTGTTTTTGAAATTGTATACTTCTTTATGAATCACCCTGCTTTTTTTATTTGAGAAGTCCTTTAATTCTTTTTGTAGCCTCATTCAAGAAATGCATGTCGATGAGCTCCATATTGGTTTAAAAATGCATTCTTCTCGAAATCTGTGCGGGAAATGATGATTGAAGCCAGAAAAGGACTTTCTAGTTCAATTTCATAAGTGCCCTCTACCTCTTCAAAGCGGAATTACCGCCTTCACATTTCTATACTAAATATGTATAATTCGGTCCCCTCTACTTGTCATTACATTTATTGTCATGCGCTAACTAAAAGAGCGCTAACTTTTTATTCTAATGGATAAAACTTATAAA
This sequence comes from Trichonephila inaurata madagascariensis, assembly GCA_019973955.1. Classification (NCBI taxonomy): domain Eukaryota; kingdom Metazoa; phylum Arthropoda; class Arachnida; order Araneae; family Nephilidae; genus Trichonephila; species Trichonephila inaurata. The sequence goes on from BMAV01019455.1 coordinate 34,178, forward strand.
GAAAAAGAAAATATTATATTCATTTATTATGTCCATTAAGCCTTTTATGTTTCATCTTTCTTATGTAAGATCGTAATGTTTTTTGCGTTGTTTCGTAATTCTGGAAAAACTATTTTTAAACAGGATTTGCTATCAGCTCTTTCAGATGTGAAATTGCTAAATTTAAAAAGAAATTTGGTCAAATGAATTCTATTTTTCTGTTCCATCAGGTGATTCGAGAAAAGAAAGAAGAGAGAAATAACAAACCTCTTCTTAAAGAAGAAGTGTCGGAGGATGATTTCAAAACCAAGAAGAGGTTGGCGCTCATGGATTTGCTGCTGGATTTGCATATGAATGAGCAGCAGCTGACAGAGAATGACATCAAAGAGGAAGTGGATACCTTCATGTTCGAGGTAAATATTTATAACTTGAGATACTTACTCCAGTTTCTTTTAAATGCATCAGGAGTTTTGATTTAAACTGTTAAATTCGTGATAGAATCTAAACTGATTCAGTATCATTACGTCTAGCCTTTTAGGGGGTTCATCACGTGACGGCTTGTTTTTGAAGCATTTTTAGGAAATTTTTTTAACGATCAGTAAAACGATAGAACTTTCCTTTTTTTAATTTTATTAATATGTATCTTAAAGTATATATATAAATATTTAGCCAAAAAATATTCAATAGAACGCGAGTTATAGTGCTCTGAAAATACCCGCCTCGAAAAAATGGATGCTTACCTTCCTCCACGATTCCGGCTGATTTGCTTAACTGAAATAAAAACAATTAACGGCGTTTTAATCTATAAGCTTGAATGCATCGAATGAACTATACTTAATTGAAAATATCAAATTTGGATTTTTGGTAGACCTCTGAAGAAAAAGTTTCAAATTTCATGGGGTTTCTTGTTATGTTTTTGTTATAAAAAAAATAGAAATTTTTGAATTTTGGAATGACTGTAGTACATTTGGTGCGTTTATTTGTGTGTGTGTGCTGAATCTACCCTATAAATTTGAAGTTATTCGGTCAAACCGTTCTTCAGATATAACGGAGAAAAGTTTGGAAAACACAGTTTTGAGAGAAACGTATTTAAAGTTTCACGTCTGATTAAAACAATGAAAATCTTAACTTAGCGCTACGAAGAGCTGCTCTTCTAACACCTGCTTCTTTATAACGACTTCAAATTTTAAAAAATCCCCATACCAACGTATTCTAGACATGCTCTTGTTGTAAGTTGTCCAGTGAAAAAAGCAACTAGAAGTAGCATATATGCTTTCTATTTAAATGTTATTGGGAATGCAAATGTTCTAGTCAAGTAGGGAACTAAATTTTTTCTTAATCAGTAAGGCTTAATTTTCATCAAATATCATGATTTACATGATCGTCATCAATTCATCTATATTAGAGTTTTCTTCACTTTAACCCAAAATGACCGACATCGAATTCCAGAGAAGGCAAATATGTATGTATTGCCTGTGCAGTATGAGGGCATTCTAAATATTCGGTGAAACAAAAGTCCTCTCAAGAGGGTGGTGGTAAGGGAAGAGCAGTGGGAGACTCTCGAACCAGTCTTCTTAATGTTTTCCATCGAAATTGGGGTGGTATGAAGCTAAAATGTACTGTCCCTAGCATTGCGCTCATAGCTGCGACCCAAACGATAGATGTAATCTAGGTCCCTTGCCAAAAGGAATTGCATGGGCTTCGATTTGATACCGTCGATTGAATGGCAGAAACAGGAAGTTTTCCTGTAAGTTGCAATAATTGTTCTATCTTAAATTTTATATTTATTTTAGGGTCAAATTATCTTATAATATAATGAAAAAAAAACTAAGGCGCTCTTTATATGAAAATTTATATGGGAAAAAAAGATTCAACATTTTGTTTTTTACTTGAGAAATATCAATAACCATTAAAATTTTTCTTTCTTTCCAATTTCTGTCTAACTCATTGTGTTCCGTTTGTTCCGTAGATTCTAGTCTGTAAAATATCAGAAAATTAGGTTTTAACGACAACATTTTATTAAATTAATTCTTTTTATTTTTATCCGTTAAAATCTATTATGTTCCAGAAAAATGATTGTGCGTCTTCATTTTCATTTCCTTTCTCTTAAGGGCCACGACACTACTGCCATGGGAATCGCCTTTGCTCTCTACTGCATCGGTCTCGATCCTGGAATACAAGAAAAGATTCACGAAGAGCTGGACGCCATTTTTGGAGAAGATCACGAACGACACATCACCATGGACGACGCTCGTAACATGAAGTACCTCGAATGTACACTCAAGGTACTTGTAAAAATGTATTTGCACCCTCCAACCTTATTTTCCTTTACAGATGGATTCCGTTGGATAGGGAGAAAAGTGTTCTAATTTATACAGAAACTAGCCGTTACCCGTCCTTTTCACTGGTTATTTCATGATGTTATATGACTATACAGATGGGTGACAAAATACAAACCGCGAAAATGACATGGCCATTTCAAAGACGACGCATGTTTTTTCTTAGCTCCGCCGCCTAAGTGGATCTTTAAAGTTAATGTATCAAGCGCTCACTAACTGCAATAGGTGTTGCACGCGTCTATTGTAATTTCTGAAAAACGCAATAATGACACCTGTCAGAGTTCGGGTTGATTGTTGGAATGGGTGCACTGGTTGCTGGTGAGGGAAACACCAATTTTTGGGGCGTGCAAGATACTGTACTGCCGTATGACAGCATACAAGAAGTGCGGTGTGGCAAGGAAGCAGACGTGATTGATAGCTCATGAGGGATAAAAGGAGTTTTCCTGTAGTTGCAATAGATTGATCTATCTTAAATTTTATATTTATTTTGAGGGTCAAGAATATATCTTATAATATAATGAAGAAAACTCAAAGGCGCTGCTTTATTGAAAATTATATGGGAAAAAAGATTCAGCATTTTGTTTTTACTTGAAAATATCAATTACACGATCAAGTGTTGTGACTAACTTTCTTTCCAATTTCTGTCAACTCATTGTGTTCCGTTTGTTTCCGTAGATTTAGTCTGAAAATCCAGAAATTAGTTTTAACGACAACATTTTTATTAAATTAATTCTTTTCATTTTTATCCGTTAAAATCTATATGTTCCAGGGAAAAATGATTGTGCTCTTCATTTTCATTTCCTTTCTCTTAAAGACGACACGCCTACTGCCATAGGAATCGCGCTGTTGCTCTACTGCATCGGTCTCGATCCTCAGGTACTGAAAAGATTCGAAGAGCTGGACGCCATTTTGGAGAAGATCACGAACGACACATCACATCGCATGGACGACGCTCGTAACGAGAAGTACCTCAATGTACTCTCAAGGTGCTTCGAAAATGTATTTCACCCTCCACCTTACTTTCCTTTACAGATGTTTCGTTGGATAGGAGAAAAGTGTTCAATTATACAAAACTAGCATTACCCGTCCTTTTCACTGGTTATTTCATGATGTTATTTTGACTATTGTATGTTGTTTTTTGGAGCTATTGATATCTAAATTCTAGCATTAAACTTTAGATTGTGTAACGGGTTTATTCGTGTTCTTTCCACTAATAGCCCTCTTGGGGAAAATAATGGATCTTTAAAAATTATTCTATTAAAAACCTTCTTCTAAAGAAGATGTGATTATGTAAATTAAGACTTGCATATATAAAGATTAAACTTTCGAGTTAGAAAGAGAGAAAGAGGTTAGACTGCTGACGAGATAGCAGTGACTGGTTAACGTGAAGTGAGGCGTGTGAACTTCGTATGTTATTTGAGTAATATTAAAAGTGACGATTTGGTCCATTAGTGATTAAATTAAATTAATTCGGTTTGAATTAGAAAGTGTATTGTCTGGACGTGTACAGTATAAGTTATATGATTTAATATTAATCTCCAATTATCTCGTCTCCCTCACTATTGCTTCACATATTTTATAATTGGTGCATTTCTTAACTTAGGTTATTGAACTTGTGTTGCTGTTCAGAATTGTGAATAAATAGAAGTTGTTATGAATATGTCTAATCTTTCTTCGATCCTCTCACAATAATGGACGTCACGGGACGTCCATTACAATTGGATTAAAAACACATTCTGATAGCAATCACCTCTTGATTTAAAAAGGACATTACTTGAATTTCAAAAACGGAAACATAGTTAAAATGGCCGTAACTCCCTTGTTAATTTTTTGGTTGATGCCGCAGTTTCAGGACAATAATGACAACTTCGTTCTCCAATTGGATGATACACCACCGCACTGATTGGTCAGCGTATGAGATTACCTCGATGAACATCTTCCTCAACGATGAATTGGATGAGTCTTGGACTACAACTTGCCATTTACCCAATGGCTACCCAGAAGTCCTGACTTAACTCTTTGTGATTTCTTCCGGTAAGGCATCTCCTTCCTGTTGATCTGGTGGAGATTAAACAGCGAAATGCAACAGATATCGATAGACTTAAATTAGATATCTTAACATGTTTTTGGATTACTAGGTCAATGTGAATCGTGTGACTAAGGGTTCAGACATAAAACATCTATGACTGTCCCCATCAAAACTTGAAATAATCCTATACAATTATGTTCTAAGTAACATGTAAGACCTTATATTGTTCTTGATTTATAATGCATTGAAACTGTACACTTCTTTATGAATCACCCTGTGCATTGTGTTCTTGTGTTGCAGAGTAAAATTCAATGAACCATCAAAGTGCGTTACAACTTGCTCATATTTTAGCGATAGAACAATTTTGATACGAGAATATTGCAAAAAATTGACCACATAATTTATATTTCATTTAAAAAAAAACCTGGTTTTTCTTAATGGAATAAAAATATACTAATCACATATCATTGTTTATTTATTTTTATTTATTTCTTAAAAGTGTAAAGATACATTTTGGGTACCCTATACTTTACAAACAAAATGCTTCTTTTTTTCAAAAATAAAATAGATTTAAAGGAAACATTCTTAGATATATTTTGCGAAACGTTTTCTTAAGCATTTTTATGCAAACTGATTCTTGTTTAATGGCAAATAAGATGACAAAATTACATTTAATTAAATACATTTACATGTTGTGCAGAATAATTACCTAAAACATGATAGATTAAATCATTTGTTGAAAGAGAAAAACAGTTCTATGAGCTAAATAATATTTCAGTCAAAGAGCGTATACACAATAACATAGTTGGAAACATTATCCTGATATTTTTGAAAAATACACTTGGTCCCCAAATTGACGAATTCATCGGTACCAAACATTTTGTTCATTATTTTGGGGTACTAACAATATACAAACTTTTTGTACTTACCTTTTTGAAAACTTTATAAGCAACTACACTAAAAATATCCATAGTTAGAAACTATACAGTTTTTATTCCGCAGCTAAAAATATTGCTATCGAATTATTACGCATCAGTTAGATGGAAACTTTAAATATCTGACTAATTGATGTTTGACAAAATTTTTGATTCCTGACTCGAAAGAGTTCTCTTTTGTCTATATGCAGAGAAGAAAATACTGTGTCATTTACATCCTGCTACATAAGGTATGTTCTCAGAGCTTTCAAACAATACAAAGCATTAGAAAATGTTAACAGTTTTCATAGGAGCTTCATTATCAATTTCTGCACCAGAACCTATTCCTTTATTAATTTCTTTTAACTATTTCCTTAATTTCAGCGGCTTGGATGATCCATCATAAAATGTAACATAATCATTAAAATCATGAATACGCATCATTTGAAAAAAAAATTCAATTATTTAAAATTCAAATCACACACACAATAATAATACCAAAAAAAAAAATAGATGTTGAAATAATTCGGGGTTTTTTATTTGTTAAATAAAGGTTTTTTGCTTTCATTTTAATCGAAACAAAAGAAAAATGCGTTAAAACACGAAATTCGTTCAATAGGGGGTTCGATAAATCGAGGTTCTACTGTATTTCCTCTGTGCACAGTGTACTTTGCTATTAGTTCTCCCTCATTACAATTTAATCTTAACTAGAAAATTTGTATTTAATGTGAGATTATCTGCAATTGATTACTTATTATTGTAGAGCGTTAAGGTATTCTTTGAAAAAATTTAAAGAAGATTAAGCTTTTTATTTACCAATTTTTGATTTATTCACAGGAATCGCAAAGATTATATCCTTCTGTACCGATGATTGGGCGAAAATTGAATGAAGACATCCATTACAGTAAGTATCAATGTGCACGTTTCTTGTGTATGTTGTATTCTGAATTCCATATGATGAATCCATCATTTAGAAGTAAGGTTCATTTATTTACTATTCATCGTAAGACCTAAACTAAACCTTACATTAGGATATTTTTGATCAACTCAAAGTCTTATCACAAACAAATGTAAAAATATCGATCAGCAAATTCGCAATTTTTCTTTATTACTGTGCACCCTCACTCTGAAGAGGAAAAATCGTTATTAATCTTCAATGTAAAGGATAAACCTAGGAGAGCCCACACCCTCGGCGACAAAACGAAAAAAGCGCCAAGCCAGAACGAGATGGCGCCAAGCAAAGCCGAAAATGGCGGCAAGTGAATACAGAGAAATAAGATGGATGCGTAATGAAAATATATGTAAACAATACAGAAATTAAACATTTAAGATAAAAAATATAAAAACAGCACTTACTTTCTTACTGCTGATCTTTTCCAAGTGGAGGGTACAGCATAACAACAGATTTTAAAAAAGTCTTGAAGGCCTCATCGCTAAGTGAATAATCATGTGAGTGCCACCATTTTTATTCTGCGATGTAATGTTCGAACATACCTTCGGCATGGCTAGTGCAATTTCAAAGAAAGCGTTTTATTGTCGACCAAGTTACATCATGCCGATCGTTTCATTTAGGACATTCATAACTCTAAGCAATCAATCCTTCCTTCATACATTATTCAATCAATTCTTTGTAATCTTTCGCATTCAACAAAGTAAAAAATTCTAAGATATATTCCTTCACACACGCAACCCTTCCAGCCCGGTTCCCCAAAACAAAATGAAATTCGAAATGCCCGCCGACAAAATACGAAAATTTCAGAAATAGTTAGGTTTACCATATCTAGTGTATCAAAGTAGGGTTACCAAGATGGCACAATTATCGCCAACCCAAAAAAATTCGCGCCAAGGGTGTGGGCTCTCCTAGGACTGAACCATGTAAAGTGTTGAACTAGATAATAAAACTGAAATAGGGTCTCATACGGATAAAATATCAACAACAAAATTTTATGAATTTTTTCCATTCTTTTATCATAATAATTCATTCCAATATACAATAAAACACGTTTAACGCGAAAACGCTTAAGACGAAATATCGGCAAACATGAAATAATACACCTGGTCCGGCAAACTACTATGATTTTCGTGCTTTTTTTCTCTCAACACGGAATGAAAATCCCTTAACACGAAAAGATTCCCTACTGGATATTAAAACTAAGTTGACACTTAAGGTATCCGACTACGTTCAGAACCGCGGTTTTTTAAAAGCGTATAAATGGATAATATTTATGATATTGATAGTGTCACTTAGATTAGAAAAAGTATATTAAATTGTTTTAAGAATAGTATTACAGTAAAAAAATTATTTAAGTACACTATTTTGACAAAAAATGAGCATAGAATGACCCATTTTCCAAATATTCCCCATTTGTGAAAAATGCTTCTTTTATAATAATATTTTGCCTGTATATAGCTCAGACCTCTGTACAAAGTCTCAACTAGAATTTTTTGAAATATATAATTTAAAAGTGGGGTTTTCTAAGTTTTACGACAACAGAGGGAAGACATTTTAAGAAAAAAATGCCGATAATTGTACTTCAAATGGTTGTAACTCTGAAAATGTGAATGTTTCAAAAATCATAGTTGAGCCTCTATACAGAGATCTGAGCTATATGCAGTCAAAATATTATTACAATAGAAGCATTTTTCACAAAAGGAGAACATTTTGAAAAAAGGTTATTCTAAGTTAATTTTTGCCGAAATATTGTATTTAAATAATTTTTTTTGTCATAAGGTCCTTAAAACAGTTTTATACATGTATTCTAATCTAAGTGACACTAAATATCATGAAAATTGTCCATTTATGTTCTTTTTTAAAATCACGGTTCCGAAAGTAGTCGGATATCTTAATGAAATGTTTGAGAAAGCTTCCGTATTATTGGACTATACTACTGTATCATCGAAAGAATTTGTTGCGGTAGATGATAATAATGTGTGTACAGACCCAATTATGGTTGACAAAGACATTTCGGGGTTTGTTAAAAGTTTAAAAAAATATCGTTGATGCAGATTCCAATGGCGAAAATGAAATGAATAATGCAGCTCCTGATCCCACGTCATCCGAAGTGAGGAACACATTAATACGTAAGCGCAGTTATTTAGACACACATTCTAATGGTGAAATGAATAACAAAATGGGTGACATCGAACAATTTTTTGACAGTTTGATGCTAAAAAGTCAACGCAAAGAAGAATATCAGATTATTTTTCAAAAACTCAATAAATGTTTTAATTTTCAAAAAACTTGAAATTTTATATTAAGTTTCATTTTTTGTGAATGTTTTTGTTTCATTGATTTTTATTAGATGCATACATATATGCATATTATATAAATAAAATGTGCTCTAATGAACTCAATCTGTTTGAATATATATATATATATATATATTTCAATATCCTTTAACACGAAATTATTTTAACAGGAAAAAATATTTCAGTCCCCACAGTTTCGTGTTAAACGATTTTCTCACTGTATTTGCCAAGACAAGCATATATTTTGTTTTTTCCTGTATATAGATGCCTCTATTGTCTTATAGCATGTTACTGATACATAAACTTTCGAAAATTTTTTGAGTGAATTTAGCAATCATTTGCAATATATGTACAAATAGCTAAAATATGAAAATTGCTACATTTTTTTTCTGCGTGTATTTAGTATTTGCTTTCAAATGTGTTTCACCCATCATGAATTGCTACGTTTTTTTTAAAAAAATACATATTGAAATTATTTTGCTGCTTTTCATTTGTTTTTATTTTTTGTCTCATTTATAAAGAATTTCACGATTTTCTCCCTAATAATACAGCTCAAGAAGAAAAAAGCAGGAGGTTGGCGGATTGGATTCAATTTTTCGCTACTACTAGGATTCTCCGGTTCTGAAAAAAATAAACTTTCTTAATGTGTTTAATCCATTAATTCAGGATTTGTATGAACTTCTACGAAATTCTGTTACGACTCCATGATCCTCCACCCTTTTTTTATATTTATTTTAGAAAACAGAGTTTACCTATTTGTGGTACTAGATAAAATAAAACATATTTTTTCAAAACCCTCATTCTCAATTAAACTTATTTTGTGAGGAAAAATCTAATTTAAAAGGTTAACATTCAAAAACAAGTTTTTACGAATTCTCATACAATCGCAAAAATTTAAGCGAGAAAAGATAACCTAAATTATTTTGAAGGAGATTTCATGCTTGAAGGATACATTCTGCTTTCATAGTACTAAGTTTATTCAAATTGTGAGCTCCTACAACTCAAAATGTCTTCTCACAAGTTCGAAAGCATTTAAGGATTCATTTTACCCTACTTCCTCAATCATAAAATGAGGCCGCGGTAGCCGAGTGGTATAGGTATCGATCGTGGCATGATTTTGTCCCACGAGTTCAACAGTACCACTAAAAAGCCACCTATGTGGGCAGCGATGCACGTTAAATCTGTCGAGGCTGAAAAGTCCTCCGTTGAGGTGTGGTAGTTGGAGAGGGTCCCAGCTCAGGTGTCGTCCACGTCACTTAACCATGGTTCAAAATTATGTGGTCCGTCACCAAAAGCCCTCGGGTAGTTGAACAGTGCGACGTTAATATTCAATCAATCCTAAAATGAAGCTCTTTTTTAAATATTATTGTAGACCCTATTTTATTATATACCTGTTACTTTACAGTATATCTTACTTATCGTAACTATTTCGAGAGTTAAGGAATATCTAATACTTTTAGTTATATATATATATATATATATATATATGCATGACATAATCGTGATAATTGGTAATGCTTTCTTTTTATTAACTATTGATTTATGATCATTTGGCCGAGAGTAGAAGTGAGTGTAGAAGATTTTGGATGGATGATGAATCATTTGTTGCAAGTAATCCGATTTATTGTACAGTAAACAAATAGAAACATAGAAATGAATGACACAAAGCACAAATAAGACATAAGCGCATTACATAGTAACGAAGACAAAGGAGAGTAGAGAGAGCTTTTCCAGAATATATCGGACCTTCTGTATCAAACGGCAAACGGAAGTTACTAAACTCATATGACTTCCGTGGATAGAGCTTGCTATTGGTGGAAAGATATCGTACGCGAGCGAGTTTCGGTGATTCCTGTTAGGCGGATAGCTGGTAATTATTTAGCACGAGACCTGAAGGTCAGGGTCATTCAAATTAAAAGGTTGTTAGAGAAATTAAAAGGATTTATTACATATACATAACATTCTAAAGAAAAATTTCAATTTTTTCAAATTGGGATCCTTTTGTGCTTGATCTCTTATTTTAAGCTACTTTATATTCGTTAAGACTTATTGAATATTTAAGACAAGTTTGCATTACTGTAATAATCGAATATCATAGATTTTAAAAGGTTCAATGACCTAAGGAAAAAATTCTTTGAAAAATAATCGATAGTATAATAATATTATGCATTTAAAGTAAGTTGGAGAAGCTTTTATTTTTCTGTAGATAGATTCAAAAATATAGAAGATATGCTTTGTATATTCAGATGTTTCATTGCTAATAATCTAACATTTGCCTTTATTTCTTCCATCTCAGAGCATTGGATGATTCCCAAAGGTACAACATTGCATTGTAATATCCACACTTACACAGAAGGGAAGATTTATATCCGAAGGCCGAAGTGTTCAATCCAGAAAGATTCCTGCCAGAGAATTCACAGAACCGACATCCGTACGCCTATATACCATTCTCTGCAGGACCACGAAATTGCATTGGTAAGTTAAAAAAAACATTTATCATTGTGAGGGTTTTAACAAAAAGGCACATAATTTATATATCATGAAAATAGATCAAATCTGGGATGGGTATTCTTATTGGAGTTGAATGTTATTGAAACACGCCACGTATGCTTTTTTTCTTTCCTTTTCCTCCCAAAACCCGGGGGGTAGCTACCACCTTATCAATGATACTGGGCTTCCAACCCTTAGGGGCCTCAAAATGTGTAAGCAAAAGGACGTTAATGTTATGAGGCCTCAAAAGAGGCCCCAGTCATTCAGATACAGGGCCCTTTCAGGATTAGTTACAACAGTGACAATAACGTTAACGTTAGGACATAGTCAAGTTAAATAATTACAGCATATTGGCAAAGACAGCGAAATTTCTTTATTTTTCAAAGTTTAAAATGCAATATGTAAATACAGGATTTCGCGATAAAAAAAATTATTTCGCATCCTGCTGTACTTACCTGTATAGTTCATTTTACTTGACCCACGTTAAGATGAAGCTTTATTGTTATTCGCTTTGGGATGTTAAAAATTTGGCTAATCCTCTTTCTCAGCCTTAAAAGCTCATATTGTTTCAAAAGATTTGTACTTTGTACGATATAACAAGGCCTTAGATAATAATTGCATTTTTATCATCTTTCAGGTCAGAAATTTGCACTGTTAGAAGAAAAAGTGGTGATAAGCAACATCCTTCGACGTTTCAAAGTCGTGTCGTTGGATCCCAGAGACAGAATTCACGTGAAGATAGAATTCACTCAAAGCCGGCTGTTCCGTTGAGACTGAAATTATTCCCAGATGATGCACTTGCGTGTAATACCATGAATATATTATGCTTGATGGTGGAAGGAATGAGAAAAAAATGTAGTTAATTTCATTATTTTTAAGTAGTTGTTGTTTACAAGTGTTTTGTATTTTTATAGATGTATAATATTTGATATGAAAACGTAAAAAATATTATTAAAACGATTATATAAGTAAAGATACATTAAATGAATAAAAAAATATATAAAATTACTTTAGATCGGTTCTTTTATTAGCTTTATAAAAACTATCCTTTTTTTATTCTACATCGAACCATTATTTGACAAAATAATTTCTCGAATAAGTATTTCTTATCAGTTGCATGCTGATTAATCATACCTCTTAAGTACTGTACAATAAATGACATTTAAAAATTTTATTATTATTGTTATTATTTTTTTAGTCAAGCAAAAATTTGGATCCAATCAATAAGATAATGTTCTCTACAAAATGTATACAACTACAGTAAAATGATTTGGGTGAGATAACATGGAAAAATTTTTTAAAATAACACAAATATATGGGCCAAGATTTAACATTCAAATTTTTAAGCTAATACTTTAATAATTTTGAAATAAATATTGTTCAACATACTTCCGAATTACAATTACTAAAAGGATCTTTAGTAATGAGTGTATTTCATACTTTGAAATGCAAAAATGTTTTTAAAAGGTTTTTATCCTTGGGAAAATTTTAAAAAAAGCATTTTTGTACAAAAAAATTTTTTCTTTCAACCATTTTTATTAACGTCCTACAGAACCCTGGTCAGTTGATGAGGATGACCCCTGACCTTTCGTCCCATTGTCCAAACTTATCCTTTATGCCAATGAGAAGACTTTGAGCCATGATAGGTTCAATGTTTATGAGCCGCTCGACCCAATAGTAACAATACCATTGCCATAAAAAATGGCCTTATACGCAAAAAAACAAAAAATTATTTTTATGGCTAAAGGCCTATGAACTGATTGAAACACATAACCTTAAAACTTAACAGAAATGAAATTTTTTTTTCAAAGAGTTTTAAAAATCTATAATATAAATAACAAATGGGAGGCTATTCGCAAAGGTTTTAAGATATATAAATTAACCCTAAAAAATTAAAAGGACTCTCAATGTTTTAAATTCTATAAGGAAATAGAAAGAACTAATCTGTCCAAAGTTGCAGTAAGGAGAAATTGAAAGATGAGAAGAAGGCTTGATAGCAAGTCAAGTTTAAGGGTTCTCAAATTAGTAACAACCATTTCTCTCTCTTGAATGTTATTTCAAGTTCAATGTTGTCGTGTCCTTTCGGAAAGGAAGGAAAGTTGCCGGAGGCAGATTGAACTTCTACACAGCAGATGGCGACACCGCCTACCTCCACAATTTAGGCATGGGATAGAGGGGAAGGAAATATTCCCGCACCCTTTACACAGTGATTTTTGCTGCGACCGCCCACAGGACTTTCAGACCCACTGATAACGAGCATGTACTCTGAGGGTATTTGGTGGGATAGGGCATCGAACCCAGGTCCTCCTGTCTGGAATCCGATGCTCTGACCACTAGGCTGCCCACGGCCCAATTGTTTAGTAATATAATTAAATAATTTCAATAATATCATAAGCTTTATTGTTAAAAAAGATATTCTTCTGTTTAAAATTGTCCAGTTCTCAATTGAAATTTAGTTAAAGTAGTTTTGTTTCTTATAACTTTCCACAATATCCGCTGTTATTATTCAAAATAATGTGCAGGTCAAGGTTCAGCCTCCGGTTTATTTCAAGGATTGAAACGTATAGTCTAGGATTTCCTTATCTTCATTAGTCTTACAAGCAGTAGGGAGCACAAGGGTGGGGTTTGGGGATTCAGCAGACTTTTAATTTTTAGCCCAGACTACGTCTCGGTGCTTTCGTCCAAAGGTTTTGTTTTAAATTTTAACCTCTCCCATGTAAGTAGTCTGTGTAGCCTCTGCTTTCAAGTATGTATTCAAAAAATAGGTTACAGTATATACGAGTCCCTTTTTTTGGCACAATTTAATTCGGGATGAGAAAAGTAAGTAATACTAAGGTACCAGCAGTCCTCCTTTTATCGGTACTGTCCCTCCTCGAAAAGTGTCCTCCTACTTGTCCTCCTTTTCAATATTTTAAAAAAGATCTGTTAATATCTATTCAAAGATCAGAACCAAAAAATATTTCCAATAAGTCAAAAGAAGGGCCCGAACCAAATACCCGGAAATAATATTTTTCAAGGGGTTTTTTGACTTCATCGCAAGTAAATTGCGCAGATATCAAAAATTGTTTAGAGAAATAGAGTTTTTATCGAAAGAAATGCCTGATATTAAAATCCAGGACAATTGTCTGAAGAAATTAGAAGACTGAAATGTATATTTAAATTCTAATAAATTGGAGAAATTGGAAACTCAGCATACTGAAATTGATAAAAGAAGGGTGGAAATACTTAACTATTTCAAAAATGAACACTTTCCATATGATAAATTAGTTATTCTTGTTGAATTTTACTTTTTTCTGCCCGGGGAACCAAGCAGAAGTTGAAAAGATTTTTTCAGTTGGGTAATGTTTTTTTGGCCCAAAGTGAAAATCAAGTTTTAAAATGTGGATTTTTTAAAGGAGTATTTACCGTAAAAATTCAGTATAAAGGGAAATATTTTTTGCCCCGTTTTTCCCCTGATGTATTAGAAAATGATATATTGAAAAAAAATATTCAGGGGGAAAACCCCTGTTTAAAAAAAATTAAAAAGGGAATCAAGCGTAATTAGCGTATTTTTCTTTAAATTAATAAAATGTTTCATATATTTACGTTGTAATTTTTTCTTAAATTTTTCGCGCGTAAGTGTCCTCCTTTTAATTGTAAAAAAACTGGTCATCTTAGTAATATCTGTGTTTTAAGAACACCAGATGGCGACACGTGCTTCCAAACTCTCATTGTCCATGCTTAAAAGATCTGAGATGAAAGAAACCTATTTTTTTTTTTTTTCGGTATATTGTGCGTAAGGAACTATGATGATAATGTCCCAGGTCAGCGAAAAAAATTTAGAAAATCAGCTTCCCATAAAAATTTGAGTAAAATAACAAGATAGAATGATTGAGACATCTAATAGATAACACTCCAGCACATCACCAATTTAAAATCTAGGTATGATTCAAACATATTTTTTAATGAAACGTATCATACTACATAACAGCATTAAAAAAAAATTGAGTCATGTGGTTTTAAGTTTATATAAAACAGTAGAATGCTTCAATAGTTAATAATATGAATAGAATTTCATCTTCAAAAAAAT
Source organism: Trichonephila inaurata madagascariensis (assembly GCA_019973955.1). NCBI lineage: Eukaryota > Metazoa > Arthropoda > Arachnida > Araneae > Nephilidae > Trichonephila > Trichonephila inaurata. The sequence continues at coordinate 49,247 of BMAV01019455.1, forward strand.
TCGTCAAAATTTAAAAGCTGAAACGAGATTTACATTTTAGAGAGTATAAATAATTTTCAAAAAAGGAAAAGGGAATACTTTTTTAAAAATAAATATCCCCGTTTTTGAACGTTTATTTTTTCTCTTTAAAAAGATTTTTTATACCCTCTCAGCAGGGGCGGCTCTAGGCAACCTCTAGGCCGACAAATCGGACTCCTGCCCGGGGCGGCAAAAGTTAAGGGCAGTATTTGGATCAAAAGTATATAAAAAAGTATATTTTTTTTGTTACAAAAAATTTGACATATTTTCTGAAATATTATTGGGTGTGAATTTGGTATTTCATTAAATGTATCTTTTTTATTTTGGGCTTTGTATATTTAATGGCAGTTTTCTTTTGTGTTGAAACTTGAAGGGTTCGAGACAGGAGTATATGTTAAAAGTAGGAAATTTAAATTGTTTAGACATCTTTCACTAGTCACTTTCTCCCCATCCCGGAGTGGGGTCACAATGGGCATTTCTCTTACCTATACGATGTCCGGTGTCACCTGTCCAAAAGGGGACAGAGGTAATAAAGAGCTTTTAGAAGACAGATGCACAGGAGATGTTTTATTTTAGTCTTGAGTGTAGTTGCCCTGTTAAAATAAATACTTGTGATCCCCACCACCCAGTAAAATTTTCGAAAAAAATTGGGCCCTGCTGAAAGGGATGTTTCCCTTTAAAAATTTTTACCCTTTTAAATTAAAACAAGTAATTATGTCCTCAAGTTCAAATTATTTTGTATTTTTAAGACTTAAAATAATACACACACACACACAGGTGTGTATCTTTATGAACAATTTATCTCTTTTAATTATAATTTATTTCTTTTAGAGAGAGGGGCGGAATTTTCCATTTTTGCTCGGAGCGGCAAATCTGCTAGAGCCGGCTCTGCTCTTAGAGTACGAAATTTCACTAATCGTTATTACATCATTTGTATGTCTCGTGCTTTTCAGGCCCAAATATAGAATTAATTTATTGGTTAAAAAGGAAAATTTTTATATATATGACCCCTTTTTTGGACACGTTTAAATTCCCAGGATCAAAAAAAATGGGTGAAATTTTGTTCTAAAGGGGCACCAGATGGCGACACGTGATTCAAGACTCTTATTGAAGTGGATGTTCAGAAGTTGTCGGGTAAAAGAAACACAAAAGAGCTGACACAGTCCAGACCAGCGAAATTTTACTACCCACGAAATTATATGTTGTTATATGATGAAAAGGTGGTTATTTGGTTAGTAGTGCAAGATGTATACCAAGTGAACACGTCCCAAAACTTTTTATAAATAATTAATTTTTTTCAATTTGGGTTTAATTAAAGAAAAATTTAAAATTTAAGTGAACAAAAAATTTACGTGGAATAATGTTAAAAAAAAAACAGAGAAGGATTTCCTGGCAAACATTTTAGAGTTTTCCCGGCTGTAAAAAAAATGTAAAAATTTTGGCCCTTTTTTTTTTAGTGGGGCTGTGGTTGGTATTTTACCATTGCGACCTAGTCATTCCCCCAAAGGGGATCCCTTTTTGGGGCACCCTTTTAGGTGGTTCCCCAAACAACCCAAGGGAAATTTTCGTCTAAACTTCCTCCCCAGGGAAAAAAAAGGGGCCCTGATGGTCGAAACGGAACTAGGGAAATTTTAATTTTGCCCTCGTACCCAAGCGAAACAGGCATTCAAGGAATCTTTTACATGCCACATAATCCCGACATGAATCCAATTTTCGTCATGAAACACAGAAATTGGGGGTTGAACTCGAAGACTTGGGGGCAATCCCCGCTCCAAACCAACCACGCCATCCATCTGGCCAATACATTTATTGAAAGGTTATTTTACCTTTAAAAAAATACCAACAAGTTTTCCCATACATTTTAAAAAATTTTTTTTACCCCTTTCCCAGATTAAAAAAATTGAAACTTATCAAACAGGGGTATTTTTTTTAATCTATATATAAAGGGAAGGGAGGCACATCCCTCACGAAATCTATGAAACTATAAGATCAACAGATTTAAAACTTGACATGTACATTTCTTTTATTGAGTAGAGAACCGCTAAGAACGGGTGCTGAGAAATTGGCTTCATAGGAAGGGGTGCGGGGGCATTAAACAAAAATTTCTGTTTTAGATTTTTGGGGGTAAAACTTGGTATTTGGTAAAAAAAAACTCTTTTTGTTGACTGGAGAACCTAGGGGTTTGGGGTTTTGGGAGCTTTCAGATAAAGGGGGTTTTCCCTTTTTAGCCATTAAAGCCCCCCACAGACTTTAAAAATTTGGAACATGTTTCCAAAATTGGGGCACAAACCACGGAAAGGGGTTTTGGCGAAAATTAACTCGTGGAGGAGGAAGGAATTGGGTGAGTATTATAGACTATATAGAATTCCTGTTTTTGAATTATTATTCGTACAGATTTAAATTCGGTCAAAATGTTTCTTTTATTGAGTGGAATTCCGATACGAATGAGTTTTGCGGAAATCAGCTTTTCCCAAAACTGTTTTTCGGGGCTTAAAAAAGACCCAGATATTTGAACTAGACCCAGGCCATTGGGGGTAAATATTTGAAAAATTTTGGGTTAATTTTTTTTGTTTAGAACAGATACGATAAAAATCGATATGGTTGAAATCAACTTCTGAGGGGGGGATAAATATATTCCCATTCTAGAAATTCAAGTCCAGCTCTTTTTAAATCAAGAGGAAAGGTGTATAAGAATATAAGAAAGCTTTACAGTTCAATCGAAACCTCTTAATGCTTGGACCTAGATATCAGTAACTTAAAAAAATAATATAATACCCATAAAACCTCGTGAAATACCCAGTAAAGCGAGCGGGCCCAAATTCCTTTTAATAATATCAAAATTTTTCCCATTAGAGACTTGTTAGTAAAATTTTAAAAATTTTTTTGTAAAAATATAATTTTTCATAACCATATATGACATGCAATATTTTTCTGCAGAATATCTTGACAAATCAAAGTTTTCTGGAAATAAATTACTTGAATTTATACATCTAAAAAATTTTTTTTGATAAAGGGGCTTTTGGCTTATAAATTTTTGGGGATATTCAATATTCCCGGATTAGGGAAGGTCGACTCCCGCCTTTTATTCCTACTTCGGGGGGTTGATAAATTACCGGTTTCGGACCAAAAATGGGGTTGCTTCAGGCTGAATATCTGATCGGGACACCTGCTCATGCACCTCAGTGACTAATGGTCACGTATATTGGAATGGGCACAGTAGGCCCTGGCCCTCATGGGCTATTGCGCCACTGATTTTGATTTTATATTAACTTAATATCAGCATGGGCACTTTCCCCCCAAATAGTTTTTGGAGTTAACTTATCTTTTTTTATGGGGTTTGGGATATTTTGACCTATTTTTTTTATATCCTTCCATCTCAATTGTTACACTTTTTTAAAATTTTCCCCCTGCGAAAATTGGGTTTTTGCATACCAGCTTGTAATAATATATGCACAGAGTTTAACTCTTAAATTTATTTGTTTAATAAATTTAAACATGGAGGAGCGAAACGGAAATGTATATGGAAGCATGAAATACGGAAACACAAAAATTAATAAAATTTATCTCCTTTTATGAATTACATAGAAAAAAAAACATCGAAAAATTATTAAAATTTGATAACATTGCAGTAAAGGGAAAATAACAAAAGCAGAATAAGTTTGGTTTTTGGATGCGAATGATCTGAAACCTATATATGTACTGTTATTTCAAACATTTATTCGCTGCTAGTAGACTTAACTTTTAAGAAAAATACCAGAGTGTAAAAGAAATACTGTAAAAGAAAATCTAAGAAAATTCAGTTTGTTTTATTGAGGGGGTTAAAATTTAAACTTTGCTAAACATAAAAAAAAACTTCGGGATAAAACAAAACCCTCTCAAATTTGTTAATATTCTGCATCAAGATAAATCTTCAGATTTTAAAATGAAGTAAAGTGCACACAAATCATGATCTGAAGCATAAATATTTAAAAAAATTGGATGACCACAGTAGCATTGGAGGATCTTTATGACCGGCGACGAGCCATGGGCTCAAAATCTGAATTCAACAAAGATTATCAATATAGAATGATAGAGGCTACTATATTTTTATCTGAGCTGCAGTTAAATGAAATCTGGGTGGGGTTTGGCCCTTCCTGAAGGAAGAAATGAAAATTCCAGAGTTACAGGTTGGACCCTTACGATAGATGGCGATCCCCGATATCCCCCCTCCACAATTTAGGCATGAATTGGGGGGAGAAATTTTTCCCAGCCCCCCCCGTTTTCCGGACCACCCACAAGACTTTCGAACCCATGTTTTTAAAAACACCAGTGTGTACCGGAGGGATTTGGTGGCATCAGGCACGAACCCAGGATTTCTTCTGGTCGGGAGTGGTGAACAAGAAAAGGGGTACATGTTATGGAGTCATCCTTTGCCATCTGCTGATATTCAGAATTACGAAACACAAAACCTTTGAGTTCCCCGTTAACCAAAATAAACCCAAATTAAATTTTTTTGGAATTAAAGGCTTTGCTTTTTAATTGCATTTACAAGAGTCTGCTTTGTAGCGTAGTGACCCCCATTTTACTTAAATTTCTAGGTAGCGAGATGGATCACTCAGATTTAGTAAAACTTCTTTTTCATTTATTATAACTTTTTAAAAAGACGATACCGTAAGTAACTTTAAATAAAGGTCCCGGATTTTTGTTGACGTTGTTTGTGATTTCCCCGATCTAAGACCTGCCACAATAGTCAAGCAGAAGCTCGCTTTTTTTCTTTTCCCCCGATCTCCTGCATGTCTCCTTAAACCTTCTAGGTTGGATTCTCTCACACCCTTCTCTGCCGGATTGGCAAGATCATGGACTTGCACACGGCACCCCCAAATTCTATCCCAAATACCATTAGCTCTTTCGGGACAAAGTCCCTTCTTCCCACTGGCGTAGCCAGTGCTGAGGAGGCCCTATATCACAATTCTTTCGGGGCCCTTTTATAGATATGGGAGCCTTGTTAGTGGGATTGGTTAAACTTTCCCCTGAAGTTTCCCCCTATCATTGAACAGGGTACACGCCCCCGCCCCCCTACGACCATCTCGTCACCCAATGTCGAAAGTCATATGGACGGCCATAAAACGATATGTCCCTCAGACGTATAGTACACAATTTCGGGCATTCCCCCACCCCCAATAACAGGCCACCCCCAAAAATTTTAGCACGCCCGGATGGTGGAAAAAAAGAATGGACATCAGCTGTCAGCGGTGTGTTTTATATATCGTCCGCTTTGAAGGAAGAGGCTATATGGGGCGCTTTTTTGCCTGGGGTTTCTGGAAGGAAAAGAGGTAACAAACAGCTGGCTAAGAAGCGACGTTACAGCTCACATATTTTAAAAGTGTCTCTGTAGTTCCATCGTTTTGGTTTGAATTCACATCCTTCTTGACTTATACGAAATGCTGTCAAAGGATTTACTTATTTCGAATTAGATAATGGACAAATGCATTGAGTAAATCATTTGGCCATAGTAGTGAAATGTTCAGCGATGCTTCAATCTCGAGGCCGAGCGTTCCATCCTGATTTTGCTAAAGACCCTAGCGTAGCAGGACATTGAATGTGTCGGCGCATACGTTAGCTGGTTTGGATATTGAAGTGCCAGCTCTTATGCCGATCTCGTCATTTCACTGTGGTATAAAATTATGAAACGTATTGGATTCTTTAGCAGATGTTTGTGTTAGGAAAATGTCGATAATGTGTTTGAAAAACGTTGTTAATATTTGTGTTATAAAAACCAAAACATGAAAAAATATTCTTAATAATTAAAAAAAACAATGATTCATTTATTTTTTGAAGTACAATATAATATGCTTTACAAATGAAATTTCCAGAGCTTATAAAACGCATTCTGCAATATAAACAAAAACAGAGAACATTAGCACAAAGAGTAACAATGAAAAGAAAAATGCACTTAAAGTAAAAACAAGCATCCAAATAAATTGCCAATACATGCTTCCTCAGTTTTCTACTAGTATGACTATACATCAGATTGTAAATAATGAATAAATAAGTGATATAAATACAATAAATGCTATGAATACAATATGAATAAAAAAATATGCATTTATCTCTTCCTAATACGAGCAGATCTTTTCTGGAAGAATCTCTTAGATATACTATTAGATACGACAATTTTCGGAATTATATGGATGAAATAAAAATCCATGATCGTGTTTCTGATTATAATGAGGCATTTATGGGTAAATCTTCAAATATATCAATATTTTTTAAATATTTAAGGTATCCAACTATCTTAAAATAAAGATTTTTTAAAAAATTGACATTGAAAATAATTTTAAAAAATTGAATTATGAATTTATTTTATATGCCATCTTATTAGCTTTATAACAATATAAAGTGTTTTTATTTTCCATTCACTAAAACAAAGCATTACACAAGATATCAAACTTTAAAATGCGTTTTACTCGAAATGTGGTTTTTTCGAAAATCTCAAAAGGGGTCAGTGATTGCTCAAAAAGTTTTTCAATAATTTTCTGAAATGTTTTGTGTACGTTCTGTATAGCAGTAGAAGTGTTTTAACCTTCACATTTATCAATCACTGTTTTATTACAAAATTTACAGTTCTTTATGTGAATATAATCACTGTTTTTTTAAGCAATTTCATATAACTAAGATAAAGTGCTGTAGTTTTTGTAAAAATTAAAATATCTCATATCCTGAAGATCATTTCAAAAAGGAATAAAAAAAGCAATACATCAAAATTGAAAAATTGAGAGAATTGGTTCCTTGACTATTTCTGCAGAGTTTATATAAGTTTATATAACTTTTTGTCAATTTTTACCTATTTTAGTAGTAATAATTTATTTTTCTCTTCTTAATTTTAGCCTTCTTTTCTTACAATGTATTAAATAAATCTAAAAGCCACTAAAAAATCTCCATACCTCCATCTTTCTTTAAAAAAGTTGTCGCAAGTAGTCAGATACCTTAAAGGATTCAAGAAATTCAGCAGTTTTAGTATTTTCTGAAGCTATCACAAATTTGCTGTTATTGTTGCAGATGGCAGTTATGCTTATTCTTGTGCGTTTCTATACTTTATAAATGTGTGCCTTTCCTAGATCTCCATTTTCTTTAGTAAAGAAGTTTCACATAATAATATTCTGTATGAATAACTTGCTTAGCAAAAAACAATAAATGCAAATACAATTGAATACAACAGAAATGAGGATAAATGAAATAGAATTTTACAAATTATTTTCAATAAGGCTTTCACGTATAATACATCAAATAAATAAAGTTACTTTACCGATTGTTCTCTTTTTCATAAAAACTGAAATATGTTACAAATGCTTTTGACAATCTATATTAACATGGAGTATATTTTAAAAAAAACGATTTAAAGGTTTTGAAAACTAACCTAGAGAAAGAGTGGAAAATAACATTTTTAATAAAAGAAAGGATATTATTGCTTTAAAAATTCAAATTAACACCTGTTACTTTTGCACATCATATAAAATAATTCATCAAGTATTTTTATTCCTAAGAGAATAATTAACTCGCGAAGTCTATAACAACCTTATATATTATCTTAGACTTTTTCCAGAAAATGTTTTTTGTAGACAATGTCGAATAATTGAAGCTTGCTGATATCATTTTTTCCAATTTTGCTTTTTTTTATCCAGCTTGGAATTCTAGAGTCAAGTAAAATGAGCCAAATGTCCTTTATTTTTTGTGCCTTTAGCTTTGTGTGGCTGGAACTATCCTGCCATTTACTGGCATGGTCTCGACCAAGAGTAGACAGGAGCCATTCACTGATTGTCCTTTAATAAAAAATAAATGAAGTTAATAATTAATTGTGAATGCAAGAAAATTCAATCACAATTTTAGCCAGTAATTGTATTCTTATGAAATTCAAAATTCCCCAATAAAAAGTAACAAGTAGTCACAAATAAATAATAATAAGTAGTCTCACACACGCACACAAACAAATAAATAGTCTTCTTTAAATCTAGACCAGCGGTACTCAACCTTTTTTTTCAGCCGGGCCACATGCATATGAAAACTATTTCACGCGGACCGCAACATGAGGATTAAAAAGGGAGGGGGAAGGACACTATAAGATCAATAACATTTAAAAGACAAATTGATCAAAATATTAATAATTTTGAATTTCATTTTTAACTATATTAAATCCATCAAACTCGACACACAAAAAATAGGTTTATGCATTTTTTTACTCTGTTACATGGGGTAATTTCGATTTCCTTTCACCTATTATCCTTAGTCTCCCTCCCAAATATTTTGTTCCTGATGCAAAGGTATTTTTTTAAAAGCTAATTTACCTTGTCTGGAAAGAGATCCTCAAAAAAAAATGTTCATCCATGTTTGTTTGTTTTTCTACGAAACGGTAAAGATCCCAATCGACTTGAAACAACAAATATTCTTTAGATATTTTTCGCTTGGAACGCATGAAGGTTAAATAAAAATTAGTTTCACCCATAAAATTGGTGCTAGTCCACTTGTGAGGTATTCTCCCGTGGGGTGAGATACCTTACTCTTAAGTTATCTTCGTGACTTAGAGGTATGGGAGTGAATGAAGCACCAGGCGTTGCCATGATCTTAAAATGTCTTTATTAAGATCTTAACTTAAACACTAACAGTAATAATATTTGTATTATAACTTAGTGGATCTGAGGTGAGAAAACACACAATACGTATTACCGAATAAGCGCGACTTTAATCACTATCTTCCCACCTATTCCTAATCTCAACTTATACACAGTCCTAAGAGATAACCGAACTATCCTACCTTAATCTCTTGTTTAACCGCAATCCTCTCGGATCCTAAATATCTTTTGTTTATCTCGCGTGGAATAGTATCCAACTTGGCTTGATCACTCTATCATGGATAGCTTCACACTCAATGATGGCTTTCTTCTCTTCCTTCAGTTAACGCGCTTAAACTCAGATTAGCATAATCACTTCCCAATAGGTCATATGCTTACATTTAACTTCTGCTATTTAAAAGGTTTCCCGTTTGCATATTCACGCTTCGCTTCTGGATTTGGTTGGAAAGAATTTGCCTTTTTTGGCCCCAAAGAACCCAAGAGGAGTTTTTAGTGTAAAACGCGATGAGCCCGCGCGTCACACTCTGTTATTTGTTATCTCTAATCGTTACAATTACAAAAAAAAAAGTTATCCGGCAATTCCTACCAATACCAAATCGATAGCAAAATTGATATAGGGGATTGCTTCATTAATAGAATTTCTCGCTAAACTCTTAATAAATTTTTCTTAAATAATTGAATTTATTAGTGAAGCGGGCTATGACCCGGGCCACTCAGAAAGGTTCGGTAGGCCCACATGCGGCTCGCGGGCCTCATGTTGAGCATCGCTGATCTAGACTGTTATATTAGCTTGATTATATTAAAATACATCTAGAAGCATAAGAAAAAAGTATTTGTGTTTAATGGCATTTTTTTAAAAATTTGAGAAAGTATTCTTAAATATTTTAAGAAATCTGAAAATTCCGTAAGTACACACACAGAAAGAGAGAGTGAGAAAAGAAGAGAAAGAAGAAGAGAAGAAGAAAAGATTATTGAAAGAGATATTAAAAGACATTCAAAGGTGGATAGAATAAAAAGAAACATGATTTTTTTAAAATTCTCTCTGTTGAATAATACTAACACACTATTGTTTATATTCAATAGAATAGCTAATACTATATTTATGAATTTCAATTAGAGGATCACTTAAGAATGCTTTCAGTTTTACAACATTAAGAAATTATGAGATTTCTATTAATCGCCCACACACATCTGCTTTAATCGATTAGTGTCTAGTGACTTCATTTCTACTCATCAATCTCCTAAGAAAAATTTGGAACACCTTGATGAAGTAAATCAATCTATTTTTTAAAATAAAAATTGTTCTTTTTTTTTAAAGAGAAATGTAGAGCTTTAATTAAAAAGTTTTAAAAGTTTTGATAAAATAGTATTTTAAAGCTTTACATAATTACTTTTAATGTGTGATCTAAAATGTAGAAAATAGATTTCATTTAATTGCTTTAAATAATTAATAATGTTTCCGAAATTTTCTCTCTCATATTCTTAAACACACACAATTTTTTTCTACTACTTTAAAGTTATTTCTAATCATGTCACAGATACATATTTTGCATTTTTAAAATCTTCAAATGAAAATAATTTGTGCATTTTAAAATTCCTTTGAGCTGCAAAACCCAAATAGAAATTTATATTTTAATCTTTATTGGAAAGTGCGCAAATCAATGACACTTCTCAAACGTGAAATTCTAGCACCATGAAAGAATTCGCTTAGCCACGATAAAATAACAGAAATTGTAGAGAACATTCACATGTAAATGATTGAAGAAATAAGCTAATATATACGGTACAGAATTATTTATTTAGTATTTAATGTACCCCCTTCCTCATCCATGGGCAAATTTACAGGCCTTTAAATGACAAGGCAATGACGGCATTAATGATATCCTAGATCAGGGATGGCGAAACAGTGGCTCGTGCGCACGTGACACAATATTTTGGGCACTCCACCGATCAAAACAGTTTGCATTTTGGTTCAAAATAACAAAGTTCACTATGAAGTATTACGATCAAATGCGAGTGATAAGTTGCGATGCGGCGAAGAGTCTACGCGTTTGTGTTATTTCTCTTGCTTGATTTACACCCTGGACTGCAATTGCTAATGATGCGAAGTTTGTTAAAGAATAGCACAGTCAATTTCGTTGACACAACTGTATTTTAAAGTTTATTTGCGTTATATTTGCGATTTTTAACCGTAATACAATATGGTTAGTTTAGGAGAAAAACAATAAGTGCAAGGTAGTAAGTGTAACGGAGATTTTCCACCTTGGTGGACCCAGAAACATGGCAATGATTAATAAAGATAAGGAAAGTGTGTGTTTTATGTTCTGGAAGAGTTGTATGTAGAACATTGTCTGTAAAATGGATTCCAGACACATTTAACTGCTTCAAGAAGCTGACTCATGCTATTTGAACTATATTTCATCTACCTATGCCTACGAATCATTATTTTCAGAAATGAATAACATTAAAAACTCGCTTAAAAACCATTTTGACCGATGACTCCAATTCAGCATGCATTCTACTAAAAGTAACATCTTACAATCCTAATATAAGTTATTTGTTTTCTACTCGTAGTCTACAACACAATAGAAGTCACTCAAATATTACTTTAATTTGAATTACATGTTGTACTAAAACATTAACTACTACACAGTACACAAAATGTATTTTTTCGTAGTAAATAAAAAGTTTTGAGTTGTTGGTACTTAGTTTTATTATTTTCCCAATAACCACAAATCAAAATTATTTGACGGCACGTCTATACCTCATCAAACATTTCTTTAGAAAAACATGGTACTTTCATCCATAAAGGTTCGCCATCCCTGTCCTAGATAATTAACGGTATAGTATCGGGTGGGGCTGCAAAGATGGGCGATCCAAAAGCAAAATGACTTGTGTAGTGTACAAGTTTGATGTAAAACTGCAGGTAATGTGCATAAGGGATGCTGCCGCAACAGGATGTGTGCCCACAGTAACCTAAAGATAATGGTTGCAGGCTCGTGGCCGGCGTTTCAAGATTTAAAACCTCTTCTGAAGACCCACCGAGTAGAGGCGCTGATGCGCGTTAAACCTGCCGCAATTTAAGGTATCCGACTACGTTCGGAACCGTGATTTTGCAAAAGCGTATAAATGGATAATATTTATGATATTGAGTGTCACTCAGATTAGAAAATGTGTATAAAATTGTCTTAAGAATAGTATTACAATAAAAAATTATTTAAGTACATTATTTTACAAAAAATGTACATAGAAGGACCCATTTTCAAAATAGTCTCCTTTTTGTGATAAATACTTCTAATATAATGATATTTTGCCTGTATATAGCTCAGACCTCTATACAGAGGCTCAACTAGAATTTTTGAAATATATAACTTAGAAGTGGGTTTATCCATGTTTTACGACAACAGAGGGGAGAAATTTTAAGAAAAAAACGCCGATAATTATTTCAATGGGTTGTAACTCTGTAAGTAATGTAAATTTTTCAAAAATCATAGTTGAGCCTCTGTACAGAGGTCTGAGGCATATACAGGCAAAATATTACTATAATAGAAGCATTTTTCACAAAAGGAGAACATTTTGAAAAAAGGTTATTCTAAGTTTAATTTTTGCTGAAATTTTGTATTTAAATCATTTCTTTTTGTCAAAATGTCCTTAAAACAATTTCATACATGTATTCTAATGTAAGTGACACTAAATATATGAAAAGTATCCATTTATGCGCTTTTTTAAAATCACGGTTCCGAACGTAGTCGGATACCTTAAAGTCTTCCAGTTGGTATAATGGGGTTATTTCGAGAGGGGATGCTAGCTCAGGTGTCTCCCCATCACTTGAACATGGTAAAAATTTAAGAGGTCCGTCGCTAATAGTTCTCGAGTTGTTTTACATTGTTGCGTTAATAGCATTCACTGACCTAGAAGCCTGAGCAGCTAAATGACTACAGTCGGTATCTTTGCATGCTGCGATTTTGTTTGGAACTTGAGAATATATTCGGAGAGGAGGGAATGTGTTTAACAACTTTATTTTTGAGGACTGCAGCTCAAGAGTTGTGAAATTTTCTGTTTTTTTTTCTTCTGAATACTCTGCACCAGTTTCACAATTCATTAAAACAACGATCATTTCTAATTGAAGATTTTACGGTTATATTAAATAAAGCTTGTAGAATTTAATACTTACTTTGTAGAGCACACCTCTCTGCCACCTTCTTTCGATGTCTTGGTTTCATGAAACAGTGATGAAAAAGCAAGTACAAAACGGACATGACAAGGCAAAACACAGACATCGCTCTGTAGGATAAACTCATGGAATATTTTTCAGCCACAAAGCCCACAACTGCACATCCCAGGATGCGACCTGTTAAAAAAAGAAACGTGAGATATTTATTTGAAAATTAGACTATTTTAGGAATCATGGGACGTAATTTTTGCTTCACTAGTAATTATGAGTGTGTTAGCATATTTATCTCAAGGGATCTATCCACACACACCTTAACATTGTTCATTGGAGTTAATTGATATAAAAATGTGTCGATATGTTTGACAAAATTGGTTATATACAGTCGGACCTCTATATAACGAAATCGCTAAATCCCGAAAAAAATTTCGTTATATAGATTCATCTTTCAATTTTCTTTATAAACCACATGAAAACAAATTTTACTATATATTAAAAATTACTAGATATTAAAAAAAGTAATTATTCACACCTTTTTGTAAATTAATATCTATTTATTTTCTATATCTTAACTATAAAAAAAAAAAAGAACGAAAAAACTGCAAGGAAAGTTTCTTGACGCCTTTATCCACTTCCTGAAGAGAATTAATTTTTTTTCTTTGGACCTCAAGCACTTATGTTTTGACATTTTCAAGCTACAAGAAACGAAATTACCAGTGCTACTTAACACCACAAATGGAAGACACGGGACATGAGACAACTCCACTGAGGGTGAAAGGGGATTTCAAAGATGTTTTTAGTAAACTAGACAATTGGGGTTAAATGTTGCACTTTTTGGAGGAAATGCTCCAAATTCTACAACACTCGGCGAGTTGGGCACATAAAAAAAACCGGATCAAGATTTATGACACCATAAAATGTGTTGAAATACTTTAAAAATAGGCAGACGAAAAATTAAATCACAAGAGAAAAAGTTCGTTATATAGAAATGCACTTCTCTATTGGGAGGTTATTTTACGAAGAAAATCATGAAATGTTCTTTTTCCAGAAAAAAGTTCGCTATATAGACAAATTCGCAATATAGAGGCTCGTTATATGGAGGTTGACTGTACTTTGCGATTCTTAGTCAAATTCATTGAAATTCTCATATTTCGAGTCTTACCTATACCAAAGTGAGTCACTCCTAAGATATAGTGCATGGCTATTCGCTTTCCCTTGCTACTGTCGTGTTCGACCGCTGCAACCAGAGCCAGCCACAAGAGAGGGATGGTGAAGGCTTTCATGGTCTCGAAGGGAGTTGACCACCACCAGAATCGCCACTCGTCCGTGAAGGACAGTCCGGCTAAATGTAAGGAATGGAAAGCAAACGCTGTAGAAATTAGATTCGATTCACCGATGTTCTGGATGAGGTTCTTAGATACCCACAAGAAGGGTATGGCAAATAAGAAAACCGTTGATTGCGATGCCCCCAGCATCAAATGGGTGAAATGGATGTCCTGGTATAACAAAGGATCAAATACCTGAAAGTTTTGAAAAAAAATCATTAACAAGCAATTTATGTAAAAAGACCGTTTAATATTTTCAATAAAAGCATAGGGGAACATTGATATGGTAATGTTTGTAAACTTTATGATAACAATACGGAAACATTCAAAAATTAGCTTTGAAATGTACCTTTAAATAAACAACTGAATATGACCAAAATAGCATGCCTGAGATCACACCTCCCCAAATCTCATTATACCATAGGTGGGAAAATGCTTCCCATCACATTTAAACATTAACAAAGCTTACGGGAAATATTCATTCCTTGACCTTATGAAGGTTTAAACAAACACAAACCAATGTCTCTCTCACACACACACACCACACACACCACACACACACACACACCACACACACACACACACACACACACACACAACACACACACACACACACACACACACACACACACACACACACACACACACACACACACAAACATATATTAAATCCCCATCTCCATAAATATTTAAGAAAGAAATTGCTCAGTAATTTGTGAACTGTGTTTTATAATGAGCTCCAACCACTATGTACTTATTTAACATGTAAAAAATTTAAGCTCATTTAAAAATAGTCGCTTGATCACTATATTGCGAGACAAAAACAGAAAATTGAACTCGAATTTCAGAGTTGGTTGGAGTCGAATTTCATGGAAGATTGGTTATATACAAGTGAAAGAATTTTCTCATCATTCATCATCCTTCAAGATGACAAGGCAAGGTTTGTGACACCAGGTGTTTCTGTTTCTCCTTGATAAAGCAGTGACCCGTGTGTTAGATATGTTTTACATTGGTTTTTTCTTTGAATTTTTCCATCAATTACATATTTTGTGGGTTGAAACAAAAAAAAACGTTAGAAAAATATCTTCAATCAAAAATTGTTTGTCATAAGCAAAACATTATTTACGTTTAACAATTTTTAAGTTTGGAATTTGACGCAGTTTTATATTCCATGCGATTAAGAGACATGATTTTAAGGTGGGTTATATTTATATTTAATAGATGTAAGACGAATTATGCTATGCCCAAGAGCGTTTTAAGGCATGGGCCTATTGGATCCCGGCCCATGGTAACGGTGTCGGTAGGGGCATCGTCTCCTTCTCGACTAGAACTCAGTTAAATAATAATCCGAATGATTTTAATTGTCAAATTTTATTCCTGGACATATTTTACGAAAGACACGTTGTTTCAAACTATAAGCAGATTGGCAATAGTGGCATGACTGTAGTAATTTGTCCTGTCTGTCGTCTGTGCTTAAGCCTAGACCCATGCCTATACACTGGTGGCTGCGGTAGCCTAGTAAGGTCAGGGTCACGGACCCACGGCCGGCGTGTCATGAGTTCGAGCCCAGTACCACTGAAAAACCACCGTGTTACCAGGCGATGCACGTTAAATCTGTCGAGACTCAAACGACCTCCCATTGGTGTGGTATGGTAGGTAGGAGAGGGGTGTTCCAAGTCAGGTGTCGCGTCCCCGTCACTTGACTATGGTTCAAAATGACGAGATCCGTCACCAAAAGCGCTTGAGTAGCTCAATAAGGCGATGTTAATATTCACTCACTCACGACCATATAACGAAGTTGGTCGAGTTGGTTTGTGCTCAGGTTTGTGAGATTATCAGTCACTCACATTGAATTGTTACGTGTTACCGTTTGGACAAGTATTTGATAACATATGCAACACACTGTCTATTTAAAAGGGTTGGAAGATGGGACCTACTTATGCATAGGGACCCAGAGGGCCCATAGAAGTCTTAAGATTTTACGAGCTATGCTACTGATGTACGATACATTAAAATTACGAGATGTAACTTTCTTTGAATATTAAATTAGCAATGCACGAGGAAATTTTTTAAGTTTTTACAAAACCTATTAAATTTTTATATCATAATAAATAATGATTTATTGATATTTGTATTAAGATAATGATAATACATGTTTATAATTTTTGATAGAATTTATACTAGTATTAAAGAAAATTGTGGCCGCTCGTTAGCCCAATGATAATAGGCACAAACTCGTAGCTTGCATATCATGCGTTTGAGCCCCATTGCCATTGAAGACCCGGGGCGTAAAAAAGCTGAAGCACATTAAATATATTGAAGCCCAAACTCCTGCGGTTGATATGGTGTAGCAGTTTGGTGAGGGAACAGTCAGGCACAGACGTCTTAAGATTTCTTAAGGCCCTGGGCCCTTACACAAATGTACATCCCACCAATTAGCCTTAAAAGTAGACAGTACATGGCATACGTTGTCAAAAACTCGTATAAACAATACCCCGAAACAAATAAATGTGCATGACACGATCTCACACACCGGCTCGACCGACTGCCACCTTTTGGCCGAATGAGTAACGATGGTGTATGGTGGTAGGCCTAGACGTATACGTGGACGAGGGTCATCACATGTAGACAGTTGAAATATTATCCGATATTCCCAGTTTTTCGGAGAATACAACCGGAAAAAACACATTTAACGGTGGAAATTATTCGAATCGTGCTTTTATTGATGCTGAGTTGAGAACGAGATGAGACCGTGGGCTCGGACCCAGTTGGAACATGGCTTGAGACGTCCCTGGGGTCAGGAGGGGAAGGGGGACATCAGCTCTGGTGTCGTCCTCATCACTTGACTGAGGTTCAGAATTACGACGTTCTTTGCCAGTAGCCCTCGTGTTGCTTTATAATGCGACATTAATAAACACTCACTATTGAAAATTATTTTTCTTACCATCGTTTCATAAATTCTGATTGATCAATTAGTAATTTTACACTTATGATTAGAATATTTGTTTTTACAAGAAATGACTAAAATTCAAAAATTATTTTTCATATATTTTCAAGTAGAACAAAATTTTTATAAAGCATTTCTAAGCGATATGTTTTGATGAACACAAACCACTGCTTGAAATATTTCCAAGGGCGAGGTCTCCTTTAGTGACCTTAACCTTTACAAGTACTATCTGAATAAGTAATCTGTTCTGACAAAGAGCACATTATCATGCTGTCCAGAGAATTTCGAGCATGGAATAAGTACTCTTTTGAATTCCAGTGTCTAAATTACCATCTCATTTACCTGGTGTCAATCTCACCGCGTTTCATAGCTGCGCACCTGTGTTTCTTATCCAACATACTGAAGGAAGGTGTGGATGGAGATTTATCGCAGTTATGTACTCTATACATAACTTCACATAGGTATAAATACTATGAGTGGTTTCTCCACCCTAAGATTGCCCTCCCTTTTGCACATACTCTTTCAAACAAGCTCGTAAGAAATTATTCATTAAATTCTAAGAAATTGATATCCAATTTGAATAATAATCGAATATTAATTCAGTTAACTGAGTATTAGTACTAATTAAAAATTATTTCATTAATCCCTGAAAACATGCTTAGTTATTCTAATAATGGGAAAAAATAAAAATTACTTTGACAAATGCTTTTATATATTCAGGATTTTATTTATCAAATAAAATGGAGCGCGCGTTTGTGTGTGTGTGTGGGAGGGGGTGACTTAAATATTATAATTTTCTTAAATATATAGAAGCTATCTTTAAAATTGCTCATTCTCATAGCAATTAATGCTTTTCTCAATACCGTGTGTGGTTGTTCTAGCCCAGTGATGGCGAACGAGTGGCACGCGTGCCATTGATGGCACGTGACGCAATATTTTGGGCACACCAGCGATTAAAATGTTTTGCATTTTATTTCAAAATAACAAAGTTCACTAAAATGTATTGCGAAACTTTGCAAGTGATAGAGGAGTGGAGAGCACACTTGTTTGTCATTGCCTTGCCTTCGTTACGTCGTGGACTACAATTGCTTATGATGCAAAGTTTGTCTACACATAGCATAGTTAATTTCATTGAAACAACTGTATTTCAAAGTTTATTTGTGTTATATTTACGATTTTTATCTGTTATCTAACATGGCTAATTCAGCAAAAGAACAAAAAATGCAAGATAGTAAGTGTAACAGAGAATTTCAAATTTAGTGAATCTAGAAATATGACATTATCGTGTGTTTTATTGTTCTGGAATAGTGATATGCAGAACATCGTCTATAAAACGGCATTTTGTAACAAATCATAAATCCTCTGGTCAAAAAAGTGAACCAAATCAAAAATAATTAATTACTTAGAAACCATTTGGCAGATGACTCCAATTCAGCATACATTCGACTAAAAGTAACATGCTACAACCCTAATATATATTATTTGTCATCCAATCTGTAACAAAAATCAAATCACACTAATGTTTACTTTAATTTGAATTACACGTATAACTAAAACATTTACAACTATACAGTACAAAAGGTATTTTTTTTTCGTAGTAAATAATACTAACAAGACGAAACTCGTTAAGTTTTATTATTTTCTCAATAATCACAAGTAAAAATTATTTGACGACACGTCTATACCTTATTTCACACTTAAGAAAAATATGGCACGTTGATCCATAAAGGTTTGCCACTCCTACTCTAGCCTAGAGGTTATGGTTATGAACCCATGTTCGATGTGTCATGAGTTCGAGATCTTTTTCGCTTATATTCTAATGAGCCTTTCAAGAACGGTATATAGTAATTTGAAGTATGTGCCATATAGGAAGTTAAAGTTTAAAACAGTTTATTTCCTTTTAAATTATTCACAGAATTAAAAACAATCTTAAAAAGCAAAATGAATCTAGATCAATGGACAATCTTACCTGAGAAACACTCCAAGCTGTCCCCAAAAACGTGGTAACGATTGATATAACCACAAGCTCCAATGTAATTTCGAATTTTCGACTTGGATCTTCGCCATAATTTCGGATGGAGTAATCGCTGGAGAGATCGTATCGAAACGTGTTCCCTCCCACTGGTAAAGGAAGAGCATAGATGAGAATGCAAGCAATGAGCTCACAGGCAGCGAATAGGAAATAAGCTGGGGAATAATCGGGGGAGTCGGCGACCTCAGAGAAGTAATCTACCAGAGATCCCACAATGGGAGGGAAAATCACCAGGGCTATGGCAGGTACCATGCGACTTCTTCCGTAGGCACCGCGGTTATAAGGACCATCTGCAACAAATATAGAAAATACACTTTTTGCTCCAATTAAGTTATTTCTAATGTATTTTAAGGATATTAAATTCCAAACTATTACTTCTCATAGAAGTTTCATTATAGAAATATTATAGAAATTGTATATATATATTTTCGAGATTTTATCATTCATCTGGAGATCTTTTTGACCATTTGATGCTTATTAGAATAAAAGGCATACGTTCAGTAACCTGTGATTAATTTTGTGAAAAATAGCAATCAAAATACATCACTTAAATTTCAGTTTGAGAGGTTGGTACAGAAAATGTGTGAAGAATCGTAGATTTAGATCATTCATTCGATTGTTAGTTGCTTAAGAAATAAGAATAAAAAATTTTTACACCCTAAATTTACGGACTGAGCCAATTTGACTCATTAAAAATTTTTATACTAATATATATATATATATAACTCTAATATATTATTTTTTAAAAACTTGCGTTGGTTTTTAGTGAAGTAATGAAATATATGCAAATGTTGAGAGAGAGATTCCTTTTCCCCGCAGACCCCTTCATTTCCCATTCTCGAATGTGGTATAACTATTTTTACGAATATGAGCCAATTTAACATACATTGATTTAACAGTTTACTGCATAACACATGAAATTTATTGCTCACATCAGGCCTGGGCAATCAAGTCGCACGTGATTTGTTTCTCTTCTCTTTTTGATTTTTCATAAAATATTTGTGGGGTACCATTGTCACTTTTTTTCCTCCGCTGAAAATTTACCTCTTCTGTTATTTTCGATTTTATATCGGGGGAGGTTGCATTTTAGAAAAAATATAAAATTTTAAAATTTTTTTATAAAAAAGTTGATCCAAAAACCAATTTTGTAAATTTAAAAAAATTTTAAATTATATTTTTTTATTTGGGTTTTGGGTTTTGCTTTGGGGAAAAAAATCAGAAAATTTTTCCCTTTATTAAAAAACTAATCAAAACAAAAAAAGACCAATCGGGATAATGAACGGATCAATTGATATAACAATTGGTAACGAAACTGAATCAGAGGAGGTCAAAAAAGTTTTTTTCGCAGTAAAGATGAAGATTTGTTATATTAAGTAAAAAAAAAAGAGGGGTTTTTTTTCAGATTTTAAAACAAAAGTTATCAAAAACATCGATAATCTTCTGATAAAGAAATTTCCCCCAAAAGCTGCATGAAACTTTTTGGAAACATTGACCCAAAAAAATCTTAAATAAAAAACTTCAAAAAAAGTTTTATTTTCCCATCGAAGAGCAAGGTAAATAAGAAAACTTCCAGAACCTTCATTCAATGGCAAAATTCCACTACTGGGGGTTGTCAAGTTAACATTCATCAATAGAAGTGATGAAAATCCCTTTTTGCAAAAAGTAAAGGTTATGGAAAAGGTTTTAAAAAAATTTTTATTAAAAAAAAAAGCTTTCAATATAATTTTTTTTAAAAATAAATTTTAAAACAAGGGCAATTTTTTTAAAAAAAATTTTCTTGTATGAGTCAAAATGGCTCACTTCAGTAAAAATAGTTATATAACCAACATTCGTAAATCTAGTGTTAATTAATATATTTAGAATATGCTTTTTACTTCTAGAATTATTTGGTTTGAAAATGTGACTTTATTATTTATGGATGTTTTTTTTCTTTTTGAAAAATACTCGACGAATCAACGAAATTTTCTGCTTATAAAATTTTTTTGAAACATGGGTAAAGGAAAAAATTATGTTTTAGATATGAAAATGTTTTGGTTTTTCGTTATGGAATTATTTCCCCAATATGCAATTTAAAAAAGCCCATTTGAAAAAAACTCCACGAAAAAAATATAGCGGCAAATCGTGATAAGGAGATAGAATTCCCGGACAAAGTCGAACATCGCTTTTTTTCCTCAAATTTTCCTTTTTTGAATATTAAAGGATGTTTAAGGGTTTAAAGGCTTTGGGGAAATTTTTATGATATTTATTTCCTTAGATTAGAATAAGTATAAAAATTGTTTTAAAAATTTTTGAAAAAAAACAATTATTTAAATAAATATTTCGGAAAAAAATTAATTTATAATACCTTATTCAAAATGTTCTTTTTGAAAATTTCTTTATAAATTTTCATTAGGATCAGACCTTTCCGGAGGCTCAACTAGATTTTTAAACATTCCCATTTTTTCAGATTTACAACCTTTTTGAAAAATTATCGGCTTTTTTCTTTTTTTTGCCGTAAAACAGAAAAACCCTTCTAAGTTTATCTCTTCTTTGGAGCCTTTAAGTCTGAGCCTTGGAAAATAGTTTATAATAAAATTTTTTTAAAAAGAAACTCAGAAAATGGGCCTTTTTTATTTTTGTCAAAAATATTTTGTCTTAAATAATTTTATTGTAATACTATTCTTAAAACAAACTACATTTTCTATCAAGGAACCTAAAATCATAAATATTTTCCATTTTTTAACCCCCTTTTTCAAAATCACGGTTCCGAACGTCGGATACCGGAACGTCGGATACCAAACCAATACAACAAAATCAAGGGGGGGGATGATCAAGAACCCAAAGCAACACGTACTAATCAAAAGCGCAAATTAAACCCGGAAACTATCCTTATAGTTTTAAATCCTATCTCAATAGTAAACGCCTTATACTTAAAGTTTAATTGATCTAGCTTACCGCTATATTCCTGGGTAAACAGCTACAGTCCTTAAAACTTCCGTTCCAGGTTTAATCTGGCTGGCTCTTGCTTAGGCTATGCTCCGGTGGTCTCGGGCCCACTTTTGATTCATATGCACCAGCACAGCTAGTTAATCCCCAGAATTAAGATTCTTCTTCTATACTTTATCTCATATCACTTTGCGACTACTTCTCTACTCAGTGACTTCACTAAGCGACTTCGCGAATGCTTAACTTCCAATATATATATGATTTCTAAGTTACATGTTCTCTCTTGAGTTGGTTGGAAAGAATTGCCATTCTGGCCACAAAGAATCCCAAGAGGATAATTAATGGAAATCGCAATAAAAGCCCCGTCGCACCTTGTATATAGGAACGAAATAAATATTTTTTTTTAACACTATACTATTTATTTCAATACATTTCGTGTAATGGAATTTTGAAAATTTATTTATGAAATGCCAAAATAAAAATAGATCCAAGCATAAAAGGAATTCCTCGAGAGTGAGAGTTATAAGGTCACACTATACAACAACACAAGGGTTATTGGCGATGGACATCGTAATTTTGAACCTCGGTCAAAGGAATTCTCGCATGAAACCATTTCAAACTAATTAAATATAAATTAAAAATAAATTATGCACATATATATCACAGATTTGAAATTTCTGGTTACCAAAGACATTCTTAAGGAAGATTAAAATCCGAAGTGTTTTGGTACCTCGTAAAATTGTATTTGTATGAGTGATTATGCTCGCATAATGTTCAAATTTGAGAGACTTTATTACCTCTAAGCTTTTTAAATGAATTTCGAAATTATCACCCATTAATCAAGATGAATTTTTATAAATTAGCATATTCTTTGCACTATTTTGAATAATAATTATTTTTAATTCCATGCAATTTTTCCCTTGCCTTTTTTCCCTTTAGACCAAAATCGTAAGATTCCTGGAAATCCGTATAAGAGTGTCTTTTTTTACATTTATCACATATACAAGGTAAAAAAGAAATTTAACGAATCTTTAATTACTAAATATATCTAACTGCAACTTCTGAGAAAAATACCGCAAGATATAAAATTGACAGAAATAAAAATAATTTTTTTTTCTTAATACTTGAGCATTCTTAGTATAGGTTAAATATAATTATAATTTATATATTTATACATAAAATAATTTAAAAAGAGAACTTGCGTCGGCCGGGAGTCGAACCCGGGTCAACTGCTTGGAAGGCAGCTATGCTAACCGTTATACCACCGACGCTTCGAAAGGCGATCAGTGATTTACTTTGAGTAAATATAAGAATAAGGTCATGCTTTTTTTTCTCGTTCTCCATATTCAGATGATGCGAAATCTTCAGAAGTGCAGTTAAGATTCAGTAATTCTAATTCCTCTTTTTTTTACTTTTAAGTTGTGAATCAAGAAAAGAAGAAACTTTCCGGAGCTGTCTGACATATGTCAGATCGTTTGAGGATAAGAAACCGGTCACCGATTGGCCCATTGTCATTAATGACTGGAAAATCACTTTTATTCGAGTCCCCGTTCTATTAAAAGATATTAAGCTAAACAGTAGGATTTTCTGTGTGTCTCTGAATTGAATTGCTCTCGATGATCTCACTTCTCTTTAGATTTAAGCACTAACCTTGATTTGTAATTACAAAATTCTTCGGTTTTCGCTCGTTGAATAATTTTAAGGCAAAAATTAGGAAATGAAATGAAAGAAATGGCAAAATGAGTGCATAAAATAATGTAGAGGATAACTAATTTTCAAATTCTACCTTTTTTATTTTACTAGACAGGGTTTTCTTATGATGTATTTTCATTCAAATATTTTAATATTTTTTTGAACAAAATTAGGACATGCCGATCATATCGAATATTATAGTCCATTCAAATAATAAAAACAAAACTTTAAACTTGTGCTAATTTTTAAATATATTTCTCATCTATCTATCTATTTATTAATTTACCTTCACCCTCCACTTCCCGACAGCCCAGGATGGACCACTGCTTTCTGAATCAATTTGCCAACCATCTTCAGTGACAAGTACTTAATCCCTTTCAAATCTTAGTTTTAAGGTATTCAACTACATTCGAAACCGTGATTTTGCAAAAGCGTATAAATGGATAATATTTATGATATTTAGTGTCACTTAGATTAAAAAAGGTATATAAAATTGCTTTAAGAATAGTATTACAATAAAAAATTATTTAAGTACAATATTTTTTGAAAAAAATGAACATAGAATGATCCATTTTCAAAATATTCTCCTTTTATGAAAAATATTTCTATTATAATAATATTTTACCTGTATATAGCTAAGACCTCTGTACAGAGGCTCAACTAGAATTTTTGAAATATCTAACTTAGAAGTGGGTTTATCCATGTTTTACGACAACAGAGGGGAGAAAAATTTTAAGAAAAAAACGCCGATATATATATATAATTATTTTAATTGGTTATAACTCTAAAAATAACGTGAAGTTTTCAAACAAAAATATTTCAGACTCTCTGGAGAAGTCTTTACTTTATATAAGTATATATAAAGTATTATTATTTTAGAGGCATTTTTTATAAAAGGAGAACATTTTGAAAACAGGTTATTCTAAGTTAATTTTTTGCCAAAATATTGTATTTAAATAAAAAAAATTTTGTCAAAATGTTCTTAAAACAATTTTATACATGTATTCCAATCTAAGTGACACTAAATATCATGAAAATTATCCATTTATGCGCTTTTTTAAAATCCCGGTTCCGAACGTAGTCGAATACCTTAAGGACCAAACAATACTCCTCTGCTGCATCTCTCCTTGAAGTCTAGGCGTTTCTCTTCTACATCGCCAAGCCGAAAACATTGGTCTTCCGTACATTCAGAGTAGATTTGTGTTTAAATTTATGAAATCGTTCGTCACGCGCTTTTATTTGATACGAGAGTATTTGTCTACGAATGCTATATATGTACTGTCTACTTAAAATAGTCTCAGTTAGGGCCTAATTTTGCATAGGGAACCAGGGTTTCAAATATTCTTTAGATGGAATGTTGACATAACCTTGTCAATCTTGAAGATCTCGAATCGTCCTGAGAAGGCTACAAAACTAGCAATTATAAGCCTTAAACCTATAAAGGACCACTGTGTTTCAGAAGTCCAATTCTTAATCATTTAAACATGATTATAAGTATGTCTGAGGACTCTTTGAGGCCCTGGGTCTAGAGAAATCTTAAGACTTTTTTGAGGCCCTGGGCCCCTTTGTAAAAGTAGGCGCTATCTGAGATCTATAAGTAGACAGTAAATGACATGCATTGTCAATACTCGTACAAATGGTAATTTGAAACAATAAATGTGTATGACTCACAGTCTCACACCACAAAAACCTATGCACCAAACCATCTCGATTGATAACCACATTTTGACTAAATGAGTTGAATGATTGTTCACGGTATTAGGTTTGGGCCTAGACACGGACAACGGTCATCATATAATAATACAGTCTTAGCCAATTTTCCCAATTGATATGCAGTGTGAAATTCCCTGTTTTTCGGAGAATATATACGGGAATAATATTTGACCATAAAAATTATCCAGACCATGATCTTAAGACGGAGTCTAGAACGAAACTAAGCCCCACCGAGAGCGAGGCCCTGGGCCCGGGCCCAGTTGGCCTATTTCTGTAGACATCCCTGCATGATTACAACATTTATTAAAATACCAAATAATAAGAAAATTAAAACTGATTTATTAGGTTCTGAATGTTTATACTTACTTTGTATTGTACGAAGAGTTATTCCTTCTAGAAGACAAAAAGCGCAAAGAAAAAACGCATCCGCCGCAGCCCTCAACCCCAAGCACGCCCAGAATGCCGTGTTCAAGTCTCCCGCGATGTCAAAGCAAGGCGACTTGTCACCGTCTTCAGTCTGCAAGGAAAGCACGCATTTGATACTTATCACGTCTTCCGCCAGAGATTTCTGGCAGGTCACTGCATCGTGATTTCTGCCGTTGATTTTGATCACTGTGCCACTGGTTGCAGGTACATAGTTGCAAATATTCAGGGATGGCGTTGAAGAACTCGGTTCTGCGAACGAAAATTCTTTGGGTGACACATTCCTGTACTCTGTGAACTGCCAGCTGCTCAAGTCGGAGTGAAATTCTAGGGTAGGATTCTCTCGAACTTGTGGATCGTAGACGAGGCAATGGTGGGTCGTGTTGCCGGTTGTCCGAAAGCACATCTGTAAAGGGTTGGACGGGTCTGGCGGGCTGAGTCTCATGTCTTCGCTTCCTCTGTATTTGAAACGGCAATGAGAGAGCCTAAAAATGAAATAAATAGGATGTAGTTATACATTTTTCTAATTTTAAATCTAAATACTATTAAATCCTATTGATTGAGACGCTAGCAATACAAACGTTATGCTTATTTGAAATAATATTTTTAACTTAGTTTCTTTCGCACACTGTATTACTTTATTAGCTACTAGATGTTATACCCGTTCTTCGCATGGGTGAATTGAAAAATTAAACAATACAGATTGAAGGATAAAGAAGTTTTTTTTTTAATGAGTTAATTTTACATAAATTGCAAATTAAACAAAAAAAAAGCCCTTTGCATATTTTAACTGAAAAAACCCTTGCTTGTTAAATTTTAAGTCTGTAGATCTAATAGCTGATAAAAAGGATTTTTTTATCTATAACTCCCCGAAACTCTCTTGTGGGTCGATTTTTGAAAGCACCTTCCTAAGCTGATCTCTGCTCATCAAAAGTAACAAATTTAAAAATTACAAAAAGTTACAAATTTTGTGTAATGAACGCTTAAAATAGTATAAATAATTTAAATCTGGAAGTGTAATACGTTAATATTACTTTTTGTTGTATATATTTTATGTTAAAATTGTAATCAGCCTCACACTCCACCTGTTCAAGCTTTCGCAGTTCCTGGCGTCTAGAGTAGACAAAACAAAATGCAAACTTTTGCTTCATACATTAAAGATAGCTATATGCTGTCACGGACATTTTGGCAGATGGCAGAATGTTTTCCTACTTACTTGACAATTATCGGTATATTTTGGACACTTCACGCAATATCTTTAAAAATTATTGCCTTATCTTTATAAATTATAGGTTATGTGTTATTCTGATGTATAAGCTATATTATTGTCAAGTTTCATTAAAATCCATTCAGTTGTTTTTGTGTGAAAGATACCAAACGTCCACACAAACTTTCACGTTTATAATATTAGTAAGGATTGATCACACACACATGCCACTTAGGTTTTTATCAAAACTAAGAACCAATAGCAGCAGATTGCTGATTTTTCCAATGGCGCGATTGGATAAATGATTGAATGACCAAATCAACAACTGGATTTTATTTTACCAGGGTCTGTGGGTGTCCTCATTGACCTTTACAGTTCTTTTAGGCCAAAGCTTGCCTTCCAAATTGTGTAATTTCCGGATCGGACTTTATGCAATTACTGTTGGCGCTGGTTAGTCTTATTCTCTAGCCTTCATATACTACATTAATATTTCTCTCCATTATTGTTCTGCTGTCGCCTTTATAAGTCTAAATTTTTCTTACAATATTTATCTAATGCAACTGATAAACTTAATTGTGTTTCAAAGAGCAAAATACAGATTGTTCAAGCCCTGGTCCATCTTTCATACACTATAGATTCATTTTTATTAAAATTAGTCAACAAATTATATACTTCTTGGAAACTTGAGTCTCATAATTATCAAGTGATGTGATGTATCAGTCAGGTAAACGAAATATTGTTCAGGTGGCATCTTCATTACTTAAATAATTTAGGGCTGCGGTAGACCAGTGGTCAAGGTATCGGATCATGGCAGGCATGTTATGAGTTCGAGCCCAGTACCACTAAAGACCCACCGTGTAGAGGCGATATGGACGTTAAATCTGTCGAGAGCTCAAACGTCCTCCCGTTGGTGTGGTGTGGTAGTTAGAAGAGAGGGATGCCAGCTCATCGGTGTCGTCCACGTCACTTGATTCAAAATTACGCGGTCCGTCGCCAAAAGCCCTCGTGTAGCTGAATAGTGCGACGTTAATATTCACTCACTTAATTAAATAATTCAAAGTCACAAGTCCCTCATATATATATAAAATCCCTAAATATTATTTCAAAATTAAGGATCTGATTTATGTGTTTGGTTTGAAATACAGAAGTCAAGCATATCAAAATATTTTTAATAACAGGTAATTAATCTCATTATAATGTAGGTGTTTCATCACCTAAAGTTCAAGATACAATTTTACTCCTGATGTAATCTTTGTAATAGAGATAGTAATATATAGTAATCTTTGATAACTTCATGTAAATGCCAAAATTTCGAGTTATTTTTTAATAAAGAGAAATAGCATACTGAGTTAATTCTGCCAACAACTTTATATTTTACGTGTAACATTACAACATTCACACACACGCTTGAAGTTCATATTAAAATTCTTATAAAACTTGATAATAATAACAAAAATAAAAAAGGAAGTGGAAAAAAATGCATTCAACTCACAGGAAGAAAAATAAAAGCAAAGCTGCAAGTAATTTCAAAAAAGTAACATCACATCAACACCTGTACAGTTCCTGACTTTTTAAAATGCATAACTCTTAATACTTTTTGAATACTCAATGACCATTGGAAAACTAATTTAAAAAATTTTTTTATAAGATTTATGTAAAACAAGTTAAAGAAAACTCTGCGTATCTGCAAAGCTGCAGAGTGGGGGAGAAAAGGGATGAACGACTAGCAGGTGGTGGAAAAGGACTGGGAATTCATTTTAATCTATGCGTGAAGGCTCGGTGGAAAAACTTTTTGGTTTTTTTTTCTCGGATGACAACAAGTAATTGAATCTTTCGTAAGAAATGGAATCGTTTTCATTTCGGTCTCATGATTATCGCTGTCTTATGTGTAAAGCAGCAGGTGTGAAAAAGAATTATGGAAAACATTACTGATGCATGTTTCAGAGACAAGTACGTAAGACGATTAAAGAGTCCTCGCATTTACTAGAAAGCATTTTTGTGAATACCTTCTTTATTTTAAAAATTCTCCATTTTGGGGGTTCATATTTTTTCTATGATATGCCCTCAATGTATTATATTTATTAAAAAAAATAAAGAATGATGTAAGTTTTTTCGGTGACATTTGAATTACTAAGAAAAATTTCTTTTTCCCTCGATGCTAAAAAATACGGAAAATCTGATTTATTTCATGTAAGATATGTTTTTATTCTCATAGAGTAAATTTAAAAGAAAAAGTCTAAGAAGCTATGTGTAAACGATATTAAAAATCTCAAGCAAATGTAATAAAACTCGAAATTTCTAAAATATCTTCATAAGGTTATCGAGGAGCATAGTTTTTTTTTTTATTGTTTGCTTGTCTCATTATGGAAAAATCCTACAGTTATTTGATTTAATTACTAAATAAGTATGTAGTTGTGATTGAAATATTCAATTAGTATCCAATTCAGCTTGCGGACAGTAGAATTTCAAATAACTTATGTGGAACAATTCTATTTTTTTATATCATTTCCTATTACTTTCGTTATCTTATTGTTTTGAAGAAATTTTGCAGCAGTTTTTGCGCAGATTTCAAAAATATATTAACTGATATTAATTTAACAGAAACTATATAAGATCAACTAATTTTTGGAATTTTTTATGCAAGACAATAGCTTAAATTAACATGTTATATGCAAACCATTCAAATATTCTCTATTCAAATTAAAAAATTTCAGTTTTCTTTTATTAAACTAATAAATATTTAAATCTCTTAAGGACCAAACGAAACGTGAAAAACTGAGTTAGTATTCTTGAAATTTAATAGAATAAATTAATCAAGCCAAAAAATTAATTTAAGCTCTTTATAAACTTGTCTCTCTGTCTCGTGTAGTGTTTTTTAAGCCTTTATTTTATATTCACCTGTAATTACATCTATAAGGCCCAGTGGTTGAGTGGTAGCGTATCGCGCTTCCACACCACAGGTCTGGGGTCTATTCCCGGGCTGGGCAAGGTCGACTCAACCTTTCATTCCTACTGCAGTAGGTCGAAAAATGAGTATCAAGCTTGCTTGTGGACTGAGGATCTCGCTTCAGACTGACTACCTGATCGGGATGTCTCTTTATGCACCTCAGCGCTCAATGGTTACGTATATTGGGATGGGCACAGTAGGCCTTTTGCCTTATGGGCTGTTGCGCCACTGAGAGAGTGAGAGTTTGAGTTAATATTTATATCTATACAATTTTTTTTTTATAAAATTTTGCGTAAGAACTTTATTAATTGAACTTTATCAAGCTTGAGTATTTTGTGTGTTTGCCTATACAAACGGTTCTTTTGACGAAACATTCTTAAATGGAGGGTTCGGGGTATTTAGTGACCCCCGGATGCAAACTACCACAGTAATCGGGTGGTGCCATTGCCTCTTGCCTTACTAGTGAACTTCGGCCGATAATTGAGACTCTTGATCTATATGAGACTCCATATTCTATAAAAGATTAAAGGTCACGTCAGCGACTCAAAAGCAACCCTCTAGGCAATTCTAAATGGAGGTTCGTGGATTAATAAAGAGATTTACTGTCGCATGTTTAGATACCGGAATTAGATAAAGTCTACTTTCTCCAATGGTTACCTGCACATGTTGAAATTATAGGCAACGAAAATGCGGATTAATTGACAAAAGGAGCTAGAAATCTTAATAATAATAACTTTGTCAATGCTACTTTATTAGACGCAAATGCTGTCACAAATTTCAAATTGAGAGAGAAGTTAATTCCTCTAAAATATCAAATCTGAAATAAAAAGTGGAACCCCTTTAAACAAAGACTATTGCTAGGCTAAGAACAGGTCATTACACAGGAATGAAGATTGATAAGGATGATAGAAGATTTTATAAGAATTGTGATAACTGTTTAGATACAGAGCTAAAACACCTGCTTATATTTTTGACTGCCCAGCTTTTCCTACTACCCTACAAGAAATAGGGGTCCTGTTTTCGTCAACAAACCTCTATGTGGATAATACTGGACAGTCGTATGGATCCGTGGTCTGTCTGATTTTGTCCCGTCACGGTCTCCACATCATCGTCATCAAGCTTGAGTTTAATCAAACATAAACGAAAATTGAAAAATTATCGCTAAATATTAGGAGATATTTTTCGCTGTATTTTATTCATAATAAATTGAAATCAGCTTTCAGTCCTATCATTAAAACACAATTCAAAAATACAAAAAATTTTTTTAAAAAAATTTAAGCAGATAAGTAACTGAAAAGTTTTAATAAAATTCAAAATCGGTATTTTGGCTTTCATTTTTACTGAAATCGGGAAATCGATTAAAAATTTTATTTTGTAAGAAATAAGAAAATCAACGATTTTGCATAATTGATGGTTAACGACCAGTAGTAGTTCCTCACCGAAATCCTTCATCAAGAATTACAAAATCACTCTAAATCCTTTACCCCAAGGGCTCTTAAACTAGGATCCGCGGTCCTCCGGTGGTACTTAATGCTTTTCTAGGGATTTCACAAAGGCATTTAATATTAAGATTTCACTCTTTGACTGACTCTGAAAGGCCTTGTAAAAAATTGAAATATATATGCTCTCCTAGACTAGAACACTGAATTGCCCCAATGAAGGGAAAAAAGTGTTAAAAAAGTCTGTATAAGTAGCAGAGGCATTCTAAAGGCCTTATCACACGTATGCATATTTGGAGCAATTTTCCTTGAAAGAAATCATTCTGAGCAATTTCTACCTAGTTGCCATAGCAACGGTTCCGAACAACTGTTTTCCAGTGAGCTGAAAGAATTGCTCGGAATAAAAATTGCTTGAAATTCCAGCCAATGGGGTCCTTCGATTCCCTACGTCATAAACAAGGTGGCGGTAAAGATGACAGCCTCGGTTTCGTCAAATGCATCAGAAATTGCGTATAATAGTTTAATTGTGTATAATATTTTAATGGCGTTTAATATTTTAAACAGAATGGCGATCAATTTTTGCTTACGACCGTCAACAAAAGCGCGAGTTGAATTAAAAAAATAATGTTCGATGTCCGTTTTCAGAAGAAGAAAAATCAACGAGTAATAGGGTGTGGCTGACGTCAGAACGTATCATTTTGTTTATGGCAACCCCCCATCCTCACAGCTTCTTTAAAAATTTCCTAAAACGGTTGTTCCAAATATGAGTGTGTGATAAATCCTTTAGGATTATCGAGGAGCCTGTAAATCACTCCGCCATATGTTGAGAATCAGGGAAGAGTGTTCAAAATCTTAGGGAGTCCGCGATATCAGGTTGATACATAAAGGGAAATCATGGTGATCAAAAGTTTAAGAACCGCTGCTTTATCCCATTGTATTTATTGATATCTGCTGCTCTCACCAAATGTAAATAAAAAACCACTAATTTCTTAATGGTATACATACTATTGTAGAAATTCTAAAAAAAAAAACCACACATGTATAATTCATTTCCTAAGATCAGTTGATGTGCAAAATATGACAAAAAGGAAAAAAAAATCGATAATTTTTTCCCCGGGGGTTTTAATTTTTAAAATTGCGCCCCAAACCAAATTAAAAAAAATTTTTTAATTTTTAATTTTGGGTAGAAATTTAAAAAAAATTTTCCTTAAAGGTATTTTTTTCTTTTTAAAATTTTGGGAAAATATGGGAAAAAAAAATTTGGATTTTTTGCAACCTTAATTTTTGAAAAATTTAACTTTTTAAAGTTTTTTTCCTTTTTTTTTTTCAAAATTTTCCTTTTCCGGAAGATTTTTTCAAAATGGAAAAAATACTTAAAACCTTTTTAAAATTTTTTTTGCATGCTTAATTCCAAAAATAAAATTTTAAAAGTTTTTTTTTATTTTTTACAACCGGGGCGGTTAATGAAAATTGAAAAATCCTACCTTTTAAAATTTCCCAGGGTTAAAAGGGGTTTTTGAAAATTGCAAACTATTGATCTAAGCGAAATAATCAACTTTTCGATACAGAATCTTTTAATGGATAGCAGTAATTAACAATGTAATGTAATAAAGATGAGTTATCATTCCGATTGCTTTTATTTATTTAATCTGGATTATCGAGTTCAACCAGTGGATTTAAGTACACAGACATCTAAATGGCAGAGCAAAAAGCCCGCCTGAAATTAAAATACAACAAAAAGATATCAAAAGAAAGTATACAAAAAAAAAATGGGGCTCTGCAAAAATGTAGTTGTGAGGAAATAAAACGTACACCAGTCTATGGCAGAGAGAGAGAGTTTGAGTAGCCCTATAAAGCAACACGAGATCTATTGGCGACGGACCTCGTTATTTTGAACCATGGTCAAACGACGAGGACGATACCTGAGGGGCACTCCCCTCTCATAACTTCTAGACTACACTAACGGGAAGGCATTAAGCCTCGACAGATTTAACGTGCATTGGCCCCTTTTGCATGGTGGGTCTTCAGGGGGCCCCCGGGTTCAGGGTTTGCGACACCCGACCAAGAGTTTGTGACTATAAACCCGGGGTTCTATGTCCCTTTCTATCCACACCCCTTTTTTGACCTTTAATGGAAAGGGGATTGGGTTTTACAACCGAAAAAGAATCAGTTATACTAAAACCGTTGTGTCTACGTGTTTCGTTACAAATCATTTGCGCTTACCTGCTCATAAAAATAAAAAAAATCATTCGATTTTCGAATCTTGTGCAGAGCAGATACCCTGAAACGCGATGACTCGTAGGAAAGGTCTAAGCCAGGGGTCGACAACTTATGGCACGCGGCATAGCTCTTAGTGGCACTCTACACTTCTCCACAAATTTGTCACTTTTTGAGTAAAGTGGATAATTTTGAAATGGAGCTTATTGAACTAAAATCTTCAGAGTTATGGAAAGGAAAATTTATGAAATTATTACAAAACCTGGAAGATGATTCTGATGATAAATCGACAGCTTTTTAACTCATTGGATGTCATTTCTGGAGAGATTTAATTGCTTGAAGAGGAAATTGCATTGGGTTTTTGGTTCTGCATATATTTTGTCATATGAAAAGTATTTTGAGTCTGCAAAGAAGCTGTTAAACAATTTCTTTGCCTACTCAACTGAACATTCAGTATCGTGTGAAATATTAAGTCACAAATTATACATCTGACACATTGCAAAATAAAATACAGGGAGTGCAGGAACAAAAAATGTTCGCATTAAAATATTTAACTATATTGAAGGTATACTATATGAAGTTTCTTATTTAAAAAATTATGTTTAAAAGGTACAATACAAAATATATGTTCAATTTTAATTTTTTATTTATGTTGAAGGAGTAGTTATGTATGTTACTTTTATTTTTAATCTTTAAATAATATATAATTAATTTAAAATAAACTCTGGATATCTGTATTCTTGACCTTTCTTCCCTTACTCTGCATGCGTTGCCACAGAATCGAATTATTTTAAATATTTCCCATTTTGTAGCCCCTGAATCCCATTGATAGATTGATTTGGCACATCCCAGAAACAAGGTTTCCGATCCCTGATCCAGGCCTTAATGAAATTGCTAATTTTTTGCGAAAGCATTCTGTGATTGAATCGGATGGCGGTTTTAGCTGTCTTGCTCTAATTTAGGTTCCAATGAAGACATAAAATTGATTGAAAGTGACTTGGAAGAATCTGAAGATAGAGCAGGTGATAATATCCCAGTAAATCCTGATATATATGTCACTAGGGATGGCACAGATAGACGACGCATAATAGTAATGTTCCTGGCAGTTTTGCGACTCGAAAGGTTTTGCAACAAAGCTGTAGTTCAACAAGCTTCACGAAAACATTATGTCAAAGTCAGTTTTTTTATGATATAAAGGTCATAAATATATAATATTTAAATAATATTAAAAATCTTAAACCTAGACCCTACTTAACAGTAGTCCTGAAACTATTTAGTTAAAACAATTATTGGAATCAATAATCAAAAAAATCGGTAGACACTTAAGAAAAATTGAAATTCCGGACGTTCTAGAGTTAAAAAGAAAACTAATTAAAACTGAGAATACTATTTTGTTGTGAAAAATTGAATATAACCAGTTGGGAAACAGCTCCCTTGAAAAATTTTGCAAGATGATATTTGACAATATAGGGGTAATGTAGTGATCAGCCTCTTCGAAAGAGCACACAAACTATTTCAAGTGGAAAGCAACTTAAACTTGTGAAGGTGTACAGGGAAATGACTGTCAATGTAAGAAAAAAATAAATTGTTAGAGAGATTAATGCTGGGATTTCTAATAGATTGACCCTTTGCTCTGTTTGATAATCATTCAAATCAGAGGTACATAAGTCGAGGATAAAATTTTGAAATAGTCATTTACAAAATAGTGGGAAGTTGGGACAGGTAAGTATTCAACCTCAAGTAGGTTGAAATTTTTTCCCCAAAAGTCTACAGAATCTTTAAGGTATCCGACTACGCTCGGAACCGTGATTTTGCAAACGCGTATAAATGGATAATATTTATGATATTTAGTGTCACTTAGATTAGAAAATATATATAAAATTGTTTTAAGAATAGTATAACAATAAAAAATTATTTTACAATATTTTGACAAAAAATGAACAAAGAATTATTTATTTTCAAAATATTCTTCTTTTATGGAAAATGCTTCTGTAATAATAATATTTTGCCTATATATAGCTCAGACCTCTGTACAGAGGCTGAACTAGAATTTTTGAAATATATAACTTAGAAGTGGATTTATCCATATTTTACAACAACTGAGGGGTAGAAATTTTAAGGAAAAAACGTTGATAATGATTTCAATTGGGTGAGTGAGTGAATATTAACATCGCACTGTTCAGTTACACGAGGGCTTTTGACGACGGACCACGTCATTTTGAACCATGGTCAAGTGATGTGGACGACACCTGAGATGGCACCCCCCTCTCCTAACTACCACACCACACCAACGGGAGGACGTTTCAGCTCTCGACAGATTTAACGTGAATCTGCCCTATACGGTGGGTCTTTAGTGGTCTGGCTCGAACTCATGACATGCCTGCCATGATCCAATACCTTGACTACTGGCTACCACAGCCCATGATTTCAATTGGAAGTAACTCTGAAAATAATGTGAATTTTTCAGAATTCCTAGCTCAGACTCTCTGGAGAAGTCTTTACTTTATGTTATGTTATGCAAAATGTTATTATTATAGAAGCATTTTTTCTAAAAGGAAAACGTTTTGAAAAAAGGTTTCCTAAGTTATTTTTTGCCAAAATATTGTATTTAAATAATTCGTTTTGTCATAATGTCCTTAATACAATTTTTTACACATTTTCTGATCCAAGTGACACTAAATATCATGAAAATTATCAATTTAAGCGCTTTTTTAAAATCACTGTTCCGAAAGTAGTCGGATACCTTAAAAGAGTTGTTATTGTGCAAATCCAGTTCCAGTTGTAGAAGTGTTTATATTGAGAAAATTTGTGTTTAACTGAGAGTTAAAATTAGCTGATTTGTTGGTAAGGTTACAGAGTAGTAAGATACAGGAGAGGTTTTCTGAGTATACGGGAATTTTTTTGATTTAATGGTGAACTTTTTTACAAATAAGCACACTTATAGTGAAAAAGTCTACCCCATAAACAATGTAATGGTTATTTATCACAAAAAGGTAGGTCTTATAAAAAGGTCTCTGTAGAATATCACTGCAAAATGGTCTAGGAATCGATAACTCTGATAGGTCAGTAAGCATTAAACTTTAGTTGTTTGTAACAATACGCTGAATGATTATGTAATACTTAGTAATGGTGAATTTCGCTTTAGGATCACCAAGACATTAAAAGCTGAATTTCGCAAACCTATCATAAAATCAGATTTTTTATTTTGGCTTTCATGTAACCCTTATAGGACCGTAAGGTTGCTTAGGGTAAATATCAGTATGTAACTGCTTATATTTAATCTTGTTTAGGAGTACAATAAGCTAAAATCACAAAATAAAAAATACTTAACAATAGTTTATAAAAGTTTCACTTGTGTGGACCACAGGGAATTATTTCTTCAATGGAATCATTCGTCATTATCAGGCATTTTTGTTTCTGTTTGTTAACATGAAACGTGTGAAAAATATATACAGTAAATATATTATTATTCAATACAATAAACTGAAATGAGTAATAAGAACCTGCCAGCAAATATTGTATCAGAGGCGGCAAATAATTTGACAATTCCCCAAAGCGTTCCCATTAACGTAATTGCGTTTGATATACCTTCTATTTTGAAATTTTGTATGAAAAATGCTATTTTTAACTACGACAATCAACCATTTTAAAATGAGGGAAAATGTATCCCAGAATTGTGGAAGGATTAACAGGTTTTATTGAAATTGGCTCTACAATCATTACAGCTGATTACAAAACAAAAGGATTATTAGTACTTTGGCATCTATGTTTTTTCTAAGAAACATTTTAAAAACATGGACTTACCTGAAGAGAGCGTTTGATGACCAGGAGTGTGCCACATCAGCACATGTCTCGTAATTGGCGCATTTTTCGAGGTTGATGACTGCATTCATTGGCGATGAGCAATCGAAATCGATTTGAGGTTGTTTGTGAATACGCTGTATCCTCGGTACTGCCAGCAACGCCGTGTATCCAAAGATGCACAGGAAAAGTGAGAAAGAGAAACAGATTTTGTAGAGGTACTTTTTGGGAGAGCTTCCCTTTCTCTCAGCAAGAGTTCCAACCAGCAATGGGATCAAGATGCAAATGAGACCAGATGCGACGTGGACCCAGATGATGTGCCAAACGGTCAATCCAATGGCTCTCATGTGAACACTTAAGAAGGGTGTGATGCATGATATGCCTGTGAAAAAGGACGGAAAATTTGATTGCTACAATTTCACTGCAAGGCAATAGTATTTAAACACTTATATGATGTAACTAAAAAAAAACAAATCTTAATACGCATATTAAATAAGAAGAGCCTCAAATATTATATAATACAATCATATGATATTCTCTAGAATTATTAGATTTCTAAAATGATATATTTGAGTGTCATTGCAGTGACATAGAGTGTCATAGGGTTTATGACACAAAAACCAATTTTGGCTTAACTGGAGGGTCATTGGTAACGTTTCATATAAATTAATAAGTTGTTTGTATTAAATGTGCACCATTCATATATATATATATATATATATATATATATATATATATATATATATATATATATATATATATATATATATATATATATATCTGAGGTAGTACTAGTAGGCTATAATTTTATCGTTATATTTTAATAGTATAGTGATTTTATTTGTAATATTTAAATTTCTCCTAATATTATTCTTTCCTTTCCCCTTGGCACATTGTATAGACAAATTACAGGTGAAGGTTGGCTAGCCTAAAATTTGTTTGAACCTACAATCTTGGTTCCTAAGGCCAGGAGTTTGTTATTGTACTACTGTGCCTAATATTTCCTATCTTGAGTAGTTATACTTAGGTTCTATAGCTATCTGCATATATATATATATATATGCTACGATAAACATTCAGAAAGTAAGTTTCGTCCTTTTTAAAGAGAAGTTGGTACACCAAGTGAAAAAATTCACTTTAAGAGTACATTTTTGCTGATGAACCAGTATCACCCATTTCTAGTCCCACGAGGGAAGAGTGATGAAGTTGGAGGAATGATGCATACGCAGAGCGTCAAAAGAGAGAGAGAGAGAGAGAGAGAGCAGCAGAGACTGTGGCCGGCATGCCGAGGTTATTCCATTCAAATCACGATGGCAGGCAAATGTGTGCAGACAACGAGGTTGCCAGTAGAAATACGTACTGTTATCTGATACGAATGAGCATATGGAACTAGAGTGTCCGCTATCCATGAACGCTTACAGACAGTGCATGGTGGAAGAAGGAATGTCAAATTGTTGGTCGCTGGTGTTGCATGTTCAGAGAAGGAAGGTAGAGAGTGGAAGAAATTGAAATGGGCATCCCTCCACATCCAAAAATGAAAACGATATTGACTATTGGACTTTCTCGTGTTCCCTGCTTTGAAAGCCACATTTGCGAGAAGTAACATTCTAAACAATGAAGAAATAGAGCAGGCTGGGCAACAGTTCCTTGCATCGAAAGGGACCGGGTTTTACCAGAGTGGTTTCTTCAAATCCATTACTTTATGCGACAAATATCTCGATATCGGTGACGACTAGTCGAAAAATAGTGCAGGATGTGTTGTTCATGATGTCATGGTGTAATTTTTTGGCAAAAAAACTTCGCGTAAAAAAAAATTGGTGAATCTTACTTTCGGAAAGTCCCTCGCACTTACAAAATATCATTGCATTTAAGCTGTTGTAAGTATATATTTCAACAATCACGTAATTATAATAGGATTATTATATATTTTTATAAGCCCTTTTTAACCCGACAATAGTATACAAAGACACACGATGAATTTCGAGTTTTATTCAATTCCTACTATTAACTCACACTCTGTATATATTTATTTATTTGTTTGTTTGTTTATTTATTTATTTATCTTGGTGGAATTTTCAATCGTGAATAAAATACATTTTAAATCGCTCAATTGAGCTGAAATTTTATATACATGATTATTTTGGATGACGATGCAATAATTTAACTATAATTAATACAAATTAATTATAGTTAATTATAGTTGATTAAAACTAATTATTTAAAGAATTACAAATACAGCCACTTTGGCGACTTAGCGACCCTTTTGGCGACTTGTGTAAAAACTTGAAAAGGTTTTTTTCTCACGTTTTAAAGCATTCAGTTGAACTGAAATTTGTATACACGTTTGTTTTGGATGACAATACGATACTTTAATGATAATTAATAAAAATTAATTACCACTTAATGTTGTGATTCTGTCCTATGTATATACATATTTATATTAATTGTAACTATTTAATAAAAAGTAGCTAAAATAAAAATTTTTGTTGTTGATCTAAGTAGGATTTGACTTAAAAACAATTATATTACTTGTTTTTGGTTTCATATTTATTTGAACGTATTAGTAAGTGAATCATAAAGAATTTGAAAAAAGAATTAGTTGTGAATACATTTACGAAATCTGTAATGACTAGCAGTTATACCTGTTTTACATTCGCAATGCCATTTTTCAAGACAAACTTGAATAGAAAATACAGTTTTGTTACTTTGCTTTTAGCTAGTTATTACATGATTCGTATTTAAGTTTGACTTAAATAAACTTGAATCTAATAGCTATGAGTGTGTGTGTGAAAAGTCTTTAATATCATTATACTAAGAACAGTGTAATAAACCAATTTAAGGTGGATAATAATAATAATAATAAAAATGGGGAAAAATCACTTTGTCTCTATATTGCAAAACAAGTTTAAGACAAGCAATGCATTCAAACATTCAAATTATCTTTAGGAACAATACGTAATATATTCGGTGCTATCATTAATACATTTTTTAAAGTTCGGGCAAAGTACATCCAATATAACTGTAACAGAAGACTAAGATACTAAGCAGATAATCTATTATCCTGTAATAATAGTATTAAGAAAAAGTATTTTCCCTCTTTTTGTGACTCCACTGTCTACTATCAAAATTAATTAATTGCAATTATAGTATAATTAGTTTGTAATAAACATGGAGAAATCAGTTTTCCAAGCAAAATGAATCCACTTTTACTTTGTAAAAATGTAGACTAATCAAATGTCAACTATTAGTCATCACTTTTAATCTTTGCGATCTGTTAAAACAATGACTAGGGTTCAAAATTATTCGGTTTTCAACTCTTGAAGCTTACGCATTATTAAGTGTGAACTGCTTTTGTATCCTGAATGTTTCGTTCAGCTGCTTTAGTTTTTCCGTTTTGTTTTTCTGTTTAGAAATGAAAGAAAAAAGTGGAATGCAAAGTATTTTTTTCTTTTCTTTTTATTTTTATTTTAGAGAAAAGCAGTTTTGTTCTGGTTCAAAGAAATGTAATACACAGATCGTTTGTTTTGTTTGTTCAACGTTGTATTAAAAATTCAGTACCTTCAGAAGGTTTTCTGATATCATCCTAGAATATAAGAAAGAAAAATGCAGTGTTGAAAGAAAGGTAGGTTTCTGTTATGTTGCAATATAATGCATGCAGGTTCATTAGATGGGAAATGAAAGTTCCTTTACTGTAAGCTCAATAAAAGCGGAACAATCGCTTTCACTTTAAATATCGTTTGTTGAGAAATTCTAAGGGTTGAGTTCAAAGCCTTTTTAACAGTCCTAGACTTGCTTTGTATTCAATTTATATCAGTGTGCCTAACGAAGACAAGTTACTTCTAAATTACCGAACTTTAAAAAAAAAATACATTTAGTCACATCCCTTTTATGTAGATACTAGGAAATAAACTGAGCAATTTTGATTGATTGATTTTCAATTAACGTAACTCTTTTGGAGATACAGAAGAACTATAGCCCTCGGACTTCACTATTTTTGAATACCAATAAAGCAAGGGTGTCAAACTCAAAGACTGACTTGGGCCAAATAAACAAGGTTTAATTTAAGGTGGGCTGCAAAGAAAATCAAAATTTATAGAAACGTAGGTTTATTTCGAATAATATATTACAATGAACATATATAAAAGAACAAGAAAAATTTAGCATGTACGTTTTGACACTTGACATGTCTTCTCTGCCACTATCTTTCCTAATTCGGGAAAAAATTTGATGTTTTATTATATATTATTGTGTGCCAATATATTGACCGGGCAGTAAAACAGCTGTTGCGGGCCGTGAGTTTGACACCTCTGCAGTTAAGTAATGAGGAAGACACTAGAGCTAGCACCCCCTTTCCAAACTATTTCACATCAATCCAACTGAGGGACTTAAAGCATATATAAAAAGAACATAAATCATACCCTCTACCAGTAATCGAACCTATGGCTTATAATAAAAATAATACATCCCCTAGTTAACGACCAAGACCATTCGGTTATAGTGACCACGTGATCGTCTTTCAAAGTGTTGAAAATTGTAATTAAAATTTACAAAGGAAATATCAGTTTAGTCAGAATAGTACAAGACGTATAACATATCATATACACACCTTTAATACCGCATATAAATAAAAATAAAAAATAAAATAATATAACTATATTAATAAACAATTAAAAAATACTTCTAAAATATCACAACTTTTTAAAATATAAGATATTGTATAGCTTAGAGTTCGTTATCTTAACATATTACAAATAACATATTAAGAAAAAAAATATATAATTATCTTCCATCCTTCATTTTTTAAAGAATAGTAGCATTTCAGTGATTAAAGTCACATCTTTTGAAATCGTTGAAGTCGGGGGTCACTAGTCCAGATTTTACCAAAGATGACAAAAAGGAATAATGGTGCTTTTAACCGCTATCCCAAGCTTGGAAAAATTCTTTTTGTGCGGTAGAATGGGAGATAAGAAAAGGAGATATCAATTCAGTCGTCCGTCCTTGTTACCTGACTTTTTATTTGATGGAGAGGTTCATTATCAGTAGATCTTGTATAATTCGGGGAAGGTAATTCGAATAACGAATACTTGGATCTAATTTGATTTATTAATATCACACACTTTGAAGCGGTACGAAGACTATTGATGACGGACCTCGTAATTGTGAACAGCGGTCAAATGACGAGGACGACATTAGATCTGGCTCCCCCACTGTCTTGATATCTACATCTAACGAGGGGACTTTGAGGAGTAACTAATTTAACATACATTAGAGTTTTGTACATGACGGGTCTTCAGTGACACTAGGACTTAACACCGGTCGCGCGAGGATTCGTAATCATGACAGGCGGTCGCCAAACTTTAGAACAGCTAGGATCACTAAATGTATAATTTTATATTTTGTGGAACACTAATACGATTGACCACTATATATATATTGTCATTTATTTATGACCCTATTTACATCCCCATATTATAATGACTAGGAACTTCACAAAAAACCTTCAGCTTAAAGAAATTTGAATAAATTGAAGTGTTATGTGTGAACAATTTACGATGGCTGACAACTTTCGCTTTCAGATGTTGCTAGATCAGCGTTTCTCAAACTGTGGGGCGCGCCACTCTGGGGACGGGCGGGGAAAAGCTCTACGGGGGGTGAAAATTTTAAAAAAAGGGAAAACAATGGGTTATTTCAAAAAAAAATCACAAATTTTCTGAAAATAAAAAAAAACCCAAAATAAAATTCCAGGCAAAAAAAAATAAAATACACATTTACATTAATATAATACACTTACAAAACGTATGAGTTCTGTACAACGTATTTTATGATTAATTTAACAATATTAAATTTAAAACAAGTTTAATAATTACCAGTGACCCAAGGGATTTGTCATATATAAAATTATACACAAAAATTAACAAAATTGTAATAAATCCCTTAATTGCCGAATACAAATTACGCGATTCACTCCCCCAATGCCCCCCGTTTTCTACGAAAGAGCGCATATATGATGCATGAGGGAAGAAAAGGAATAAATAAATAAGCAAGTTCTCTGACATAAGTAAATTCTTCTCAAATACTGTTTAGGTCTTTTTATAGCATTCCAAAGCCTTCGGAATAATTTTATGGATAGCAGTGAACAGTAAGATGCGTTTTTTATATATGTCCCGGGGGGGAAATTAAAAAAATTTTGGGTGTTCGAGATGTTTATATACGCCGGTTTTTATTTAAGGAAAGGGTTAAAAGTCTTTTTGTAGCCTTGGGGTCAAAAAAAAAAATTACTGAATTCAATAGATTGTTATTGTATGGTGGGGGGCGCGATGAAAATTTTGGTTGAATATTGGGGCGCAAATATTGAAAGTTTGAGAAGCACTGTACTGGATACACCTGCAATAGCTAAAAATTCACTAAACGAGAGGAATTTCCCTAAAAGTAGTAGATAATTCCTTTT
This sequence comes from Trichonephila inaurata madagascariensis, assembly GCA_019973955.1. NCBI lineage: Eukaryota > Metazoa > Arthropoda > Arachnida > Araneae > Nephilidae > Trichonephila > Trichonephila inaurata. The sequence goes on from BMAV01019455.1 coordinate 93,158, forward strand.
GTAAAAAAATATATAATCCATATTTTATAATTCGTTTTGTTACTCGTCATTTTTAAAACTGAATCTTAATATATCAAACAAATATATGTCCCGATTTTTCTGCAGACTATCAAAAATTTTTCAAGGACCCCTAGAGATTCATGAATCACTGATTGGCGACCACTGAGCATGTTCACTCGGCTACCGTAGTCATTCAAATAAAGACCAAATCGGCTTATTGTGTAAAGGTTTCAATTATTTTTATTGCTCGTTTGAGAATTCAAAAAAATAATATCGGCAAATCTTTTTTTCTGATTTGTAATAGTATTTGTATATTAGTTTAATTCATATTGCATTATTATTTAAACAATTGAAAATATTTTTTATAAAACTTTCTATTATCTAGAAAGTTGTCATTTTACTAAATCTTGTCGCAAAATTAATATATCAGATACACAGACGGGGAATGATTTTAGTTAACAGTATTATAATAACACATTTAGATATTTTAAATTAATTGTACCAATATAGAAAATCAAAGGAATTTCCATAGCATAGTTCCTATTAGAGCTGCATTAAAAGATGTATGTAGTTGTTCAAAAAAGTAAACATTACTCATAGATACACAGGATTAAAAATGAGATAATACCTCCATAGAAGATGAAATTGATAACATTCAGGGATATAAACGCTCGACGTTCCGGTGTTATCATGATGGAATCTGAAAAGAAAGGACATTTAGAAGAGATGATCGGCTTAAAAGATACCATCAATGTAATCCTTGCTTGCCAAAATTTGACAAGATTTATGACACCTTTCTAATATTGTTAGATAATGATAGAAACTTTGTTCGATTTATGTTCTAATTTATAACACTCATAAAAAAAGATGATATTATTATCTTCCAATTAAGAGGGATGAAATTATTAATGAATGGAAAATGATCAAAGAACATCTGAAAGGTTTTTAATAATAAAAGCAAAGGAATTTTTTATCTTTTAAACATGAGTACCTATTGTTTTATTGAATGGTGTCATCTTTCAAATTAATAAACAAACCATTAATATCATGTTCGAAGTAAAATTAATTAATTCTGATATATTTAATATTTTTTATCCGTATAAATGATTGAGATTTTACCTGATAACCGCTTTACTACTTGCAACCCGAAAATTGTGTTCATACAATTTTAATTTGTAATACAAATAATTGCAATCATTATAGTAATGATCCAATTATGAGAGTTAAATTTTCTATTAATAATTCAAGAAATAAAGCAATTAACAAATAAATTTATTTTTCTAATAGTGCGCAGATCCGATAATAACGTATTATATTAATAAAAATTATGGTTGAAAGCGCGCAATTATATGTTTCACGAAAATGAGCGATGACAGATATACTCGACGATCACAGAGTAAGTTGCAATGTTAAAATACTGGATCAAAAAGAGGTTTAATTTAGAAAATTGCCAATTTTTTATTACTAATACTTATTATTTGGTTAAGGTATCCGACTACTTGTGACAACTGTTTTTTCAAAAATGGAGATATGGAGATTTTTTGGGGGTTTTTTAGATTTATTTAGTACATCTTAAGAAAAAAAGGCTCAAATTAAGAAGAAAAAATAAATAAATTATTACTACTAAAATGGGAAAAAATGGGTAAAAATTGACAAAAAATGACATAAGCGGGGCCGGCTCTGTTCAAATAGTAAATGAACAAATTCTCAATTTTTCAATTTTAATATATTACTCCGCTATTCCTTTTTGAAATGACCAATGACCCTCAGGATAAGAGATATTTTAGTTTTACAAAAACTAGAGCACTTTATCTTATTTATTATATGAAATTGCTTAAAAAAAAACAGTGATTATATTCACATAAGACGTAAATTTTGTAATTGATAAATCTGAAGGTTAAAACACTCTTCTACTGTTATACAGAATATACACACAAAATTTCAGTAAATTATTTTTAAAACTTTTCGAGTAATTGCTGTTCCCGTTTGAACTTTTTGGAAAAAACACATTTCGAGTAAAACGCATTTTTAAGTTTGACATCTTATGTAAAGTTATGGCATCTGCTTTTACTAAAACACTTTCAGTTGTTGTTCTAGTGAATAGAAAATAAAAACACTTGGTATTTTTATTAAGCTAACTAGCTGGTATACCCGTTCTTCGCACGGGTGAATTGAAAAATTAAACAATACAGATTGAAGGATAAAGAAGTTTTTAATGAGTTAATTAAACGCACAAAAAAGCTTTTTGTATATCTCAGCTGAACAAAAAACCGTATTTGCTAAATTTTAAGTCTGTAGATATAATAGAGCTGATAAAAAAGATATTTTTTATTTATAACGCCCCGTAACTCTTGTGGGTCGATTTTTGAAAACACATTCCTTCTTCTCAGAAAAAGTAACACATTGTTACAAATTTTGTGTAATAAACGCTTAAAATAGTGTAAATAATTTGTATCTGGATGTGTAATACGTTAATATTACTTTCTGATGCATTTATTTTATGTTAAATAGCTGTTACCCGCGACTTTACATGGGAAATTTAACAAAAAAAATGTTTATTCAATTCGCAGAGTTTAAGAAAACTTAATAATTATATATTCCACGCAAAGAAATACCTATGCTATAAATAAAATATCATTCTTCTACTTTGTGAATCGATGCTTCTTTTTTGTTTTACATTTTTTTCCCTTGTTTTTTGTTGAGAAGGGGTGAGAGGGACGCATGACCTTTGACACTGTCGATGGGGGTGAGGACTGTAAGATCATTAGGATCAAAGGACATGAACGGGAAATGTCCCTATTGAAATAAATAATCCCTATTTGAATAGAATATTGTTCACTAGTTCATTGGTTTTAATTTTATTTTCGCGGAACTCTAATTTTTTTCTAAAATAAAAGTAGCCTAAGTTACTCCTTATAACACACATTAGCTATCTGCCAGTGAAAGTTCCGTCAAATTGGTCCAGCCGTTTCAGAGATTACCCAGAACAGAGACAGATAGACAGACAAAAATTTTAAAAATTGATTTTCTCATAAATTTTTATATACTTTCAAATGCATTTAGTAAAAAGCTGTTGACTTCAAATTACAAACAGACACTTCATTTTTATTTATATGTAATAAGAAGGCCTATAAAATAAAATCATAAAAAAAAAAATGTCAATTTTTGAAAAAAATCATGATTTTAGGGTAGTCGGATACCTTAACTCGAAGAAAGTTCTGGAGTAGGTGTTGTAGGGTTGATCACAGTCTTCTCATCAAAAAGCATCCTTGCCTTTCGCACCCCAATAAAATAACAGTTTCTTAGGTAGCACGACATTGAACCATTCCTTTATGCCAGCACATGGTTTTAACATTAAACAATTGGCATTTCGCTACTCAATGTCTAGGTAACTTCGGGCCAGCAGCTATCAATGGGCACAGCACCTGGTCGGCGTCACGCTTTTGTCTCGTGGCTTACCATACCTGAAGGAAACTTATTATAAATCAGCTTTCTAACTTTTGCCCCTTTTAGGCTAACCTCTAAAAAACATTCTCATCGCACATCAATAAATTTGTTATGCTACCTTATACTCTGTTACAGGCTGTGCATACGTGGACGCATGAGTTCATCTTAAATTTTTGATATTTTTTAATTATTTGTTTTTTTTTGGCATGGCCTAGAAACATTCTAAACATTTAAAAAAAAATTGAAGAATTTGTTTTGTTTTTCTCAAAAATTACGATTTAAGTAGCCAATGATCACTACTTTTTACGCGGGACGATTATACTCTACTCGTCAAAATAAACTATCCTGCAACTTCCCCATGACGAGTATACTCACCAATTACAGCTCACTAGTTAAAATAGGATAAAACTTAGGCTGAATCATTTGCATATATAAGTGATTCATGTATAACTGAGATTCATGCTGATTCTCATGTAAATATAGCGTCGACTGTTTTTAGTAAAATAATTTTAACTCCATTCAAACAGAAGAGATACTTTTAGAGAAACATTTCTCAATTGGGATACGCATAGATCTTCAAGACACTAAACCTTTCAGGCTCCCCGAAAAATTGGGGAATTCATCATAAGACAATTACGAGTTTTTATGTTGATAATTTTGATTACCAATGGACGATACTTATCAGAATACCCACTCACTTTAAAAATCTTCACTCTTCCAAATATAGGACAGCACGGGTTCTAAGATGATTGTTTTAGCGGGCGAATAGTTTTATAACGGAAATTGCGTTTTCAGCTGACGGAATTTTCAGCGCATTGCAAAGATTGTCATTTTTGTTCAAAAAAATAGTTAATGTCAAAAAGTGAGTGTCATATATTTTTTGTATGTTAATGAAGACCTTAGAAAACAATTTGACTGTTTATTTTAAGTGAACAGTATTATATAATTAATTTTACAGTTGAATATCTTTAATTAATTAATTAGCTCTAACGTATTAAATTTCCCAAAGTTGAGTATTTTGTTTATGTATATCCCTTAATTTTCCATGTAATGATTCAAAAACAAATATTACATGAAAAAACTGTAGTAAATCATAATGCGGTAGGTAAAGGGTTAATAAATTAATTTAATAATAGTAATAATCCTAATTACAACAGCTTTAGGAATAAATTTGCATACATTGTGAGTGATAGTATATTTGATGCTTTTTTTTATCGATTCTATAAATAAAAACATATTTCAGTTTCCTCAATTAAAATTTTCACAGATGTCTCATTTAGATTTATTTATTTATTTTTTAGAATTACTTTATTGTCATCCTTTAATAATTTATAAATAAATATTTCATTTAGAAAAAAGTATACATGCGTGTATAGGGATCCAAATACTTAATGAAAAAGGATTCATAAAAAAAAAAGCCGTGACCTTGTTGCGACATGTTATAAAGGATTAAGCGTGATTTCTACTCTATTTTATCCTCAATATAAATATAATGAATATTTTAAGAAACTGTTGATTTTAATGTATCCGACTACTTGCAACAACTTTTTTTAAAAAAAAATGGAGATTTATTTAGTACATTTTAAGAAAAAAAGGCTAAAATTAAGAAGAGAAAAATAAATGATTACTCCTAAAATGGGTAAAAATTGTCAAAAAATTACATAAATGGGGCCCGCTCTGTACAAATAGTAAATGAACAAATTCTCAATTTTTTCAATTTTGATGTATTACTTTGCTATTCATTTTTGAAATGACCTCTGGATAAGAGATATTTTAATTTTTACAAAAACTAGAGCAACTTTATCCTAACTGTTGCATGAAATTGCTTTAAAAAGTGATTATATCCACATAAAGAACTGTAAATTTTGTAATAAAACAGCGATTGATAAATCTGATTGTTAAAACACTTCTTGTGTTATACAGAACATACACACAAAATTTCAGCAAATTATTTTTAAAACTTTTTGAGCAATTGCTGTCTCCGTTTGAATTTTTCGAAAACACACACACACACACATTTCGAGTAAAAAGCATTTTAAAGTTTGACATCTTAAGTAAAGTTATGGCACCTGTTTTTACTAAAACACTGGTAATTTTTGTTCTAATGAATAGAAAATAAAAAAATTGGCATTTTTATAAAGCTAATAAGATAGCCTATGAAATAAAATCATAAAAATGTGTCAATTTTTTTAAAAAAAATCATGATTTTAGGGTAGTCGGATACCTTAATTAATATACACAGAAAATTTTCAAGGATATCTGAGTCATTTTTTTCAGAGATATAAAATTGTAAGGTACCATTTTGTATTTTGATTGGGTAATTGAGGGAATGATTTTGAGGGTTTAATGGCGCAAAAGGCAACTACGGCCAAACTACGCCAAATATTTGCTGAAAAGATAAAAAGAAAAACAACTACTAAAGAATATATATCTGTCATTACATTAATATTAAAAACAAGATTATGACTTACATAAAACATTGTATATAATTGTGAACGTAACTTTTGATTAGAATACGCATTTCCAAATATTTATAGTCATGATACGTAACATGCGAAATCTTTTTTGAAATAAAATCAGGTTTCTATTAGGAGACATCAAAATTATATACTTTTTTTTTTGTACAATAAACCGTCTTCCTACGACTTTTCTGTGACACACCCAGTCTGTTGTCTCGTTTCGGGCAATTAAATCAAATTAGAAATTGTTGCGCAACCGGAAGGGATGTTCTAAAAGTCTAGATTGCGCACCAATTTCTCAAAAATTACATTGTTACGTAGAAAAAAAATATATTAGTTCTAAATTTAGACCCAAATTAATAAATAAAGAGCTGAAGTTTCTCTAAATGAAGTATTTAAAATCCATGGATTTAGAACATATAATACACATTTTTAAATTATAAAGGTATTTTATATACATCTTATAAGTTTTTATTGTTTTTAAGGCTGTTTTTTCGGTTAATGTTAAAGAATAGGACCCGAATTTGGAACAGTTTTTCAGATATAAAAGAAATGAAAAAATAATACGATATTCTGGCTTCACTGTCCTTTAGAGAGCAGCATTTTTATCATATTTCCCATTTTTAACCGAGTTGATTCATTTTTCTGGTATAAAATGTGTTTCGTGTTTTTTGCTCCTATATCGTAATGTTAAATGAGCTACGCCTTCACGTACTAAAACGAAAAAGAAAATATTGATGGAATATTTTGAAATTTTTAAAAACACTATATTGTTAACAGAGGTATGAGCTAAGATATTGCAAATTTCCATGGAAATTGAGGCATTTTTCTGTTTGAAAATGTTCTTCGCGTTTAGTTCAAGCTCTCGTACTTTTATCGAAAACAGCCTTAAAGTTAAAAATTTATATACTGTCAATACTTCACTTTTTGTGCAAAGGTATAATGCGCTTGAGTAATCATTGATGCATACGCTCAACTTTAAATATAAGTTTCAATTATCGTAGTTTGAGATCTAAATGTATACATTTCATATATATTATTAAAAATCAAAATGTAGAATCAAAATTATTGTTTATAACTACGATACGAGTGTATCAACTATTAAAACTATCTGCTACCCTTTAAAAAAAAAATATATATATATTTAATACTTTCCTTGAAAATTTACAACTTAAAAGTTAGAAATGTACTTAAGTTTATTTAAAATAGGAGCTATATATATACGAATTACAAGAATTATTTTAAGAACTTTTTTTTGTTTTTTGATAATTATTTTTTGTAAAGTAAAATATGAAATTCAATTTAAACACAATGTTACATCTTGGAAATCCATGTATAATAGTTATATTTAAATATCAGCTAAGAAAAATACTCCGAAGATAATTTAATAAAACCGACAATTACAGTTAACAGAATATTTATTTTTTCATACAACATACAATATATTTCCTTCGTCACTCCATAATAATACTTCAAGCCTTTATATAAATATTCGAGATCAACATACTGTTTTATAACATTCACAACTTCAAATGATTTACATTAATAATAAGCAAAAGAAATTTACAGTAAATATTAAAAGACAAGATTTTTACATTACACAAATACAATCTTTAAAAATTTTGTTTATGAATTACGCAAATATATACATAATAAGACCTCTGAAAATTTGCACATGGTTCCAAATACACGTGGGTATTAAAATTAAGAATAATATTCATCAAAGAATTATTTTCCATACATATCTGATTGTTTGACAATCGTCCAAGAACGAACATTTTCATTATAAATCCAAAACATATATAAATCCGAATACCTTATAAAATATATTAAGAATAAATACATATTTTTATTTGCAATACTATCGCGAATTAAAACTCACTAGCTGTATAAACCATTACTGCACACCGATCATTAAGTAAACCTCGTAGTAATGGCTTACAAATCATTGACTTGGTATTTGTAAACAACGCCATTTATGTGGAAATCATTAACATAAAACAAAAGTTAGGAACACAAAAGATCGTGCGTTATCGTACGAAAAGTTTCACATACCTGTTACTGGCCAAGGAATATTTGTGGGAAAATAACGAATAGGATTCCCATTTAGTGGGAATCTACCGCAGTCGTACTCGCTTGCATGTGGTAATCCCACGCTCGTAGCCGGCCGGTTCACAGGTGCTTTTACGATCTGTCAGGTGAAAGGAGCGTTCTTTTGCTCGAATGGACAGAACCGGTTTAACCAGGGGTCGCCGTCGATCGCGAAGGTCAGTTGGATTACGCCATGGGGACAGCTTTTGTTTTGGAACTGCAATGATGAAGAGAGGTTTTGGTCATCGCAATAATCTATTGGAGCGATGACCTATACACTAGAGAAGAAAAAAAGACAATCATGGAAGGAGAGGGGGTGGAATGGACTTTGTTTACAGTAATCGCGGATGTAAGTAAAAAGTGAAGGAGTGTTCTTTTGAGGGAGGGTTAGCGGGGAAAAGCTTTGCTATTCATTCCTTTCTTCCTTGGTAAGGAGTGCTGAGTATTGTCAATAAGAGGGGTTTGGGTTGTGGGGCTGGTTTTCGGATTTAAGAATGCTTTTATCTGCTGTCTGAAGATTTCAGACGATTCAAACTTGGAATAATTTTGCAGATGTTAAAATACCCCAGAAATAATTTCGTATTCTGACTTTTTTCGTGATATATTCAGAGAACAGCATTTAGTTAACCGCATGTTTAGTTTTTATCTGAAACACATTTTTCTTTCTGTATGAAATATATATTTTGTATTTCGTCCCTTGTAATATTTTTCCCCTTTCAGCTTTTGAAACTAAAAATTTAAATTGTAGTGTATATATTTAAACGTTTCTTAATTATAAGGAGACGTATTACCTAGCCCAGTAGTCTTCAAATTATGTTCCATGGAATCCTGGGCTTCCACGAGTCACAATAAAAAAACCTAAAAGAAAATTATGAATATGCATGCGAAATGGATTTCTGTTCTTTATGCAATTTGTATAATTGCAAGTATCTAAAGTTCATCATAGTCACTAAAACTGAAAATTACATTGCTTTGTATACTTTTTTAGATTTTATTATAATGTAATAAAGAATATTAACACAGTTTTTTTCCTTTATACGTACAACTTATTGGTTGAATATTCTTTAATTTACTATCCGGTTCCTCTGAATAATTTTATACTCGATAGTACAATATTTTGCAAAATAACAGTTTTCTAATGGAAAATGCAGCCCCCTTTTTTCTTTGTGGAAAAAACACATATACTAACGGAGAGGGAACAACTCACGATTTATCAACAGATTCGACGTTAAATTAAACTCGATATTTAAGCAAGAACAGCTCTTAAATTTTTGGTTGCAAATTCATGCAAAATATACACACAAGAATTCCCTCACAGCTATAAACATTTTAATGCCATTCAGAAAACTGGATTTAAGTGAAAAATATTTCTCTGAACGTGAGTGAATTTATACAAAAACAAATTAAACGCAGAATATGAAATGCAACTGCAGATATAATACTTTTTTATTCGTTATACTAATAACAGACTTATTTATCTGTCATACTAATAACAGAAATACTTTTTTTTAAAATTGTCTTATATAAAGTACCTATAACATGTTGATATACTGTAAATGTTATTTTAAGATATAATCTTTTAAGTGAGAGTGTGGAATGGGATTCTCCGAAAACAATTTATAATTCTAAAGGTTCCCAATGAGTCGAAAAAGTTTGAAGATCACTACCTAACCTAAAAAAGTAATTTGTGTTCCTCCGAAAACTTCCTGCTTGGGCCCTACTTTATCAAGAGAAATACAAGAGTTTTCTAGGGGTTTGATTTATTTCAAATTTTAGTTTTAAGGACCTAGTTATTTATTTTAATGTTTTTGCTGATAAAGTGGAAAAGATTTTACTAGCTAAACTTATTAATAAGGTGACCAAACGTACTCCTTTACGGAGGACAGTCCTCCTTTTATAGGTTCTGTCCTTCCTCGAAAAGTGACCTTTTTTGTCCTTTTCAATATTTTAAAATTGATCTGTTAATTTCTATTTTTAGAGATGAACCAAAACAAGTTTCCAAAATGTCAAAGAATGGTCTGAAACAAATAGCACAGGAAATAACAGTTTTCAAAGTGTATTTTTTGACTTCATCACAAGTAAATTGAGTAGATATAGAAAACTGTTGATTTTTTATCAAAAGAAATGCTTGATATTGAAATCGTTGAGATTGGTTTGTTTGATGAAACTGGAAGACTGAATGTGCATTTAAATTTATAATAAATTGAAACAATTGGAACATCAACATGCTGAAATTGATAAAAGATGGGTGGAAATACTTAACCATTTCAAAATTGAACACATTTCATATAAAAATTTAGTTATTCTTTTTGAATTTACATTGTGCTTCCCTGAAACTGATGCAGCAGTCGAAAGAGTTTTTTTCAGCTGGTAATGATTTTTGTGAAGTGACTAGTGAGAAATCAAAATTGAATATTAATATTTTAGCTACAGTGCTTATCGTAAAATTCAGTATGAAGGATATTTTTTGCCCGAATTTTCTGATATATTAGAAAATGAAATGTTGACAAAAAAAAATCATTCAGTGGAAAAATACTCGTTTAAGATAATAATTAAAAAGAATGTAAGCGTAATTCGCGTATTTTTATTTGAATTAATAAAACTTTTCATATATATTTAAGATGTAATTTTTTCTTAAATTTTTCGTATTCCTTTTCATTGTAAAACAAATGGTCACCTTATTATTAACCAGTTTTGAAGCTTACCTAGCTTATTATACAAAAATAGGCTAGAATTGCTGAAATAAATAAAAGAATTGTTTTTTATTTATCGTTTTAAATATTTTTCGAGAGGGGAAGTGAATGTGGGGAATGAGGGTTTTGACGCAAGGGCTAATATGAGCTACATTGCACCAAACATTCGCTTAAGTTTTAAAAACAAGCTAAGAAAGTAAATGAGATACTTTAGTCTCAAATGAGAATATTAAATATTTAAAGGGTCCCAGGGGTGAAAAAGTAAACAATTTTCAAACAGGCGTAATTCTTTTAAATTTAAATTAAATAATTCGAATCTTTTACACATTATTTACAAAGGATTATGGTTCCAAAAAAGTACAAAATGTTTGAAATATAATCATAATTTTAAAAATTATAAGCATATGAAAATAAGAAATAATTTTGTAATAAATATTAAGTAATTTTTGCGTTGCGTAAGTTATTGTTTGTTTACTGTCAGTAAATTAATATTTTTTAAAAAATAATCTTTTGTTTTTAGACTTTTAATATGCTCACACCCCTCTTGTAGAGTTATCACGCCCCCCTAGGGGGGCGCACCCCACAGTTTGAGAAACATTTTCTTACTGATATCTCATGTTCAGTATGACACGAGAAAATGATTTAAGGTTACTGGGACTACATTCGGAAACGTGATTTTGCAAAAACGTATAAATGAATAGTTATTTGATGTTTAGTATCCCTTGCATTATCCATATAAAAATGTCTTAAGATTATTATTACAATAAAAATTATTTAAAGGCAATTTTTTGATATAAAATGAAGAAAAAAAAAGTTATATTTTTTCAAAATATATTCCCTTTTAATCTCCATAATAATATTTTTGCTATATTTCCTAAGACTTCTCTATAGAGTCTGAACTATGATTTTTTAAAAATTCATGTTACTTTGAGGAATCGAAATAATCAGTATTTTTTGCTGGAATTTTCTTACTCTGATGTACTTAGAAGTTGATAAATCCACTCCTAAGTTATATATCTCTGAAATCTAGTTCAGGCTCTGTACGGAATCTGGA
>BMAV01019457.1:22631-56817 GCA_019973955.1 Trichonephila inaurata madagascariensis
AAAAAAATTTCAAAACGTTTTCTAGAAATTATGACAAAAACTCCATGAGAAAGGGAGAAATAGCGACTTTGTCGTCTATTAGATACTGTATCAACAGATTGACAAAATGAACTAAGTGAATTCGATAACTGCGTGATTTCGTAACCAAAGTTGGAGAGATGAAACTTGAAATCTCTCATAAATTTTTATAATACAGGTGGGTGTTGATACCACTGATGAAATGTGCAGTATATATTATGTATCGCGAATATGTAACCTTTGGCTATTGCGAATATTTTATCATCTACTTAATACTGCAGGAATTAATGCTTCCTTTGTCTATCATTCGGTTCTTCCTGAAAATATATGAGACATTCAATATTATTAGAGGAGATTAGAATGGATCTTGTGTGCAGCCACAGTGGGATATGAGATCGGATTTCACAAACCTTAACAAAACACTCAAAAGAAGCTTTACTGACACAGAATATATTAAAAAGAGCATTAATCCCCCTAAAAAAGGGGTGTTGCACTGCTTGTCCACGGGTAAAAGATGTAAAAATTATTTGTTTTTGTCTTCAATGCAAGAAAAATATGCGCTTAAAGCATATGAATACAGTCTGCTCTGAATGTTTGAAAAATGATTAAAATATTATTTTCTACTTTTTACTAACCTTATCATTAATTATAAAGTATATTTATTACTGGTATATACGTTTTACTTGTGGTTTATGAAAAAAATATAAAATTGTGTACTTCAAAATGAAAATTTTGTAGGTTTAGTTTAAATTAATGCTAGTCTCATTTGAATGCAATAAATTTAACAATTTTGTTTGTATAATACAAAAACCTCTTATACTTCATAAATATATATCATAATTGACTTAAATTTTTTTCTTATTTAAATACACGTGTTAAGAGAGAGTTTGGGATGTTCTCTACACCCCGCGAGTGACGACGGTAGAAAAACAGGCGCGAGTGACCGCGGGTTAAATAATTTTTTATTATGTTACTTTTCTTAAAACAGTTTTATATACATTTTCTAATCTAAGTGACACAAAATATCATAAATATTATCCATATATACACTTTTGCAAAATCACGGTTCCGAACGTAGTCGGATAACTTAAGTGGAAAAATGAAAAAAATATATTTGCACAAGTTTTCTCAACATTTGGAGTGAATAAAGTCCCTTAAATTATCTCACTTTTTTCTTCGTAATGCTAAAATGTACTGTCAAAGTAGACCCATATGTTTAGTTCAACTCTTCTTTTTTATTTAACCAAAACCAATTAGTTGTACGTAATATTATTTAAAATCATCCATTTTAAACACATATCAGTTATTCTTACTCTTCAACAATACCAATGACTAAAGCTTTAATTTTCTGATTATTTAAAGGTGTATTTATAAATGTGTTGTTTCAATTATAAATAAAGTTTGACATCAAAAATGATACTCAAAGTGAAATTGTAATTTTTAGAAAAAAGAAGTTTTTTCAATATTAATGACATTTATGAAGCATATTTAACCAACCATATACAAAAAATTTCAGATAAGAGGGAAGTTAAGCTTTTCAAATCAAAATTACTTATTTATTACCTGAGCGTAAAATTTGAAACTCTTGTCTTGCTTTCGGTATAAAACTTATTTTCTAATATAACGGTGAAAAAAGTTGTGTAATTTACAAATTAAAATTCCTACCCCATTTAAAAGACTGAGTTTTAAATTATTTGAAGTGTAACAATTTCTGGATTCAAAACACTCTTCCGCGTGTACCCGAAAGGGGGCTTGATAACCCTACGTGGGGCGTGAGCATATCGAAACTTTGACGATAAAATATTATTTAAAAAATTAATAATTTACTGAAAGGAATCAATGAACATTCTGTCATAATAAACACATTTACACTGATATAATATACTTAAAAATGTATCGGTACTCATTGCAATTTCATTTGATGACACGTGACATTTTTTTAGACTGTTTTTGTTTTGTTAAAAAATTTTTTAAGTCACCTGAATATAAACCATGATTATCGTATAAAGTTTCCTTATTAACATTTGCCTATTTCCCAAGCCAACATCTATTTCTATGAATCCATAACCAATTGCTATCATTTTGCATGAATATAATTCATTAAAAGATAAATGCGATCACACAAACATGTATAGAGTTTGTTTGTTTTGCTGCTGAGCCTCAAGAATTAATAACAATGATTTCAAATTTAATTAACATGTTAAAATATTATATATTCCTAGTTTTCTCTCTTCACACTATTTATGAGATTAGTGTGGAATACACATTTTTCCACTCAGTTGGTTTTTGGAAACTGTTTGTGATTATTAAAACAATATGGAAACGACAACGTTTATCTACATATGAAACTTACTTTCGCTAATGATTTATCTTTGTAAACCTATATATCTATAAATTGAACTTATAAACCTCTGGCACTCCAGATTACCCTCATTTAGCTAGCTAATAGTGTGACGTTAATATTTTATCACTCACTCACTCACTTTCCGCTCCAAGCTGCGCTTTCTAGTTTCCAGAAATGCCAGATTTCTAGAGATACTAACATTGACGTTATCACGCACATTTCATTTTCCCCTTAGTTTCTGAGTAAGGCACAAGTTCGTTCGTGTTTTGTTTTACTTTCTGAAGTTAGGGTAGTTATTTTTTTTGTTTATTTTAATTTTTTTTTTTTTTTTGCTAATATGGCATAATCGCTGGATTTCAACGAAAGTAATACTGAATAAGAATATATGCTGCGAAAACCGATGAATAAGACTTCACTTTGTTATAGATTTATCTATTTGGGATAAGATTTGGAATAAAAAGGACAATAAACTTATGTAACGCATGTGAAAAAGTTATTCTTTTGTGTTCCAAGAAACTATTCGAGTAATTTTCCAAATTATTTTAATTTGTGTTATAATTTTCACGTTTTTTAATTTTTTTCATTGTCCTCCACTTCATGGGGCTTATAGTATTAACCGTATTGAGTGAGTGAATATGAAATTCGAATTATCCAGCCACACGAGGGACTCTTGTCGTCAGACCTCGTTATTTTGAGCCATGGTCAAGAGACGAGGATGATACCTGAGCTGGCACCCTTCCTCTTCTTCCACACCACAAAAACGTGAAGTCGTTTGAGCCTCGACTTATTAAACGTGCATTGCCCCCCTACACGATGGATCTTTAGAGGTACTAAGCTCGAACTCATGACACACAAGCCACGAATTCGATACCTTGACCCCTAGGTTGCCACGGTCACCCGTATTGAGTGAAAAAGTGATCAGTTAACTAAACAGTTTGTAAATGCCTTCCCCTAGAGGACGCTTCCTCCTCATCTAATCGACCTAAGTCAGTAGGGGGGAAAGATGGATGATCAAGAATGACCATGATAAATCTAATTTATTATCATAAAGAATAATATTCCAGGACAAGCAAACTGTAAAGGGGACCTTTGGAGTGATATAAAGAGAGCGCCCACCCCTTGTGAATAAGCGTACGAAATCTTAATATTTCTTGACTTTAATTAATCCTACTTTTGAACAAATTCTAAATCCACTAATTTATTCTAATAGTTAAAAGTCTTCCTTTAGTTACGTTGCGTAATTCTAATTCTTACCCTATTAACACAGCTTTCAGTAACTCCCCTGCTTATCCTTCTAATCTACGATTATTAAATTTTAACTATATATACACAAGCTATTCTGCATCTCATGGTTTCTTCTTCAGAGGGATGGCTGTGAAATAACGCGATTACAGGCCCAAATATTCCTCAAGAGGATTATTAGTTGAGGGTCAAGTAAAACACCGTCACAAGTTGCATGTACGGTAGTGTGGAAGCTCCAAAAGTTGGACTTCTAAATAATGGTATAAATCTCTGTTTCACGATAAATACTTCAATATAGTTTAAAAATCACACGAATTCATTCACTATATGATAGTTCTTCATAACATTATAGTAGCTCAAACGACAGATTATTAGGAATTATATCTTCGTGAAGTAATTTTCATTTAGCATATTTTGAGACACTTCTTCTACAGCTCTGTTTTATATTCTGCAATCTTTTTTCGAGACTGATAAATCAGCTTTTCTTAATTATACTAGGTAAAATTTTTATAGAGCATTATTAGACAACGAGAAAACTAATGTGACTTAATTAGATTACATGAAATCTTTGCGGAAGTAGAATATATTAGCATATAATTATTTAACTGTGCCTGGTATATTGAGGATTTATTCGGTTCAGATGAAATTGTATCTACCTTGTTAAATGTAAATTAATGTAATGCTTCCTTATAATTTTAATAATTTCCCTGTTTCAGCTCAAAAGTTACATAGTAAATATCCAGTGGTAGTTTAATAATTAGTAATTTCGGATATGAATGGATTAAAACACTTCACATATAGGACTTTACTCACCAAACCTTTACATTAATAGGGCTATTTGAATAGTCCATTTATAAAATCTGATTATCATTTTACTATATAGCTGGATTTATTCTAAAGGTGCGATATATTCATTATTCCAGAAAATTGATTATCTAGAAAATTTCTAGTATCATCTGGTCATTTTTTATTTCACACACACAATATATTTTTTAGAAAATCTTATAAAACAAACAAATAGAAAAAGTTATTATTTCCTGTTTTATAACAAATCTATTTAAATAAGCTATAAAAATAAATCTATTTAACTTAAGTATCTTTCATTTTATTTACAGAAGCATGTCTCTCAATGCTTTCATGCAATTGTTATAAAGATGGTCAGTTTTGATGACACCGCGTTTTGAACACACATAACTTACCTTTACCTCTTTAAAATATGCTCTTCTTTCTAAATAATATATATATATATATATATATATAGTAATATAAAAGTGAAGAAGTACTAGAACCTACAGTACTAAAGCAGGAAGAAATTGGAATTCACCAGATACAACAAATGTAGATACAAAAAAAGTTTTTGGACTAAACTGGAGACATATTATGATTTCTAAAGCTGTCGCTTAATTAGGCCAGCAAATTAGGGTTAGCAATGCTTTATGGATCCACCTTCCCCGTACAGCAGAAACGTTCGACATAATAGGGAAAAAAAAAAACAAGTTGAAAAGTTAAGCCTAATATAACAAGTGGAAGAAAAACTACTAATATATTTAAATGAAGCTAAGAAAAGAGAACAATAATGAATGTCTCAAAGTGAGGAATAATAATAATAAAATTAAAAAAAACAAAAACAAATGTGTAAAATAATTACTGGAGATCGAAAATTCAACCTTCCAATATAAGCTCCCAACAAGAAATGACGTAAAATGACAAATGCTATTGAGACGACTATTCGAGAAGGAAAAATAGTGGCGCCACCTGGATATTTATTTTGCAATTAAACAAACCACTAAAATATTTTTTTTTTAAATAAACTAACTAAAGGAAGTTTTAAAAACGATAAAGGACAATGTTAAGAATAGATAAAATCAAAAAGAAATATATTACAAAGTAAACAAACTTGGATGATTATATACTAATCGATAAATTGCAATTAAATTAAGCGCTTAAAATATTTTTTGTTTCTTTATAAAAAATATTTTTTTAAATAAACTAAATAAAAGGAATTTTAAATAAAATAATGAACTAAGATAAAAATTTATGTAATTAGAAATAGAAATATATTTATAAATAAATTTACTTGGATAATTGTATTCTAAACAATTATTGCAGAAATTCACAAAAGTACTTTGTTTTAAAATGTTATCTGTAACTAAATCATTGTTTCTTTTTATAAAATTTAAGATAATATTTCCAAATATTGATAGGTGTATGTTACTACCCCAAAAAGGCATTTTATAATGTTAAATTCAAATGAGTCTCTTTTATCAAAAATATTACTTAATAGCAAAATATATACAAAACAGAGAAAGAGGGCGGCATTTTCCATTTTTGTCTGGTTCGGCAAAACTGCTAGAGCTTTCCCTGGTTGCAGCCATTAAAATCGCTGGAACACAGCTACATTCAACACGGTATCATAATGGTTCTGTAGCCCTAACTGAAGGTAGAAGGTCAAGCTTACGTGTCTCAATATTCCGCTGAAATGTGAAATACCAAATCACGAATACTGCTAAACACGAAGTAGGAATCGAGAGTTACCAGACTGATCCTGTAACGTGAAAGATTTTTGCAGTAGAGTGATTATGATAACGTTCTTGGGTCACTGCGTTCTTCCCTATTTCAAAAGAAGATTTTTCCTAAATCAAGTGACCGTTGGCTCACCACGACATCGCATTTTGCAAACCGATGTATTTAGTAACCGGCGATTGAAAGAAATGACATTTGTAGAGCAGAAAATGAATATCAAATTTTATAGTGCTAAGAAGACTGACGAATTGTTGAAGCATATGTGCAGCAGCAATGTATTCTCACAAACGTATGATTTTGAGTGGTATTGACGTTTCAGGTAAGGCAGAGAAAGTTTTGAAGACACAGAACGCTCTCGACGTCTGCAGACTTCCCACACCACTGAAAACGTTGAAAACATTTCTGCGGCGGAATGAAAGAACATGCTTCAAACAACGACCGGATGAAAACAAAAGCAACTTTTTTGCCATAACTTTTTTCCCACATCCCCTTTTCTCTCCTGATTTAGCCTCTTGCGACTTCAGAATATTTCCAGAACTGGCACGTGGTTTTTAGGGTTGTCAATTCCAATCTACAGATGAAATTAAAAGTGCATCGCAGGATGAATTAATGAATTTGGCTAAAAATACATTCCAGATATGTTTCGGTGATCTTAACAAGTGATGAAATAAGTGTAATGTTGCGCAAGGGTCCTATTTAAAAGAGGATGTGTATCAGCAATTTAATTGATGTAAAACATATAAAATAATTGTTTTAAGAGCAGTTAGTAGGCTAAAAATCTTTAGGTTATCGATTTTGAGATTTTTATATTTCTGAAATCTCCAATTCATGATTTTTCATGTGATATCAAATTGTTGTCATTTTATGAATTAGAAGTATATCAAAATGACTTTAAAAAATTATCAGATTGTGACAACGCCCTCTTTGACAGAAAAAATTGATAATATTGGCCATTTAAACATTTACAAAACCTCTAGTTTCTTATTTAATCATATACAGTTAACTTTAGATAACAGTAAAACTGCAAGTTTAACAGTTAGCTTTTGGAGCGGAATTTGCAGTTAAATGGTTGGAGTGATTTGAAGGATAACTATAAACTAATGGATAATACAGCTAATATTTGTGGATTATCCGTAACAAGGTAAAAACAAGGATTAGTAAAACGTACAGAAGACTTTTTTTTGACAAGGTAAGATTTTTTATAAAAATTACTGTTTTCTAAAAATTTTATGTTTAAAATTGTTTGTGTTACTTCATCTAAGACTACTGCATGAATGGATAGATATTTTTGTGTGTGTGTGTATACTGAAGTGAAGTTTTTGAAATATTTCTAAAGCATTTAGCTAGGGAACACATGTCATAACAAAAAATTACAATTTTTATTAAATTCCTAATTATGATATACGAAACTTATCCTTTTTTTTTTATTAAAGAAACTGAGCAATTTATTTTGAAAATTTCACTTAAGTGTACAGGTAAAGGTTTATTTAATACACATACAAAATCTTGAACCTTTATGTTTTACAGTTTCTGAGAAAAAGTTACTAAAGACATATTGTCATTGTTGCGAGAAGCTTGCTACATACATAAAAAGAATTAAGGAATTTCAGATTTAAAAGCAAACAAAAGAAAACCCCAGTCTTGTGGCTGTTTTATAAATCACTTGTATAACATATAGAGAAACTTGAATTCTGATACTTTAGGAAGTTGTGAGTATATTAACATTTAATTAAACATAAAATTAAAACCTTCGAAATGTCGTTTAATCACAATATCCCAGATCATTACTTTTACATACTGATACACTATTACAAGGCATTAAAGATGTTTAAAGGTTAACTTTGATATAAGTAATGCATCACAAAACTGAAAATTCTTTCAAAATTGATACAGAATTTGTGAAAAATCATGTAAATTCTCAGATATTTTTAGCAAAAAAAACAGATGTGCTACGACTAGCACAGAAAATTTTTATTAAATTGTGTATTATTTTTTGTATATATCTACTGTATTCATGAACTGGAAATTTTACTATATATTTCATATATATCCTTGTATGTTCTTACTCTTTACGTGAAATTTTTGAAATATTCCTCAGACACTTTTTGCTAAAAAGATGTAACAAAGAAAATGACAATTTTTACTAAAATGTGTATTCTTTTTTTCTATAAATCTACTGTATGCATGAACTGGAAATTTTTACTGTATATTTTATATATATTGTGTATTTATACAAATATTTAAGCTTTTGTGTTCAATAGTTTCTAAGTAAAAGGTACATAGATATCTCAAAATGCAATGATTTTTTTCTCTGCACGTAGCTTGTTTCATATGAAAAATACATAAATTTCATGTTCAAAAACATAAAAACAGATTTCTTGTTGTTTTAAATATACCATTTATCTAATATTTACAGAACATTTTTAATCCTGATGTTGTAAGTCTTTGTGTTTACAGGTGAATGTATAAAACACTAGTAAATAATTTTTTCGAAATATCGTATAAACGTGTATTATGAAAGCCATATTTTCATGCATTGACACATTTTCACATGGTACTTATGATGATTTATAGTCAAACTTGATGAAAGTAATGTATCAGAACTGGAGATTCTTCAAAGATTGATAAAGAATTTGAGTAAAATGATGCAAACGCTACAACATACCTCGATAGCTCAACCCGTTTTATCCCAATTTTTTTTTATTTTGTTCAAATTTATATAGAATTATATTTTCTAAAGTAAGTTAAACCTAAACAAACTAAATATAATAAAATTTGAAAAATTTATGTTTCTTGTAAGAAATCTGACCCGTCCTCTAAATAGGACACTGAGATAAAGGGGATAGAATTTGCACTTACATGTTTTAGTGTTATCTTCAATGATGAAAAGCTATTTCTAAGTATAAAATTTAACTTTATTTGAATAATACTTTATTGTTTACAAAAAAATTCACTTTTCAGTTAAATTTCACTCTAATTTTAATGGAAAGGTCCAAAGCAAGTCTAAAAAAGCGTCTTCTCACATTTGCCACAGCATGTTTTTATTTTTCCTTTGCAGCTCTCTATTTGATGACGTGGTTTTTCTTGCTTTAGGAAAAAATGGTTACCACTATCTTTTCTTATGTCTTGTTTTGCATAATATGGTACAGTCAATATCATAGGTCTACCTTTCGTTCTTATCACAGTTTTGTTTCAGATAGACTGTTGTTGCAGCTCTTCGGAACTCCTTGAAGTTTAGGGCTTCATCTTTGTTCAGAATCTTGTGAACCAGGCTTTTAACATAGCCGTATCCAATGAAAGCAGAAAAAGTGCCCAGTAATACTTTTTTCTACTCATTTTAACGGATTAAAGTGCAGCCAAAATCAGTCGTGGTGATCCACACTACCCATATGTTTGTCGGAAGAATTTATCAAATATAACATTTCCACGTTAACTTTATCTTTGTGTCATCTTACTCGCTTATTCTCATGACAGAATGGTTCTAAAGTGCTGAAATTTGTAGCAACTGTGACAGTACTATTCCCATTTTATTGTTCAAGGGAAATCTCGGATTTCTCGTCAAATGAAAAATAAGACATGCCTTTATCTTTCTTCCGCATACACTTAGATTCTGCTAAAACCTTGTTCACCAAGACTTTTCAAAAGATCAATGACAGTAAAAAAGTTATCAAAATATAACGTATCACTTGAAGTGAACAAGCCCATGGAAGCCACTAGTAATTATTTAACTTATAAATTAACTATCAAATATATTGTGCATCACTGATACATTTACAAGTATATTATATAAGTGTAAATGTGTTAGAAAGTGTTTTGTTTTGATTCTTTTCAGTACATTAATACTTTTTAAATATTCTTTATTATTATTTTTGACCTGCTCGCCCTTCCTGTAGGGTTAACACGACCCCTTAGAGGGAGGAACCCCGCAGTTTGAGAAACGCTGCTTTAACTTCAGAAGCCTTTGCAATGACATAACTAAGAAGAAGGTGAAACCCTAGAAGGGAAATTATATCTTTTTCTTACTCTTCGTTATAAAGAGAATAAGAGGGCATCAATTGCACATGGATCACCTCACTGTTCTATTTAGAGGACAGTTGTGAAAAATAATTTATTCAAACTTACCCAAGAAAAATATCGCTCTGATTAACCAACGGAATCATAAAGAAAGACTACTAACACATAAAAATACCCAGCCATGTGTCGAAGGTAAACTGGAAAATAATTCTGCAGCCCCAAAGAGATGATACAAACTGAGCCCACAAATGCGATGAATAAGCAAATTTTCCAGATGAAGAAGGAGGGGGTGAGACACATGAATTTCGCTGGAAGAATCTAATACATATCCCTAGAGGCTCTAACAGTCAAAATATTCGCAACATACAACTAATGATTTCCACATGATATACTTCTGCTGTCCTCTAAATAGGACAGTGGAATAAAATGGGTTAAAAGTGAAAAATGCTATATATGTATTTTCTAAGAAATCTAAGAAAAAGAAAATCTAAAAAGTCTTAAAAGTATTAGAGAATAAGCTAATATTTAAAAAAAAATGTGTCAAATACAGATTGTAATTCATAATTTTTTTGGTTGAGTGACATTTTACATTAAAAATGCTATTTTCTCAAAATGATTGTTTTCAAAATGAGTGTACATTTTTCTCAGAATCTACTCAATGAATGCACAGGCAATTTTTACTGCATATAAATAATATATAACTATATATATATATTATAGTTACTTTTTTAGAAGATATTCCCAAAATATTGTAATGAAACGCAGTTATCGTAAAAAAAATGACAACTTTCAAAAATTTCATAGTGATACTTTTACGTTGAATTTTTTTCGTAAAAAGTAAACAATATATTTCAATAGTTTTAATTAGAGTATAAATAAAAAAGCCTAATCAATATACAGACAAAATTTTAAGTTTTTATATTTAACAGCTTCTGACAAAAAGGTACATAAAAAGCTAAATTTAACATTGTCAGCATCGGGTACCGACAAATTTTAACTTAATAATTACAGCACTAACGTTCAGTAGGGTTTAATTTTAAGACATGCAATTAATATATATTTAGACTCTTCATATCATAAAAAACTGACGTTGACATTACGTTTCGCGAAGATAGTTGGGCCACTGCTTTGTAGGAAAACATTTCGAGTCGCAAATCTACCAGTAACATTACTATTATGCAGTATACCTACTTTGTGCAATCCCTAGTGACATATATAACATTATTTACTGGAATATTATCAATTACATATTCACTTTCATCACTTTCTTCAAAGGCACGTTTATTCATTCTTATGTGTTCATCGTAATCTAAATTATAGCCAATTTATTCTCAGAAAGCTCTCGCAATAAATTAGCAATTTCATCCGGGGTTAGACCTTTTCTACGAGCCGTCATTTCATGGTGTCTGCTGTACACTAAGCTCGAAAATTGAATGATTTTTTTATGAGCAGATAAGCAAAAACTATGTAACGAAGCACTTAGACAAACCAATTGTAGCATAATTGATTCATTTTCACTGTCAACTCAATAACACTGTATTCAAGGTAAAAAAAAAAAGAAAAAAGTGTGTGTTAGAGCGTTGAGAAGTTTGTTTTCTTCATAGTATCTACTTAGTGGACTATATTTTGTTGAACGACAGCTCTTTATAATAATAAATTTCCTTGTTGTCGTAATGACATCAGTGGACGTTGTAGGTATATTTATTTGTAAAACACCTCTAATTAACCTAGAACCACAAAAGCCTTTCTGTGTAATTACCAGGAAAAATGATTAAAAGTCACGAAAAATTTTTCAAATTCCCTACAAAAATTTGGAAAGGAGGACAAAGTAAACAGGCTCTGGTGTCAAATTGGTACCGACGGACGTTCTAGTGTTAAGCGATAGACTCAGTCCCGGAACATTTGAATATTATCTCGTATTAATAATAATTAAAATAAAACACACACACACTGATGTAGGTGTTCGAAAGTGTCCATCACCACCTTCTAAAGGGAAAAGCTAGATTTCCCCCACTCCCCCTTGGGTAGTAATTCGAAGTTTCCATGGTATGCCCTAAAACACCAGCTGCAAAGGGTTCCTTTGCCCCCCTTAGGGATAGAAACAAATTCTTTCTACGCATGGGTGCTAAAGGAGAACAGTTCTGTCCGAGTGTTCTTGTTTTTTTTTTCTTTAAAATAAACGCTAATATTTAAATTTTAGACCCCATAGCTTTAATTTGTTTCCGTGCCCATTCATAAGATCAAACATTCGTGGTGCACCTCTATAGGATATTAAGAACCTAAAAGTTAGAGGAGTTTTTGCTTGCAACTCCCTGTAAAGTAAAACGATAGAAACATTCTAAAATTATACTGTTTAACATCTATTTTTATGACAGAGAAGTTTGATTTTGATTTTTGTATACGTCAGTGTACGGTATTTTGCTTTGCATATCCATGCAGTTGTAAAATTTTGAAAGCCAGTTCAACTTTAAATTATTATATATCAATATTTTTTTTTTATTATTTCTTGTTTCATATCAATGGAAAGAGTTTTAGATAATCAGTTATAAGCAATCAGAAAGCTTTAAAATCGTTTACTCCTATGTGTGGTTCATTGCATATTTATACACAGTTGTAATTTTTTAAATGCCATTTCAATTTTAAATTATTATACATCAATATATATTTTATTATTTCTTGCTAGTAAGTCTAGAACATCAGTTCTAAAAAATCAAAAAAACACTGAATTTTTTTATTTCTGCATTTCAGGATATTTCTGTTACACTCGGGCAAACATTGTATCGGACGTCAATTCATGATTTTATACTACGTGTATTTAACATTTTTTTTAAACACAATTTTATATAAGATTGTTGTTAAGTAACTACCTTAAATGCGTATTGTATTTCATGAGTGGTTTAGAAAACTCATTAAGCGCTCTCTATATTCCAAGTTGCCGTAATTAAATTCGTATAATTTGTTAATTGTATTCGTATTTTAATGCAGTAAGCAATATATATTGTTAAAATATTCCAGTTATGTGAAAGAGTTTGGATAATTAAAATTAATGTGGAAAGATTGTGTGTTTTGTTAAGGATTTTTTCTTTACATTTTCTTAATGTACAATAATAAATCCACGCCAAGGTATAACAATTGTGTTTTATTGAAAAATTAATGTAAAATAATAATACTTATTTCATATCTATGAAATTATTTTATTATATACGCATGGCATTTTTTGGATTTATGAGAATGAACAAAAATATTATCAGTTTAAATCAGTGTTTCTCAAACTGTGGGGCGCGCCCCCTAGGGGGCGTGATATCCCTACAAGGCGGTGCGAGCATAGTGAAAAGTCTAAAACAAAACCTTATTTCAAAAAATTATTATTTTCCTGAAAGTAAACAAATTACATTCTGACATAATAAAAAATAAAATATACATTTACATTAATATAATACACTTATAAATATATTAATACTGTGCAATGTGTACTTCATAATTACAATACTAAGTTAATAACAAGTTTAATAATAAAAACAAAAATTAACACTTATCTTGATAATCTATACAGTTTATAATTAAGCCCTTAAGTACCAATTAAATGTTACGTGATTTGCTCCCCAACGCCACTGTTTAACACCTAGGTGATCGTATGTGGTGTATCGGGGATAGATAGAAAAGGATAAAAAAGGAATGAATAAGAAAATTCTCTGAAACAAGTATATCCTTCCCAACACTGTGTGAAAGTCTTTTTACTGCATTCCAAATCCTTCGGAATAATTTTATCGATAGCAGTGCACAGAAAATATGGTACTTCTGAAAGGACCGAAATACGTATATATACGTCGGGCAAATAAAACACTGACTGAGAAAGACGTTTATATACTCAGATGACATTTAAAGTCGTACTGTATTTTTAGCATCAAAGTATAGTATTATTCAATTCAATACATTGTTAATGTATGGATGGGGGCGCGATGAAAATTGGGATTGAATATTGGGTCGCAAATATTGAGAATTTGAGAAGCACTGGTTTAAATTGGAGAAAAACTACCATATATATTTTGTGAAGTGTTTTATTATCCAGCCAGAAATAGATTAGGTTATGCATATCAGTAATATATTAAATGATTATTAAATGGGTATCAGTAATATAAGAAGCGAGATTATTAAGTGACATTATCCGTAATATGTAAATCGAAATTATTAAGTGATATAATCAGTAATATGTTAAGTAATTGTTTTATTTGTTTATTTAAGTACACTTTGCATATTACGAAACATATGATATATTATGTTTGAATTTCTCCTAATTCATTGAGTGTTGAGTTGCTATAGCAAATGCTTGTTTTTATGTGTCTTAATGAAAGATATATTTGTGGTATTTATGTTTTGCAATCTCTTTTAGTGTTTTTTCTTTTGATTATTTGTTCACTTTCGGTATACTGAAAAAAAAAAATCAAATGGCATTTTTGGGGAAAGCTGAAAACAGAATTTAATTTTGTTGTCTGAGGATTCACGTCGGAGGGTAACAGATAAAATGACGATTATAGATTTAAAAAAATATCCTAATCGGGGTAGCACAGATTACGAAGAAAAAGTTCTTTAAAGCTTATTTATTCGTTATTTCGGAGGAACGCATTAAAAAGGAGGAAAAGGTAAGAGTCGCCAGGCACTATGAATTCCAACAGTAACAAATTACCAGGCATTACAAATTCGAATTGCAAAACATCGCCAGGCATCACGCAATCGGACATGAACAAGAACAACGCGAGTTCGAGTTAAAAAAGCTGCGCTTCGAATCCGATTTGGATATACTGCGGTTAGAAACCGAAAGTATTCGGTTAAATGTTAGACGGGAGAGTTGTGCAAATGATCCCAAGAAATTGTCTTCAAATTAACAAATTAGTATCGTGAGTGTGGCGGAACATGTAAGGGAATCATCTCCTGCCCTTTTGATGGCTAAAGCTATATAATACCAGTAACTATCTCTATCAAGGAAGAAAAAAAATAGATGATTTAAGGGCTGCTCACGTCAAAAGTGAGCAAGAAGTTATGAATGCTGTTATAGCCAAAAAGGCCCAGATACATGTGGTAAGAGCAGATGTTGTTGAAGGACAAAGCGTCAATGATACAGGGACATTTCAAATAACGTTGGCATTTGGACAGCATGAAATGGGCGAAATGAAAGTTTTCGACATGGAAATCAATGACTCTAGGCACGGTGTTGTGCCCATTTCTAAACAATTAGTAAACGACATGTTTATTCGTTCCTTTGATTATTATGGGTCAATAAAAAACTCGCAATTGGTTCGCAATCCTGCAATACTTCGAGTATCATCAAACAAAGGGAAAAAAAATTACTAATTCAACAAATTCAAAAACCGTTTGCAGCCAAGAAATGGTCGCCGATCTACGCTCTAAGACTTACATATAGACTTTATTCAATGTTCCAAACGAAAATTTGGTTGCAGTGGAAATTAGTGCATCAAATGTCCAAACAAATGGACAAAATTCAAAAGACGGGGAAAATGTGGCTTCTTCTGTTGTTTCATTTGATTCCGAGATTATCTTTGTTCTCTTTCGAAGTTTTGTAGAATGTTGAAAATCTAATGTAATCACATTGTTAAATAACAGTGACGAACATGTGTATAATCAGTTTCGAACTTTTGGGATGGCTGCAATTTTGCCTAATATTGTGATTACGCTGGAGCGACGAGGAAATGTTACTTCCTTCCTAATCATAGTTCAAATAAACTTTAATTTTGTCGACACTATCACAGAGTTGTTAGTCCTTTGAGTACAACGCCAATATGTGATATGGATTCACTTGTGAAAATAATGTGTGTTATGCCAGAGGTTAATGTTTAACAAGAGTGAGATTGCCTTAATTTGTGTATTTAAAAATGGAATCATGTGTAATAATAGGTGTGGTTGGCTCTGAAAATAATGTATTTCTAATTTTATTGGTTCGACCCTAGTGCATTGTTTTTCTGATTTCTTAGCAGGTATTCTTAATTTGGAGTTGAAAACAGGATTGAAAAGTACTTCAGGTTTGTGTGGATATTTTATGGCAATAACATGCTTAGGTTGCACTTTGTTGCTTTTGAAATTGGGAAAGATCTTTTTCACTTCCATTCTATTTAGAAATTGGAGAGAAAAGAAAAAGGGGAACTTGTTGAAATTTATAAACCTGGTATAATACAGAAACTAACTGTTTTGGTTGGAGGTTTAAGCATGTGAAAGTAATGCACTATTTAAGCTGTATACTCCTATCATTAAATAAGAATCAAGCCAATAGAATAAACCAATGATTACTTGACAACTTTCTGTATATCAATTTCTGAAAGTGCTAAAGATTTAAACTTTGACGGCTTCTAAACATGCTTTGCTAATGTACGTTGTATAGTTATTTTATATTTTGTTATATATTTTTGGTAACTTGTCTTTTAATTTTTTAATATTTATGAGTATTATTTGTGTTTGTAACTTGTATGGATATTAATTTTGTAGCGTATTAATGTGGTTTAACAAACTATTTTTGTGGGAGTTGTATTAGCAAAAGCTCTTTTCACATGACACCTGATTTTTTTTCCTCGTTATCTCGTTTCTGACCACGTATGTATGTATGTTTTATTTATTTATTTATTTAATTTATTTTCAGCTTCATCGTCCTGGAATGACGGATGAGCTTTTAAGGAGGAGGTGTAGGAGTTCGAAAGTGTCCATGACCACCTTCTAAAAGGGATGGTTAGATTCCCCCCTTGGGGTTGTAATTCAAAGTGTCCATGGTATGACCGAAAAAAGGCAGCTGCAAAGAGGACGGGCAAATTCCCCTTCCCCCTTGAGTTTAGAAAAATAATTCATTCTATGCCTGGGTGCGAAAGAGAGCATTTCTGGTTGAGTGTTTTTTTCTTTAAAATAAACTTTAATAACTAAATGTTAGGCCCCCTTGACTTTAATTTTTTCCTTGCCTCTTAATAGGATCAAAACATTAGTACTGCTAACAGCATATAATAATTAAAGTGAGAGTAATAAGAGTTTTAAAATTATATGTTACTGAACATTTTAAGGAATCAGTAATGAAATGCAAAATTCCAACGAACAATATATACGTCTGAGCAAAATGTATTTTATGTATTTATATTGCTATCCGCTTTTAATTGCGAGTACGTAGTTCTCTTCAGTCTTTTCGATAAAATATCATTCTATCCTCCCCTTATTAATCAGAAGAGAACTTAAGAATTCACTGAAGCTGTCTGACTGATTACATTCCGTAATGAGCTCAAAGTTGTGTTACGACTTTAAATGGTCCTACTCGCGGCAAATTCAATAACGAAATATCTCGTACTTGAGAGAAATATAATGAAACCCGTGGAAAGAAGAAACACAATTTAGATTCCGGAAAACTTTTGAAATTGTCTTTCTCTCAGATCACCAGAGCTACAGTTTGGATAAGTTATTGTACTTCCACTGAAATCATTGGACCTCAGGAAAAGATCTCAGAGCTCGTTTAAAATGTGCTAAGTATTTTAGTAACGATCTAGTAATGCACTCTTTGGGATTTGTTAATAGAATCCTGACGTTAATCAAAATGCGAAGAATGAGATATTAATTTATAACAAATAAAATGCTTTAAATTAATTTATTCCAGATAGGTTACAAGAACAATTGTCTATTTTTATTCTACAAATCGTGTTCAACTTCTTTTGAAGAAGTTGATCACTTTTTTTTCCCGTCGGGCTCAGTGCTAAAATTTACGTACTATTTTTTTATTATCTTTTTAAGTATGTCATTCTTTTTTTAAAATCGGAAAGAAAATCCAGTGCTATTTCAAAAGAAAATAAAAGCCTAATATAGGGGATATATTTCTAAAACTGGAAATTAACTATAATTTTCTAAATGAATATAATGAAATAATTTGCCTAAGTAAATTTTCACTAAAGCACCATGACATGGTACATAGTCAATGAGAGAAGTGATGATGATTCGAGGGAAGGCTCTATATTCTTCCTTAACCATTCTCTAAACATGGTGGTAATATCCAATACAATAGGCACCCATAAAGCTGCCAGGCATGATCAAGTTATAAGTGTTCAGGGAAGAATGATGGGCAGAAAATATGTGTACATTTTGCAGGGAATATTAGTCAACATATGCAGTCCACACATTTTTTTTTTTCGTTCAAAAGCATTGTGGTTTCAATGAGGAAGGTTAATGCCACCTATAGCAACACATGAGCTACACATCTTTGGGATTTCATACTCCTGAAAACAAACCATTTAATAAAAATGGAAGAGTAACTTAACTGAAAACACAACCATGTGCCAAACGGTCACCCACACTGCTCAAAATTGATATCATTGCAAACAGAGTCGTGTTTGTTGTAGGATCAACGGCAGTTTTTTAACAAACGCAACGACCACTAATTACTAACAACTACCGGGAGTTTCAAAAGTCAGCACATCCACAAGGTAATCCTTGCTGCTTAAAAACCAAAAGGGTTGGCTGAGATTTCTTTCACTAAATGGAAGCAGGGGCCCCATCATAATAAGTTTTGAACGCATCAGGAATTTGTTTTAAAATACTTGTCAGTTGTAGTCAGTTGAGTACAACGGGAGGTGCATGATGTTTTCCCAAGAGCAAATAGCCATCGTGAAATTTTTTTCGCTATAAAATCTCATTGCCGAATGCTAAATGCATTTTTTCAGCAGAAATATACAGGTGAAACAGCACCAAATACATCAATGATAACATTTTTAGTGCAACGATTACATGACACAAGATCAGTCAGACAGGAAGCGATCGGGTAGAGGCTTCATAATGAAAACGAAAGTGGCAGATGTGGAGACCGCTTTATAAAGAAGTTTATTGAAAAGACCGTCCGTCTTATAAACATCATTACGGAATTCATATGCTTGCTGAAAGTAATGAAAAGTAAGCTTAGTTGCAGCAAGACGGTGCAATGTGTCCCACATCTCGGTACAGTATGGAAGTTTTAACTGAATTTTTTGATGATCGTGTTATTTCCAAAGGACTTTGGCCAACTCGTTTACCGGACTTGTTAATCCATGATTATTTTCTTTATGGATATTTGAAAAATGTCATCTTCAGGAATAATCCCCATACGTTTGATGAACTTAAGAGTAACATCCTTCATGCAATATCGAGCATTATTTCTAATGGTCTTCATTAAGTGTCAATTAGTTTGGTAAAAATTGTTCGATTGTGGGAAAACGGACATCTTTTTGAGCATTTACTGTTATTTTACCATGTCTAACACCTGACAATAAAGATAACCGTTCAAGCTTTGTTTGTTCTTTATTCTGTTTGTTTACACAATTCATATGTCTTTAAAACCCAAATACAAAGGTTGATATGCGTGACTTTTGAAACACCTGGTAGTTTTGCTTGGTTTAAGAAAATAAATGGAATCCTGCATGTGCTACAAAATGGCAGCATAAGTTGCTAGTGGTGCTGTGGGTTGAAGCATAGTTGCCATCTTGTTTATAGATCAATGGCCTTAAGACTATGATTGCCTAGTGATCATCATCATGAACTCGTAACCAGAGTGTAACGAGTTAGAGTTCAAGTGCCTCAAAAGAAATGTCGTGTAGATGACGTTAAATCTGTTATGGCTCATAATCATCCGTTGGTGTGTTATAGAAGTTTAAAAAGTTTGGTGTCAGCTCAAGGGTCAACCATGCTACATAATTCTTTTTCACATTTCGAGGTCTTGCATAGCAGCCATCATTTTGATTTATTATTCGATGCTCATAAATACCCATTCGCCCATCCTAAGCAGATGTAGCATGATGAGATTATAATGAGAAGCAATTCTTTTAGTATAACCTAACAGTTTACTTCAGTACATTCTATAAAGTCATTCTATGGTCAAAATTACGTTTCAAATGTGCCTTTTTAATGAAGTCGATGATTTACAGATGAATTAATTGAGTGCATGATAGTAAATATATCAGTTGTAATCATAGGTTGGCATCGCCTAACCAATAGCTATAGTGCTGCTCAAATATTTATCAATAGTCCAAAGAGCATATTTATCGCTTAACTCTTTTGATTTGGCTGTTATCTATTTCATATAATATTGATGATGGACATAAGCATAGGCTTTATTAAAGTTCCAATATATTTTTCTAAAAAACCCAGTTAATTAAATTAACTGATTCTTTTATTTAGTGCGTCTCAATTCAGAGGACTTAGAGGTAAACCATGCTACAAAAAAAGTTTAACGACACAACCACTACTAAATTGTTTATTATCATAGCACTTTGAAGTTACTATAGAGCTATTGGCAACAAACCTCGTAACTTTATACTCAGGTCACGAGGATGTAACCTGAATTCAACATCTTACTGTTAAAACGTTCACATTGGGATAACATCAGGACTTTATGCCTCGACAGGTTAAATGTGCCACATCACTTCTAATGAAAGCAAAGTAATAGAATTTAGCTCTTTTAATGCAAAATTTTAATAAAAAATGCTAAACAATTGAAAATTATATGAAACTTCTTTGGAAAAGTTGAGCAAACAGATGTTTGGAAACTCGTTACTTTACTCATTTAGACAAGTAAATTACCACTATTCCAAAAATAGCATTTTGATATACATATATTTTTAACAAATATATATCATAGAAAAATTTATATTTTAAAATAAAATACCACGGCATTCTCTTAAAGAACAAAAACTTTCAGTGTAAAGTTTATTATTTCTAGTATTAAACATTACTTTTTGATTCTCTTTAAAATTAAAGCCTACCTTTCGAGAAATTGTATGATTAAATTCACTCATAAGAAGGTTTTTAGACATAAAAGAGCATTTCAAATATTTTCTGTTTTATTTTTTATTTGATCAGTCATTACGTTTATAAACATATCAATTCAAAAATCATAGAATTAATGAAAACGAATAATGGTTCGTTATTCATTTCATCTGTATTGTTTCGGATTTGATATTTTTAGATTTATCGTTATAATTATTGCCTAAGGCAGTGTTTCTCAAACTTTAAAAGTTTTCGACCCATTTTCTAATTATAATTTTTATCGCTTCCCCTTTTTATTCGCCCAAAGCCCTCATGCATCTTCAAAGTCCATGTTCATAAAAAATGTCAAAACATAATCATGCGACTCTCCCGATTTTGATATAAATGTATGGTGCTGAATCATCATGGAAAATACATTTGATTTAGATCTGCAATGGTCTTTAAAAATTAATCAATATTTTTCTCTGAAGCTCGTTTCTGGTAACTGGCCGTAAATGTGAATATCCAGTTAATAGAAGTGAACTGATTTAACTGAAAAAATTTAATTTCGAACAAATGACTTGGAACGCAGCAACCTGCACTTATGATTGACTTTTGTCCAATCTACAAAACTTTCTACATCTCACTTCCGTATGTTCATGGCCATTATTTTAATTTCCACCTTATAAAAGGTATTTAATTCTTAGAGAAACGTGAAGTCGTTGAAGGGAAGAAACGCACAAATCACGCATTATCTTTCTTGTATTTATATCCCACACACAGTTACAGCTCCGCAACTACGCAAATGCAAATTTAAATAATTATGGATGATTTCATAATCCTTTTATGGCATAGTTACTTCTGTTATTTAAATAGGTTTTTGTAAAAAAAAAGTTAATAATAAAAATAAAAAAAGGCAGAATTCGTAAATAATAACTTTGCAATAAAGTATATATGTAAAAATAAATGTACAAGCAAGACTCCGATAAAAAAATGTTAAGGATTTTTTTTTTTTTTTTTTGAATGCTTTTCCTTAAAATGAAGAATGATTTTTTATTGAGGCAAGGATGTAATTGCATTTTTCAGTACTAAATTTTTAAAACAGATCTAATTTCTTTTTTTTAAGTTGAAAGTTTCTAAGTATTATAATAATTTATACATAATTTCAATCACTTTATATGTATCTGTAATTTTTTTTAAATTTCTTCATTCAAAATATAAACTAGAAATGTGAAATGGAATCAAGAATATTAAATATTTTGCTTAGAGTATAAAGTTTTTTACTTATTTTTTAATGATGTTTTTATCCAAATAACTTGGAATGATTTCTTATGTATACAATACATTAATATAATTTTTTTCTAGATTCTTATCCGAAACCATAATGAATTATTAATGTGTAGCGTATCATATTCAAGAGATCATTTGACTTTATATTTTAAAAAAAGAGAGAAGAGGAGAAACGCTGTGCCTACTGTTAATGTGAAAAACAGAAATTTAAAGTTCTTTTTTTATTTTTTATCGAGGCACATAGAATACCTTTTTCTCTTTTTAAGAATTAAAATATTGGTTACTTTCTTCTCTGCCATTATTATATTTATTGCATATTTATCTTCATTTGGTTTGCTTGTGAAAAAGAAACACTCTTTGGTTCAGCGAGTAATATCTCTTGGCGAAACATTATTTAAAATATATTAATACGCACATTCTGTTTAAAAAAAAGTGATTTTCCGTAATTTTTTCAATTTTCATACAAATTCTGATACAAGTATCTTCAGAAATTGTATTAAAATTGTTGAAACTAGTTATATTGATTTAAGAGTTTATTTAATCTTTTCCGATGTTTTTATCCTATTTAAAAGTCCCAAGAGAATTCCAACTTAATTTCTCTTGTCCCTATTCTAAAAATAATAAATTTTGTTTTAAATTAAACAATATTTGAATATTGGTCTTTGTTTTCTTGTCAACTATTTCTATGAATACATGCTTATGCTTTATCTCTTTTTGCTTCTTTTGTACGTATTTCAAAAGATTGACTTACGAGACATGTCTATATTTACTAATCTCATCCTAAATTATTTTACTTTGTTTTATAATGAATATCTGCATTTTTGAAGTACACTACCACGATTTTTTTTGTCTTGCTTTTAATTTCTAAGAGATTTTGTCACTTTTATGAAAGAGAAAATTTACATCGCCACATTTACAATCCAGAGTTTGAGTTTAACAGTGTTCAGATCAAACTTTTGTATAGCATTTTTAACCCTCGGTCACTGGCGCCTGTT
Source organism: Trichonephila inaurata madagascariensis (assembly GCA_019973955.1). NCBI lineage: Eukaryota > Metazoa > Arthropoda > Arachnida > Araneae > Nephilidae > Trichonephila > Trichonephila inaurata. The sequence goes on from BMAV01019457.1 coordinate 45,804, forward strand.
TTTGCTGCCGTCGTTACTCGCGGGGTGTAGAGAACACCCCAAACTTTTAACACGTGTATTTAGTTATGAAAATAAAATTAAGTCAATATGATACTTATTAATAAAGTACAAGATGTGTTTTGTGTTATACAAATAAAATTATTAAATTTATTGCATACAAATGAGACTAACATTAATTTAAACTAAACATATAAAATTTTCATTTTAAAACACAACATTTTATATTTTTTTTTTCATAAACCAGTATACAATGTATATACCAGTAATAAATATACTTTATAATTAATGAAATAATGATAGTAGAAAGAAGAAAATTAATATTTTAATCTTTTTCCAAACATTCAGATCAAACTGTATACATATGTTCAATTTCTCGCGGGAGTTCTCAGCCCCCCAGATAAACTTTTGAAGGTCATTACATTCCAGTCGTTCGAGAAAGAGGGATTGCATCAGGCCTGAAGTTTCAATGACCTAAAATGTGCAGCTACAGAAAAAATCGTGGTTCTGCGCATTCGTTTTAGAATCCTTGGAGAATTTTCTTTTTGCTGGGATGTACAAAACACCCCGCGCGAGGGATCGCGGGTTAACAGTACACTAGTACTGTACTGTATCGTAGATAAGTAACATATATTGTAACCAGTCATGTTAGCAATACATATAGTCATGTAAGTTATATATTGAGTCAATAATGAGTCATTTGTTATCGATGAAATAATGGTACACGCGCATACCTTACGATATTATTCCAATAAATATTTTACGGAGTCTAGTGATTGAATCCCACGCGAAGTTTCTTTGTAATTGATATTTTTTGTTTTTTTGTTTAGAAGGTGTGTAAAACTGAGGATATTTCAAAGCTGAGAATAATTTCATTGCCAATGTGTCTCAGTCAATCCACTGCATCAGTCTAATGCAAATAAAATCTCAACATGAAAAAATTCTACTAAAAAGAAGAATCTACAATAAGTCTAAAGGAAGCACGGTCGGTCAATATGCTTCATCGCTCAACATTCTACTAAAGCGATGCCACCATTCGAAATATTCTGGTGGCCTCACAGAGCGTCAAAAGGCTTACAATGGAACCAGAGTTATGACACATCGTAAAAATAAAGTAATCTTCGGATCGACACTGACAATCAGAGATGCCTCGTTAAGCGAACTTACATGTAGGTGCAATAAACATAGGTGACTCAACGAGCTATGATTCAGATTATTTGGACCTTTGCGCCGATTGTCTTTCTCACTGCTGGACTCACAATAGCACCGGAAGTATTCAACTTAGTATATTAATGATTAGGAAACTGTTTACAGTGATGAATTTTGCTTCAAATCAATCCTCGATTATTTACATAGATGTATCTTAGAAGGCCCAGGATAGAAATGTGATATTTTTGTAAGTATCATCAATCACTGAGTTAATAAAACCGTGAGTCATGGTATTTTTGCCATATTTCCCTTGACGTCTGGATCTCTCTGTTTGTCAATCGTGTCACCCTTAAAGCATAGAATATTGTGGGTGAGACACTATGCTTCAAAGTGTAGTTTTTCTATCTCAGGTTTCAGGATTTGCACTGTAACAGGATGATACTCCGCCGTGTATGACACACATTTCTAATGCTTGCCTCAGTACTTCTCAAACATTTATCTGACTGAAACGATTACCAGATCTATCTATGGTACAGTTCATTTGGATCCGAATGAAAAAAAGTCACCAATAGTTCCTGGAATAACACCTAATTTAACTTGGCAATTGAAAAGTGTGTGAATCCACAGAAATTCCACTGCTCTACGAGTCTATCTGCATCATGTCGAATAACCGCTAGCATCATGACAGAGTAGGTCAACGCAATATGCTTTTTTCTTCTTTTTTATATCCTAGCTGTATATTCTAGCTGTATATCCTAGAAACATTCAATCAGCATGATACTATTAGTGTTTCCTTTTAAATGCACTAGTTTTCACGTCTCTTAACCATCATCCCCAATCAAATAATTGGCTTAACTAGGTAACTCACTTTTCATGTTGTAAATAATACTTCAATAATTTGCATGCGCTGTTCAATATTCAAGTGAACTAAAAGTCTTTAAATGTTAATACGATTAGTATATTCATTCCCTAAGAATAGTTTATCCATCTTTACGTTCTTTCTGTTGCAATAATAAGCTAAATAATGTAAGCCATATGTTTATTAAAAATCTCTTTAGAAATATCATTAACGTCGTTTTGGATAGTTAAGCAAAAGTATTAAGGGGGTAGGTTAAGAATCTCAACCCCAAAACACATTTTTCACATTTCTTTTATAAAATATGAACTTTTACGCTTCTAATGGTGCAATTTTTTTTTTTATCATTCTACATGCAGTAAAAGTATTTTTAATAATTTTTTTAAATGTCTTACCACCTGTCAGAATTCACCTGCCCCACCCACTCATATGTAAGCAAACTTTTTTCTTCATTGTAAGCCCCCCATTTTATAATTTTTTTCATTATTATTTAAAATAATTTGAACGGTAATGTCTAGTAGAAGAAATTAAGTGAAGCAAAGGCATGTTTACTATTTGAAACTTGCTGTTTGCATTGAATTTTTAAAGTACTTATTAAACATTTTAGCTCGCTACATTTGCTAAAATTTTAAAATTTGTAAAATATTTGCGGGAAAGTTTTGCTTTTTAAATAATTTTTTCTCATAGTGCCACGTTTTAAAAGTAGAATATTTAAGAAAATAGGAAGAACTTGTTTGTATTCTAAGTCAAAGGTATGTGAATCCATTAACAATTTGAATGTTTCTGCTTCAGCCAAAAAGCTAAAATCCTGTAAGGATTACAGCAATTTTCTTGGAGAAAATGGAAACAAAAAGGAAATTATATATATGACTTTGTTGTCTGAAGCTATAAAAATATCTTTTGAATGTAAAGAATGCGAAAATAATAGTATTTCAATAAATTTTTACGAAAGGTTCAAGGCTCGGCCACAGAATTTTCTGTTTCTTGCGAAACTTGTGGATTCAGCCAACCATTTGTAGTTACAGATACATATATGGTTTCATGTAATGGAAAAGAGTCTAAGTATTATGAAGTCAATACCATGCTTTCATATGCAATGAGATGTATTTGTAAAGTTAAGTATTGTGCTGAAGTTTTGTGTGCAGTTATGAATTTACCAACTCCATCGCAAGGATTTAATAAAAAGGAATAAGGATTAGATACTTCCGTAGAGATTGTGGCTACGGTGAGTATGCAAATTGTAGATGTAGATGTAGAAGAACCCAAAGATGTCTTCGGACATTCTGGCATACCAGTTCATATTGATGGTACTTGGCAAAAGCATGCACATACATTTTTGAACGGTGCTGTCATTCCAACAAGTGTTGATACCGGCAAAGTGCTTGATGCTTCAATTTTATCAAGATTTTCTAAGTGTCCCAACAAAAGGCATAATGAGAATTGTAATGCTAATCCTTTTGGAAATAATGGAAGTATGGATGTTTCAGGAGCCTCGAAATCTTCCAACGCTCTGAAAGTTTGCATGGTCTGCGATATACCAAATTTCGGGGATATGGTGACTTCAGTGCGTATAAAGCAGTTGAGATGCTGTCGTATGGAGATATAGGTATTGAAAAACTGGAATGTGTTGACCAAGTTGAGACACGGATGCGGACTTGACTACGAGCTTTAAAACTACAAATAAAAGGTAAGAAATTAAGTAACAAAAAGCATTGGGTGATAGCGGTAGACTCACAGACGCTGAAATTGATAAACTATAGCATTATTATGAATTGGGCATCTAAAACAATACCGATAGTATTAATTCAATGAAGCGAGCCATTTGGACTACATATTTTCATAAAGAATCTGCAGATGCATATCCGCAACTTGGTCTGTCCCCAACAAAAGAAGATATCTGGTGTGAATAAAACCGAGCAATTACAACAGGTGAAATATATACATACAAGAACATCTTACCATCAGAAGTGTTCAATTTTATCAAAGATGTGTAAAGGGAATTATTGTGACTCCTAACGTCCTTGCTAAATGCTTACACAAAAGTAAGTAAATCTTACATAAATGCTTGCAGGACACAAAACTGTAACGAGAATGTAAACAGCATAATATGATCACGGATACCGAAAACCGTTTTTGTGCAATTGGACACATTAAAAGTGGAATACTGGAAGCCATTGCCTCCTATTATAAAGGTAACATCACTAAATATTATGTTTTTACAACATTAGGTATATTTTTAGGTTTTTAATCAGCTCGAGCAATCCAAGCAGCAGATCGAGAGAGACTACAAAAACCAAATTATGACATTTTAAAAAATTCTAAAGAAACAAGGGTAAAAAAAAGGCATAAGAAATGTATATTAGAGGACACTGAAGAAAGAAAAAACCCAAGCTATGGTGCTGGTATGCATTAATTATAAGCAAGTTTTTACTAAAATCCATTTTTCTGAAAACTAACATTTTTACTGTTTAAGGAACATCTTTTCCTAAACTACTGAATTTAACAGCTTATAACTTTGCAAAGTTAATAATTACAATCTTTACATACTTTAATCAAGAGACTTTTAAAAAAAAATATTCTGACTTAATTTATAGCATTAAACATAATGAAATTTCATTGTTTTAAAAAAAAAAACAGATTTGTGCAAAAAAAAAATTTTTTTTAAAAAATAACTAGACATCCTATATATAAAAGCTCTGATTAAAGTATGTATTATGGTCCAAAGAATATTCAGTAAAATAGGAGATTTTTATTCAATATAATGTCCATAAATGTTCCTTAAAAAACGTATTTTTAACATTACCGAGATACTGATCCTGTTTCGTGAACCTACCCCCTTAAATAGAATGAAATTCTTAATGCTTGAGAAATTATTAATACGCACTCTCTCTTACACGTACATATGTATACCTAAAGGCTTATCACCAAACAGATGAATAGAATTTATACATTCTTATGATCTTGGCTACTTTGAAGGTTTCCTTTACTTTTCAAAAAATCTTGGAAACGATTTATGTACTTATAAAAGAGGTCTATAGAAATCGTAATAGCATTAAATATACTACGGATTACAAATTTTATATATCTGAATTTTGAAGCAAATGGGATTTGTAATTCGAAGACGATTTTTATATGGAAGTAGTTCGTAGAATATTTATTTTAAGGTTAATGACTGTTAAGCTGCTTTTTTTTCATAAATATTAATTGATAATTTCTGATCATCCTAAAATATGTGATTCACAAATATGTTACGAGGAAAATATCACTACGATGATGTTTTTCTCGTTCACCATGGTAATTTTGTTTAATGAAATATATCAATAACTCTCTTTTTTATGCCTTAAATTGTGCATTATGGTATATATACGAATATTAGCAAGAATTTTAAATTGATGTGTTTGTCCATCTGTCATTTTTTTTATGTGTATGAAAAGTCAAAATTAAGATCTTTAAAGGTATAATAGAGATTAGGCTGCAACATGGTTCTATAATTAAAAAAAAAATATCATTTTAAATTATTAATTTCCGTATGCGTAATTTTACTAATATAAACTAAAAAATAAATATCATTTAATATATCAATAACTTTTTAAATATCATCTTCCAAAACTTGATATAAGATAGGCCATTTTATTTAAATAACAACATTTCTTTCGGATGTGGCATAATGAAATAAGGTGTATAAATGTATTATATTTTTGCAACGTTAATGCAAATAGCAAGTGTATATTAAAAAAAAAATATTTTTTTTCAAGAAAATGATTATGTTTTTATTTTTTTAAAAACTTGAAGATTACAATTATTTTTAGATGAATGAATATTTTATTATTTATAAACACACATATGTATATAACTAATGTACTCTACTTGTGTTGTCGTGACAATAGAAATAGACGAGTCGAAAAACAAATTTATTAACTCGTTTTACACTTTAGAGATGATCGCTACTATGGGCCCATTTTTCTCAAAACGTACATATCAGCATATCAAGTAAAATGGACCGAAGAATCCTCACCTAATCTAAGATATGAAAATACAATAGGGAATGTAATTTAATACATTCATTAAAATACTACATAAAGAATACTTTATTCATATAACTTCCCAGTTACTGTTGAAAATTCTAAGACATTCTCATTAGGAATAATCATCAATAAAACGAAAGTCTTAAATATTCAGATAATTTTTAAATACATTGTAGTTGATATAATGTTTCAATACAGCCATGTACAAGATTAAAACTCCTTTTTATTTTCATCTTAATAATTCAAAATAATCTTCATTTCCCTATAAATGATGGACTAATAATATAATTACTAATTTTAGGGGATCATATTACTAATTATTTTTAAATATCCCAGATTTTTTTCCCTTTTTACTCTTGGAACAAAATATGTTATTTTCTTTTGCATTTTGTTGTTTGAAATAGACAATTTTAATTTTCTGCGTACTCTTGAATGCGATGGATAATTTTTATTATTTGTGCTATAATGTTTTATTTTTATTTCGCACCTGTATGAAAAGTAACAGTGTAGATTTATAAGAAATATTCAGTGATAAATAACCAGTTTGGAAACATGAATATGCACATTTTGGAGCGAAACGAAAGAAACATTTCTTAAAGTAGATGTGTTCTTCAGAAAATAGAAGAACCGTTAATGCAAAAATGTCTTGAAATTGAACAAAGATAACCGATACTCTATTGAATATAATTTTCAACTACATCCCGTCTAATCTAATTTTTTTTAATATAAAATTGTCAACGTAATATTTATTAGATCTTTAGTATCGAAAAATATATATTTTGTCGGTGAAGATGTATGGTGCACTTTCTGACCTTATGTTATGAGTATGTACTTCAATTTAGATTTTGAACAGAATATAGTCACACATTTTCTACACATTGGGTATAATATTATTCTAATAACGTATAAAATATGAATATATTCTTATTTCATTGCTTCTGGAATTCTTTTGAAACAAATTGTTTCTTAAATACTTAAGTTTGGCTTAATCTTATCTTCTCAAAAGATAAATTAAATTATAATTGTAAATTTTCTGAAAGTTATTAATATATATATATGTGAGTGTGTGTATGCGTGTGTGTATTTTTTAATGATTACATCAATAGTATGAGAATTCTTTGTAAAAAATTTCACAGCACTTTGTAAAATTGGTATTCAACTAAAATGTTATGACTTAAATTGTAGGGGTTTCAAATGAAAAACCAGAAAAATTGAAACAGGCATATGTATGTAAATAAAAAAAGTATTCTCTCAATCAGATTAATTCAGAAATATGCGATGTGGTTGGCAGTGGCTATATAAGAAAACATACGTGTCTATAAAAGCTGTTACAGTATTCAGGTTGGATTTCAACTAAATAGCACAAGCCTTTCCTACCTTATATTTTACCTCTGATTTTTTAAACTCTTTCGACACCTGTTATACGTGACAGTGTTCTTGTGAATAATGGCCGGATCCCACCACGTTATTTTAACTCATTGATTCTTTGATTTCTTCTTAGACCGGACGTGGCGATGCACGTTAAATCTGTCGAGAGCTGAAACGTCCTCCCGTTGCTGTGGTATGGTAGTTAGGAGAGGGGGGTGCCAGCTCACAGGTGTCGTCTACGTCACTTGACCATGGTTCAAAATTTTGTGGTCCGTCGCCCAAAGCCCTAGTGTATCTGAACAGTGTGACTTTAACATTCAATCAATCAATAGACCGGACGTGAAACTTAACATGGGCTCAAGCATGTCAAGGGAACGCCTGGATTGTGTACTACCTCTCCTTTGGAATGATTGGATAGCAAAATAAAAAAAGTTTTATCTCGTAAGTTCTCGTATGCGTATATACGCTTCATGATATATTGTGAAATCATCGCGCAAAGTAAAAAATCACAGTGTTGGTGCAAGCTCAGCATATCTGTGTAATTTATTACATGGTGTAAATCAGTTTACCCGGCGTCGAATTATGGTTTCCACGTAACATGTACAACATAAAATAACGCTAAGACTAAAATTTGTATGACCTTATCCAAGATTGAATATCTGTGAGGACAGAAGAAGTTTGGATTATAAAGGAAATTAGGTTGTTACGCTAATAAAAAAGAAGATGCCACAAGACACAAAAAGTATACTTTTGGAAGATTTATGTCGCATTTTGCCATGATCAGGAAGCTTCAAATGCAAGTGGTATTTTCGCACCTGTATTTTTAGTGAAGTTCTCCTTTTTAAATTTTGTGACTTCATTTATTTCTGAACTTTCTCGGCTTACCCTTCCTTTTACAGTATGTGTGAAAGTGAAGATTTGAAAGTGAGATGTATTTACAGCATGACAGTAGTATATTCAACATAGACAGACGCTGTATAAATACTGCATAACTATCAGAGTTCATAACATATACTAAAGTTTGTATTTTACTTACCAACCACCTGTCGCATAAACGACTTTTACTTTAATTTTATCTTAAACGAATTTGATTGTGAAAAGTAACGGTAAAGTAAAACAAAAATACCTTCAAATGTTTGATATCAGCTGCTATAACACATTCTGGTGTTGTTTAACGATGGTACATTTAATTCAATGTTTCTCAAACTTTCAACATTTGCGATCCAATATTCAATCATAACTTTTAGCGCCCCCCTCCACACAATAAAAATGTAGTGAATTCAATTATGCTATACTTTGAAGCTAAAGCTAGAATACGACTTAAACCTCTTAAGTGCCGCCGTCGTATATAAACGTCTCATTAAGCCAAAGCGTTATTTTCCCAGGAGGTATATATACGTCTTTCCTAAGTAAGGTCTTTTCTGTGCATTGCTATTCATAAAATTATTTCGAAGGCAATGAAATACAATACTAGAACCTTTACAGTGTGTCCGGAGGCATTGGGAGTGAATTGCGTAACATTTAATCGACAGTTAAGGGATTATTTTTAAAGCGAACAAAAATTATCAAGATAAGTGTTAGTTTTGTATATAACTTTATATCTGACAAGACCATAGGGTCACTGGTAATTATTAAACTTGTTCTTAATTTAGTACTGCTAAATTAATTATCAAATACATTATGTAGTATTGATACATTTATAAGTATATTATATCAGTGTAAATGTGTATTTTACTTTTATTACGTAGAATGTATTTTTTTACTTTGAGACAATTAGTAATTTTTTTTTAAATAATCCTTTTTTAGACTTTTCAATATGCTCGCGTCCCCTTCGTAGAGTTATCTCGCTCCCCAAGAGGGGCGCGCCCCACAGTTTCAGAAACGCTGATTTAATTTCATTGATTTCTTACGAAACTGAAATTAATGAATGCTTTTTGATTGATTTCGAAATATTGTATAAAAAAAAACAGAACTGTGCCCATTAACTATATAACTAAATTAATATTCAAATATAATTTCGTTTCTCTATCCCTTTATATGAAGCTTCTTCGTTAATCTAATTTATATTTTGAAACATCGCATTATTTTAACAATTATTCCCTCACACGCTTCTTCCCTACCGAGTGACCTAATTGCCTCAACTATAATTTTCACTGCTCGTTTTACGAGGCAAAATCCTTATTCCGGAACATACGCTTTATACTCCGAAATTCGACGCAATTCCTATATTGCCTCAATCGCGCTAATCGCAAATAGATTAGCCAACGCCGTTGAGCGGACAAATGCAGAAGTGGGTTTGACCGGTTTTCATCCTGCTCCATTTTCGTTCCATTAAGACAGGGTGTAATTTGGGTCAGCAAGCAATGCAGATTCTCTTATGTAAAGGCCATTTAATTAACACATTATGCTGGTGTGGTTGGGGGGATGTAATAATTACAGTATTGTTAGTTATTCGGGATTATGTAGCAGAATAAAGAGATTCAGAAGTTATTTAAATGTGTTACAGTTAACAAGACATCTTTCCATTGTGATCAATAATGGCGTAACTCTACCATTTTTTTTTTCAAAGCGCGCATTATTTTGCAAAGGAAGTCCAAGTGTAATATATAAAAATAAATTCAGTAAGTATTTGCACTAATTTAAAATTCTATATATCACAAAAATATATTTCCTTCTAGAAGCTTACGCAAATCAGAAAAAAAATGTACCTTAAGATCCAGAAGGTACTCTAAAATTAATCTTGTTAATGATTTCAATGTTCTGCATGAATGATTACAAAAAAGTTAATGTGTGTGTGTGATATACATGAAAATAATATCATAAAATTAATAATACCGAAGCATCATTGTGATGCAGAATGATTATTATTTTTTTTTTTGAAAAGACAGAAATCGCAAAAATCAATATCAAATAAAACAACAAAAACACTCTAAAAAAACAACAAAGCTCCAAGAACGAGCTGTCCGATAGAGACAAAAATTGGTGTGTAGAAATATTACGTACAGAAAAGAAAATGAGTAAAATTTAGAAAAATTGAATAATTTATTCCAGAGTTACAAAAATGAGCTCAGTAATGTGTTGATCCAACTACAGCATAAATGCAAGCTGCCACACGACGTGGCATAGAGTGATAATTCACCTTGAAGGACTGCGATATTTTTTGTGAAATTTGCTCAAATTGTCCTGTAAGGCCATCAGCATTTCCTGGTATATGAAGTCTATTTCCCTTTATATCTTAGACAAACTCAATTGGAGAGAGATTTCTTGATCTGGCTGGACAAGGAAATATTTGACAAGCTGTAAAATAGTTCATAGCAACACATGCCATGTTTGGTCTGGCATTATCTTACAAACAAATAAGCCTGGAGTACTGCAAAAGAAACGGAAGCAAAACGGTTCTCATAATGTCATCGACGTACCACTGTGCCATAAGTGTACCGCTAATGACGAGCAAAGGGGTTCTGCTGTGAAAAGAAATGGCACTCCAGACCACAACTCCTGGTTGAGTGTCTGTGTGGCGACCAATAGTGAAAGCAGGATTGACACGCTACGCTGGGCGTCTCCAGATACGTCTTCGATGATAAGCATTTCGATAACTTATGGTTGAAGGCTTGTGTGA
>BMAV01019457.1:57217-77193 GCA_019973955.1 Trichonephila inaurata madagascariensis
TGGAATCTTTCATTTTTGATGATCACCAGATGATATATATAAATTATTTTAGTGTAAATGTGTATTTTTTGTAAAGTCAGAAAGCATTTTGTTTTACTTCATTCCGAAAAATTATTTTTTAAACCTTTTATTTTCAATATGCTCGCGCCTCTCTCGCAGGGTTATCGCCCCCTACCTTTAAGGGGTCGCTCCCCACAATTTGAGAAACGCTGCTCTAATGACGACCAAAGGAGTCAGGCTATCAAAAAAAAGGCACCCTCAGACCATAACTTATGGTTGAAGGCTTGTGTGACGAGCGATAGTGAAAGAAGGATCGGCGTGCTGCTCTGGTCATCTCCAGACATATCTTCGATAATCATCAGGACAATGTTTGAAGCAGGATTCATCGATAAACACTATACGTCCCCAGTTAGCATGATTCCATTCTGATCGAGCCAAGCATCACTATAATCTGGATCGACAGTCTGCATGCGTGAGTGGCAAGTGGCATAGTGGTCGATTCCAGAGTGCATTTCGCTCTATCAGCCGTCTGTGAATGGTCATGTTGGACACTGGAGTGCAGGTTGCTCGATGGTTGATAAGAAAAATCAGGCACTGTAACTGCTGATCTAATAGTCAATTCGTTCTCCTGACTTTCTGTGGCCCTAGGTCGACCGTTACCATCATGATGCTAAAATCTGTCATTTCCCTGCATCTTTCAATAGCCGCATCGCTTCGATTTATATGATGAGTGATTCTCCGATTTGCCCAACCTGCCTCTTTTAATCCATTTTACGACCTCTTTTAAACTCTGACAGTTGCTCGATATCAGCTCTAATGTTGCGGCGAGGCATTTTTTCAGTAGAGGAAAGGTATCATTATTCTAAATGCAACATAATTTTTTTATCATCAGATTGAGAATCCCTTCTTATAGACACCTGCTGAGTGTGCAGTTCCGATGCGCTGTAGCTCCCGCTATTAATTCATTGGACACCAAAGTTTAATCATTTGTTTGTTCTGTAAAAATGTCTTTGCCTATGAAATTTTATTTCAATCGGGCTACTCTTTCTCGGTGCACACATCGAGTGTATTTTGTTATAGAGTGTATATCTCTCAAGAATGTTCTATTTTTCATATAAGCATTAAAATTATATCGGTACATTATTTTTTGCAGAAATAAAAATGGAGTTTTTCTTCTATATGGATATTTAATTTAAAAGAACGTAATCTCACTGTCACAAAAAATAAGCAGGAATCAGAAGTATTATATTTTAAAATATTAAATAATTTGTCTCAGAAAAGTAAGAAAAAAAAAGAACAAAATTTTGATCAAAAATAAACTTGAGATGCGTTTTCTAAAAGATCTTTTACATCATTTATATGTATCAAATTTGATAACAAACTTAATTAATGTTTCTGGGACCAGACTTACCTTTAAAGCAATCGGACGAGTTTTTGATAGAGGCAATTTTACCTGTGTAGGTGGTTATCGAAATAACGGAAACACTTGAGAATAAAAAAAAGACATTTCTTAATGCTTTTCGTAAGCATTTAATTATATTGGAAGCTAACTGGTTTTGTTGGTTTCATTCATTTTTATAAATATACAGTAGAACCTGTTTTTTTGCTGTTCTTTTTTTATGCGATTTTATCTTTGTGCAACCGCATAAAACAATTTCTGCTGGATTTCGATGGATTCGCTTGTTTTATGTAAGAATTCAAGAGAAATTTTGAAATATTTTTTGTGGGGTTTTTATCAACCGCACAAAAACAGGTTCAACTGTAAATGCATCTACTCTTGTAGTATGTGGTAGCTTTATTGAAGTTCTGTAAGTTTTGGATTTTTTTCAAAAGTACAAAATGTTGGTCCTTTCGGAATTTCAAAGAGGCTAAATTGTAGGAGATCGTCTATAACTGGAGTAAGTGTGACCAAAACATCCGAATTTTTATGTATTTTTAGAAGAAGTTTGTCTAAAGTTATGCAAGCCAACATACAGCGTGGCAAGAAAAGCTCGCTAAAGCAAAATAGTGGTTGGAAACAGAAGCTCAAGTGGGAGAGACCGACAGGTATTGAATCAAACTGAAATATTTAAAAAGCAAAACAAAAGATGCAGCAAAAACTCCCAGACAGCTCGATCAGCATCTGGATTCTCCAATATCAATAACTATAGTTAAACGCCACCTTCATATAAACACAATATTTACGAGTGGACAACAATTCTCACACCACTTCGTCTACAATGGATCACCTTCACCAAACTTGGTCGATTGATAAGTGGCAGAAATTAATATGATTTGAAGAAAAGTCGTTCAAACATTTCCCCACAACAAGACGGGTGCACGTTTGTAATACGCCTGCACAAGCATATGATAATGATTTTCTCCTTCCAAATATCTAGTATTGAGGTAGATCTGTCATGATATGGGCAGCCATGTTGTAGTTTTCTTCTGGACGAATCGTAACCCTGAAAGTAAAGGTCACTGGGGAAAAGTATAAAAAAATCTTAGCCGACCAGGTCCATCCTATGATACAAAATTTGTTTGTTGCAGATGGAATTTTCCAGGGTGCTAAGACAACTAGCCATACAATGGGACTTGTGCAATCATGGTTTGATAAACACAAGTACGAAATTAAGCAACTACCTTGGCCCCACAGTCACCCGATCTCAATATAATTGAACCTTCATGGCTATTTTAGAGCATTGAATACGGAATGGATATACTCCATCGACATTCACCCAGATTTTTTGCAATATATCTTTCAATGTATGAAAGGTAGAATATTCCTTTTCAAACTATTCTTCAATTGCATGAATCGATTCTTTGGCGAATTTAAGCAGTATTGCATGCCGAAGCCCCTGTACCATACTAATAAAACATTCCGTATAAATAAGATGTTTCCATTATTTTGATAACCAACGGTATATCGGTATGTATAAGAATTTTAATTTTTATATATTTATATACTGCATGCCCTGAAATTCCGCGTCAAATGGATGTGGATTGAAAGAACAATGAGCTATATCAGTTTTGGAAAAAAATAAAAAAAAATAAAAATTCCATATAATTTGGATTCTATTAATTCCATAGCCTAAGTAATATCATATTTTCGCATTAGTAAGGGAAAATTTACGCCTTCCATCATATCATTTGGTACTGAGAACATACATCTCACGCTTTTAGAATGATATTTTTCCTAACATGATTTTGCAGAGCCGCGTTATTAGTTACAAAAACGAATCCAACAAACATTTTGCTTGTTTAGTTAAAATTAGCCATCTGACTCGATTTAAGAAAACGATGTCACGTAACTCTCCCTTAAACAAAAAATATTGCATACTACCCTTGGCAAGTTGTTTCAAAGGATTAGCATTTAATCCTTTAACGGGCACACAGCTAAAATACAGCTTTCTGTGATAAAGTACTTGATAAATGTAGTGTTCTCGTCCTCTATAAACATTATTCAGTCACAAAAAAAATATCTTATCGTGGGCTTTTTTTCCCTAGGTGGTGGCTAGATGTTATAGCCACTGCTCATTTAGGCCATTTAACTTAATTTTCAGGACAGAAATAATGAATCATATTACAATAAACTTTTTATGAAAAATTAACATTTATGTAAGAACTATTTCAATAACAATTAAATACAAAGTATAAGTGTACTCTTATAATAATAGAATAATTGTACAACATAGAATACTTACTTAGAAAATATATAGAATACATAAAATATGCATATTGAACTTGGTAAATATCCACACTTTATATTTTATTTAATTTTAGCATGAAAAGTTAGAAACAAAGTAATATTTTTGAGAATTTAAATTAGTTATTTCCCACATTTGATGAGCTATTTACTGTGGAACTTAATAATATGCAAACGTTTTTTCCGAGTAGGAAAGCTGTAATGAAAGATTTTCAAACCCAGAATCTTGTACTACAAATTGTAAACAAAGTTTGTTTCTATTTCCCTTCCCCAACTTTCTCACGCGTGATTCTAAATGCTTTCTCTCGAGTACAGAAAAAGCGAAAATTTCTAGGTCATTTTTCTGTTCTAGTTGGGCAGTGGATAGAGCCTCTATCCATATATTAAAGGTTTCCAAAAACCTAAATAAAACTTTATTTTTAATTGTGCAATTCCTTAATTCATTCAGATGAGGAAAAAGTATACTTAGGACATGTCGAAATTTTTTTCAAATATCAAAAATTTTATTTGTAGTAATCAAAATACAATTTGTAGATTTTAACCGAGAGAAAAAATGTTTTCAACTAAACATCAGAAGACATGAAATGCAAAAAAAGGTATCGTGCTGCCATCCGTATTAATCTCTATGCGTTTTAGCTTCAATTAACGCATATAGCGCATATAACGCATTTAACAAAATATCCAACTCTCGCTTTGAGAAAAAAAAGTTTAATATGTGAATCGAGACGTATTAGCCACTGCCCGCTAAATGGTTAATGCTAAATGGCTCCAAAATGGTGCACCCCTTGCTAATTTTATAAACATAACAAGAATTGACAATTTATTGTTTAATTATTTATTTATTTATCTAATTTATTTTACAAAAGACTTCATTTTAATTAAGCAATACATTTAAAAATCAGCAGGGAAACAGTTTTGTTATACTTTAAGAAATGACTTGTGTGAAGTATTTGCCTTTTAATCGAGAAATTTTTTTGACTGAAGGACTTTTAACCTAGTAGAATATCACAAGAACTGATAGTTATTGCAATTGGTAGTAACTGAAAATAATGTGAATTTTTCAAAAATTATTGTTCAGAACCTCTGGAGATGTCTTTACTTTATACAAGCACACACACACACACAAAATATTATTATTATAGAAGCATTTTTTATAAAGGAGAATGTTTTGAAAATAGGCCATTCTAAGTGAACCTTTTGCCAAAATATTGCATTGAAATAAATGTTTATAGTAGTGATATTCTTAAAAAAAATAATTATACATGTATTCTAATCCAAGCGACACAAAGTATCATGAAAAGTATCCATTTATGCGCTTTTTTAAAATCACGGTTCCGAATGCAGTTGGATACTTTAAGTAGTAGGAAAGAAAATATAAATCTAGTAAGTAATCTAGTATCTCTATATACACCATGGCACACACATATAAATAGGGCTTCTCGTGCATTTACTAAATTTAAGACATATCCTCGTAACTTCACCTGCCTCGGTGTTTTATTTATTTGAACTTCATCTCACATTCTTCACACCTAAGTGACTTTAGAAATCCTTGAGTAAGTCCCAAAAGGAATCACTCTTATATCACTATTCTAAGACAGTTAATAAATTTTAACCTTTCTAAATGAGCTTCAAAGGATTTCCTTCCTCGGTCCAATGACTTGAGCGTAAATACGGTAATTTTTCCGAACTGTGGTTCTAGTGATGCGAAAGAAAGACAATTTTGAAACTTTTCTGGCCTTCAAGTTTTGATTCTTCCTTTAACGTGTTTCAGTAATTTTCTCTGCTGTACAAGATTTCACTATTTAATCTGCGACGTATACGAGTTTTAAAAGTAGCGACTTCATTCTCAGCTCTCTCTTTTGAGGCTCTAATCGGGTAGAAGTGTTTCTCTTTCACGATGTGCTGAAATTATGTTGGGACCCTGGAAGAAGGGTAAGTCATGTACTAATTGGCGTATGGAAGCACGAGATACTTTAAGTTAAATGAATTTAAAGAAAGTTAAGCATAATAGAATTTCATTAAAATTGAATTCTTTGCTGGATGCTGAATTTCTAAAATCTATGCTTTACTTTGCTTTTTTGACAGGCTTTGAATTCATTCAACTATTTGCAATGAATGAAAATTTATGTATCATATAAACTACTTGCGCTATACAAAACTCTATAAAACTATTATAGCTTATTCATTTGTTTTCTGCTTTCCTTTTATTTATGTGAAGACATTGAATAAAACAATGAATATTTAACCCGCGATCACTGGCGCGGGGTGTTCTGTACAACCCAGCAACAAAAAAATCCTCCCAGGATTCTAAAAAGAATGCACAGAACCACAATTTTTTCTGTAGCTGCACATCTTAGGTTATTGAACCTTCAGACCTGATGCAATCCCTCTTTCTTGAACGACTGGAATGTAATGACCTTCAAAAGTTTATCTGGGGGCTGGGAACTCCCTCGAGAAGTTGAGCATTTGTATACAGTCTGCTCTGAATGTTTGGAAAATGATTAAAATATTATTTTTCTATACTTTCTACTATCATTATCTCATTAATTATAAAGTATATTTATTACTGGTATATACGTTTTATATACTGGTTTATGAAAAAATATAAAATTATGTGTCTTAAAATATAAAATTTTTGTATGTTTAGTTTAAATTAATGTTAGTCTCATTTGTATGCAATAAATTTAATAATTTTATTTGTATAATACAAAGAACATCTTGTACTTCATAAATATGTATCATAATGACTTAATTTTATTTTCATAATTAAATACACGTGTTAAAAGTTTGGGGTGTTCTCTACACCCCTCGAGTAACGACGGTAGCAAAAACAGGCGCGAGTGACCGCGGGTTAAAAATGAATTCTTTGATGGATGCTGAATTTCTAAAATCTATGATTTACTTTGCTTTTTTGACAGGCTTTGAATTCATTCAACTATTTGCAATGAATGAAAATTTATGTATCATATAAACTACTTGCGCTATACAAAACTCTATAAAACTATTATAGCTTATTCATTTGATTTCTGCTTTCCTTTTATTTATGTGGACATTGAATCAAACAATGAATATTTAAAGTTGTATACACATTTGTATATGTATAGCCCAAAGTCATGGACATAATATCTTATTCCATAACCTATTATAGTTGCTGTAATTCAGTTTCTTATTATTAAAAACATAAGATCTTGCTATCTACAACATTTTTGATGCCAAGATTAAATGTTTGAAGACTGTATTCTTATGATCATTCGTTAACATTCGTTTTTCCCGTTATAGCTTCTTAATAGCTAAAAGAGATCAAGATAATTTGCATAAAGACTAACTGTTCTAAAAAAAAGTATGGAACTTAAACAAAACTCTAAAATACAACAAATGATTATGCATAATAAGAATAAAACATATAAAAGGAAAAAGTACATTCTTTCAATATTTCAACTATCTATTTATCTTAAAACACTCTTTAAGTAAAATGTAAACTCTGAAATGGACAGCCAAGTCCGTGATACTATAAAAACAAATATTAAACCCGTTTTCATATGAATTATTTTAATATTAAAATGGCAGACCTTCTATGATGATTTTCCTTCCGTACAATAATTTATTCATAATAATTTCTTGAAATAAATTGTTCTCTATTTTTCACACGACTTAAGAAATCTAGAAAAGAATTTTTCTGGAAAGTGTAATAAGACCACTTTTTTTACGAGCGTCATTTCCAAAGAAAAAAAAGCACACACACTATTTTTTTTTTTCAGAAACTTTATGCAATATTCATAATTTTTGAGGAAAAGTTTCAGTACGGAATGTCTTTTCATACAATGGTAAAGAGAAAAAGTTTAAAAATAAATTTTGAAATAACAGTCTCATCAATGAAATTATTTTTAAAATGTTATCAAAGGTAAATTGTTTTTATTTTAAAATCCTAAGAGAAAAAGCCTTACTTTTATTGGTTTTATATTGAAGAGTTAAGATTAATCCGTTTTTTGAATTGATTTTTTTAAGGGGACACAGTACTATTCAATTGACAAAAATCGGTCAAAAAATCAAATTTACTTTTTTAGCCTAAATTATTCTTTATATTTTTTCTATAACCTCACAAAATTTGAAAGCTCTAAACGTAAGAAACTCAGAATTATGATAGCTTTCATGTTCATTTTTATTCACTTTTCTATGGAAAATCAAAACTTTAAACTGACTTATCTCAAAAAGAAAATAACTAGTTTGTCTTCATTTAAAATGCTAAGGATTTTTTTCTATTGCTCCTAATGCTTTGAAAATTTTTTTTACGTATTGCTAATAGTACATGCAACAAAAGTTAGTATGCATTTTTGAATTAAGGCGATATTTTTTTTTTAAAATAGTTGAACTCAGAATGTATGGATTTTTTAAGGAATTTTAATAAGCATTCACACGCATAAAAAGAAGTATTGTATGAATACCAATCACGTTAACGCAAAACCATACCAACTTTTATTATACATAGTTTAATGTACTTGTAAATCAAATTTCATGCATGTACGTACATTTTTGTAGGAGGAGTAGCATTTTGAATTCACTTCAGCAATTTTAAGTTTTTTTTCCTTAAAAAGTTACATGTCTAGTTTTTTATGAAATTTTGAACACAAAATCTGTTTAACATAGTAAACTTACATAGGAGACAACCAAAAATTTTTTTTAAATCCTTAAATTAAAAATTGTTGAGTAAATCGTACCATGTCCTCTTTAAAAACTACGACATAGTAACAAATAGAACGAATACCTAAAAATATTCAAACAGTGAAAGTATCGTCAAGTTAAATTTTGCCATTTGATTGAATGTAATAAATTATGTCATACTTAAAATGGCAAATTTAAATATTCTTAAGTCGGATTGTTCTGTCACAGAGAGTTTACTGTTGTCACCGATCCATCAGCCATTTATTGACTAGTAAAAAAAGAATTCATGAACTTTCTTGGCATCATTTTTATTTGTACATTTCTAATTCATTTTAGTACAAAAACCCTACTTTTTCTTGTTAAAGGAAGATAACATGTAGGTATAAAAACGACTTTTTTTATTTTTAGTTTTAGTTTTTTTTTTTTTTTTTTTAATTAGAACATGTTCGAAAAAAATGATGAATCAATATAAAACCTTAACACCATAAAATATGCCATGCTATGATAACATTCCTTGCAATATATAATTTTCGCGCTCTTTTTCCCTTTAAACTCACATGCTTCATTAACACATACCAAAAATTAAATATATCCCAGAATTTCAAAAGAAATAACTAAAATAAAATCATTTGCAATTTCACAAATGTGTTGATTACTTCCATATCATCTTTCCTCTTTTTTTCTTGGAAGATAGATTGATGCATGGATCTCTCATCACACACACACATTGCAGTATATATTTCTAAATAAATAATTACTCAGCAATCGTTAAAATGCGCATTTTGATGGGAAATCTAAGATATACGTTTCGTCGTAGAAACTTAAACGTATAGGAAAAAGCCCTAAGATTTTATCATTTTTGAGCACATATCTATATATCATTTTATGCTAAATTCTGTGGTAATTAAATCTGAACTGCTTTCAATTCAAGCAAAACTGTTCGCATTTAAAGAAAAAGAAAAGTAAAGTAGATAATTTAAATACAGACCACTTGGAATATATATTTTTTTTTAAATTCTCGGTTGTTGTTTTTCTGTTTATTTAATATTTAATCTCTCGTTTTTTTCTTTTTTTTCTGCTTTTGAAATATTTTGACGTTTTCGCTTGAATTCAAATTCTTTTTTTTTTCGTACACTTGATAAGAATTCCATATAATTGAAAGGTGGATGTCAGACATAATTTTTATATTCATATTGAATAATAGTGGGTATTTGTGATGCAAGAGCTGTATAAGATTATGCTTCCTCAAACAAAAGTTGAAATATTAAAACAATTTAAATATACAGATTCAATATAAAACGAAAACAATGTTAAAAGACTAGTGTGTTTAAAAAGTACAATTATTAATATCTCATGATAAATCTTTCATTGTGTAAATAATTAAATGATCCTAATACGTAAAAGAAAAACTTAAAGCATAATAATACCCTGAAAATAACAAAAGTTCAAATTTTCTTCCTTTTATTTTTCTTTTGCGTTTTCCTGTGATGCACATAGTTTAAAAGCTCTCACCAAAATTTCAGATCTGAAAACAAATTAGTATTTAAGATATTTTAACTTTTCTCACTCTAGATTTTAGTTTCAGTTGCATTTTAAAATTTTTTTGCATTACTAAATTGAATAAATCAAAAATATTTTTGGTTACAATCCTTTTTTTTCTGTATGAAATGGCTATTAA
Organism: Trichonephila inaurata madagascariensis; assembly: GCA_019973955.1. NCBI lineage: Eukaryota > Metazoa > Arthropoda > Arachnida > Araneae > Nephilidae > Trichonephila > Trichonephila inaurata. The sequence goes on from BMAV01019457.1 coordinate 67,240, forward strand.
CGACAATTTTAATTACTAAAATTTATTTATTTTTGCTTTTTTATGTCTTAAAGTTTTTTAGTTATCCTACATTTACATAATACATATTGATTTGAAGACCTATATTTATTTTTACACATTGCTTTTTACTTTGTGTTCATGGTTGTTTTTTTTTTCCTTTTAAGAAAATACCATGACCAAAACGTACGCAGGTTGCTATGAGAAACAATAATTGGATTAGATGTAATATGATTGAATATGATAAATCTAAAAATCCAGCCTAAAGCTGATACTGCAATGAGATTTCAGAATATAAAAATTCTGAATTCAAATATTGCAGAAAGAACTGGATATTTTCATGATGTATCAAACAACATTTTAGTAAATATACTGTTGTACAACATAACAGTATTTTTAAGTCTCGAAAAAACTCCTGTGCTTGCTTAACTATTTTGATGTGAAACTGAGAAAATATTAGAAGTTTTGGACGAACTTGGGGATTTCTAGCTTGGGTTTTTATCATTATTATTTTGAATAGAAATGTTTTATGCTCTTAAAATATTTGTGAAAATATTATGTTAAGATCAATTTGAATATATTGTATTCGTAACAAATGCTATTAATACTAAGCAAAATCATATTTTGAATTTCAAAACAGTATTTTCATTCATTATTAGTTAAAGTAGTGTTTTGATGTAGAGCATAAACTTGGAAAATTACATATTACAAATTAGAGCTATACATGTATTACAAGTTTTTGGTCTATGCCTTTTCAAACTTTATAAATGTGTTTTTCTCAGTTTTTAAATTTTGAAGATGTAAGTTTTTCTGATTCCCAAGGCTTTTTTTTCTGTTCAAGTTTATTGTCTTGAAACTTTTTGTAAATGCTCTCAAACATATGTTCTATAAAAGTTAGTATGCATTTACGTGTGAGATCTCTTTGGTCATTATTTTATAAATTGCTAAAAATATTATTTTATGAATTTCCGTGGGTTTTTTTTTCAGATTTATCTATAAAAATATTAAAAATCAACAAGAGAACATATTGTCAAATGCGTACAAACTTTTGTTTCCAATAATCTTGGAAACACAAATTACTTAAAATGAATGAAAAAATTTTAAATGTGAATTTTTGAAATTTGTTAAATAATGGCTAGTCAACATGACTTTTTACTTTCAGAATAAACATAATATTATAATCTAAAAGTAAAACACACACACACACACACATATATATATATATATATATACTTTTTTTCTATTACTGTCTCCAAAAATAATTTGAAAAAGGGTACTGTGCAGCCTTAAGATAAAAATTTCTCTATATATACCATATATCCATTATATAGACAAATGTTTAAATGAGCTCAAAATAGTAATTGAAACATTGCATTTAATCATGAAAAATAAAATATTAAATTTAAATTATCATTTATTTCCTTATCCGTGCCAAAATATGTAAGGGTCAAGTTACAATATAGCATTCTTATATTGATTCATCTGTACGATAAATAATATTTTTTCGAGTTAAGATGTATTAGTGTAGATGTTCTTGATAACTTAGTTTCTCTTTTTGTCTCCATATTTTGGGTTTAATTCCTGATTTATTGCCCGAGGACTTATTTGAAATGCACTTTCTCCAATTTTATATTGTGCTCCATTGACTGATGTGTAACAAATACAATAGAATCAGGCTGGATAGGTAACATGAAGTGCAGAAACAGTTAAGCTGAGTTTCAGTCAGTAGGATGTTAATTTTGAACCACGCTGAAGGCAAAAAACAAGCTTTTGTAGATTAGGTTTTGTGAGATCTAAGTTTGAATGAAAATTCTTGAGCATTGGAGCGAAGTTAGTCTTGAGGTATCCGACTACTTTCAGAACCATGATATTAAAAAGCGCATAAATGTATAATTTTTATGATATTTAGTGTCACTTAGATTAGAATACATGTATAAAATTGTCGTAAGGACATTATGACAAAAAATGTATTTAAATACAATATTTTGGCAAAGAATTAACTTAGAGTAACCTTTTTTACAATTATTCTCCTTTTGTAAAAAATGCTTCTATTGTAATAATATTTTGCCTGTATATAGCTCAGACCTCTGTACAGAGGCTCAACTACTATTTTTGAAAAAATTCAAATTAATTTTAGAATTACAACCATTTGGAATAATTAAAGACGTATTTTCTTAAAATTTCTCCATTCTGTTTTCGCAAAACATGGATAAACCGACTTCCGAGTTATGCATTTAAAAAATTCTAGTTGAGCCTCTGTACACAGGTCTGAGCTATATTAAAACAATAGAAGCATTTTTTACAAAAGGAGAACATTTGGAAAAAAGGCTATTCTAAGTTAATTTTTTGCCAAAATATTGTATTTAAAAAAAAACATTTTTTGTCACAATGTCCTTAAAACAATTTTATACATGTAGACTAATCTAAGTGACACTAAATATCATAAATATTAACCATTTACACGGTTTTACAAAATCAAGGTTTCAAATGTAGTCGGATACCTTAATCAATGAAGCCATTATAGAAACTTCAGGCGTTGAGAAATCAGTAACAAACTGGGTGGAAATGACAAAGTTTTCAGAAATTTTAAAAATGAACATATTAGTTTTGTAGTATTTTCAACAATGTGTGTTGTGTTGAATGCGGTTGAGGGTTTCTATCTTTAAACCTCTTGCAGGGCCTCCCGTGAATTCCACGGTCAAAATACTTGTAGCATTGGTAGCATTATGAAGTGAGAGGGTTAATATCTTTAAATGTTTTAATGACTTTGATTTTCACTTTTTTTTCTATTTAGATGGATGAGTTAGTGTAAGCAATTACATATTTCGGATCTAAATTGTAACCCAGACAGGATCCTGATGAAAAACGATGACTTTATGATTTGCTCTTTCTGGAGTTTTTTTTTTTTTTTTTTTCGATTGTTGCCCTTATATTGCATGACTGAAAGCAATACTTCCAGAATTTTTCACCTCATTGTTATGGAATCCGAGTTTTGAGAAAACGTTTTTGTTTTAAAAAAAATGGAGATATGCTGATTTTATGGAGGAAGGTTAGATTTATTTAGAACATTTTAAGAAAAATATGCTAAAATTAAAAAGGGAAAAATAATTTATTACTACTAAAATGGTAAAAATTGGTAAACATTGATAAAAAATCACATAAACGGCGCCCGCTGTGTGCAAATAGTAATAGAAAAAATTGTCAACTTTTCAATTTTGATGTATTATTTTGCTATTCCTTTTTGTAATGACCTTCAGGATAAGATATATTTTAATTTTTACAAAAACCAGAGCACTTTATCTTAGTTATTATATGAAATTGCTTACAAAATCATTAATTATATTCACATAAAGAATTGTAAATTTTGTAATAAAACAGTGATTGATAAATCTGAAGGTTAAAACACTTCTACTGTTATACAGAGCGTACACAAAAAATTTCAGAAAATTATTTTTAATATTTTTGACCAATCGCTGTCCCCGTTTGAAATTTTCGAAAAAACACATTTCGAGTAAAACACATCTCATAAAGTTTGACATCTTGCGTAAAGTTATGGCATCTGCTTTTACTAAAACACTTATAGTTTTTGTTCTAGTGAACGGAAAATAAAAAAAAAAAAAAAAAAAAAACAATATTTTGTTATACAACTAATAAGATGACCTAAAAAATAATATCATAAAAAATGTTCAATTCTTAAAAACATCATGATTTAAGGTATTCGGGTATACCTTAAGTTATAATTTTCATATTGCGGGATGAACATTTCTTATTTTACCGGACACAAAACCTGTACTTTTTCTAATGAAGTCCAATTTGTTGGCTGGTTATGGTGATTCATCCTGTATTTTTACAATAAACTTTTTTACTCAACCTCACTATTAATTATTCATTTACCAGATTTATCCGTATATTAGTTTCTCAAAAATTGTGCACCATCATTACGTCTACAAGCAGTTTCGCAGATAGAAATGCCATCTATAAAATTTTTCACTGCTAAATTCTAGAGAATCCATAGATCAAATGGGTCTATGTATCCTAGCTACCTTCTTGATATTTGTAACACATTATCCTCCATCAATGCTTTGATCCTATATTCATCTGAGTGGACGGCCTGCATGGGCGTTCTGGAACTTCTAGGTGGGTAATCCCAGCTTTAAACTTAGAAAACTACTTCTACACGTTTTTTTCAGTTGCTATACCTTTACCATAAATAGCTCATATTTTGTTTGCCAATAGTGAGTCACTTTTGCTTTTCCGATAAACAAGAAATTCAGTGCGTAAAATGCATCTTTTTTTACTCTCCCGTATTCTAGTCGTATCAAGCTGAAAATAATTAGCGTATCATAATCAATATTTTTTTCCAAATATGAAATACTGTCTTTAAAATGTGTACTTATGCTATTTGTTTTCAATCATTTAAAAATATTTAGACCTGTAATTGTGCCATCCACCGAAAATCGGCTATTTACTCTACATAAAACTCAACTAATTTTATGCATTTCTATAATTCCAGTTCAATATTACCACTTAATTCCTTATACCTAACCACTTGTTTGCGCTAATTTTTTCTTCTTTTTTTTTTTTTCTTTCACTATACGCTAAGGAAAAATTGATTTAACTTTAATTCAAGTAAAACATAGCACACACTCTAAAACTCAATTAGCACAATCTCCTATATTACTTAACGTTCGGAAAAATTAAAGCAATATAGTAATTTCTGTCACCTTCATTATAATTACTAACTTGCAATGTTGTAACGTTTTTGTTCTGAATATAAAGCGCATGATACGAGAAGCAGGAAAAATATTCATATAGGAAAATGACATACTAAGTTGGATCGAATGTAGAATCAGCAACAATCATGACAAGTAGTTGAGCAATTGTTATCTTCTTAAACTCAACAATGTACACGTTTGGAACTACTGTGAAAATTGGTTTAATTTCGTATTTTCCTAATTGGTTTCTCTCGCATGTTATTTTTTTTTTAATTTATAATATTTTAGTACTTTATTGAACCCTATATGATAATATTCCAAAGGAACATTTTTATCTCCAGGAAATTTAGATTATTCTTTAGATCAGTTACTTTACTTCAGTACATTCGCTTTGAAATACTAACTAAGAATACGTCGAGAAAACAGTTTGCAAACCGCGGACATAAACTGTTCATCAATTTTACTTCAAAGATAATATATATGCATATTTTTCTTCACACAACGCATTAAGAGACTGAAACAACTCTTACTACAGCAAGGACATATTCCTAAATATATTTTTAAATTTTTAATAAACTATCTGGTAAAGTATTCAAATATTTAAAATTGAGGCATTGTGATTGCGAATTTATTAGATAATTAGTATATATATATTTTTTAAAATCTAAAATTTTTAATACATTGGGAAAAATGAAATGTACTTCTCAAGTACATAATAATATCTTTTATGTGATGAATCATACCAATTACATCATTAAAAGAATATTATAATGTTGATAAAATATAAAAAAGTAATATGCATAATTTTATTTCAAATCAATGTTATATTTTCATTAATTTTATCTTATTGATAGAATACAAAAAAATCTAAGTGTGTATTTTCGGTTTCATGTTTCATCTGTTAAATTGTCTGTTCAGATTTGTCAGCATAATTCTTTTAAAAAAAGAAGAAAAGAAAACGAAAAAAAAAAAAAAATACAAACCCTTGTGTTTGTACAAAAATAATACTATTTATTTCCTTTTTTAGCTGTTTTATGCAGATGACATTTGTGATTTTTGATGGATAAATCTCCACAAATAATTAATTTTCCGAAGCTAGTGTGAAGACGTGATGAGAAATGATGTATTATCTATCTCTATATGTATTATAAACAAAACAACAGCATAAAATCAGCAAGGCATAATGTCTGTGGTTAACTATACTGAAATTATTCCTAAATTTTTATTGCGCTAGCTGTTTCCTCGCTCAGAAAATAATTCCGTTTTTGTAAAGAAATTTTGTCTTTTCCTCGCCTTTAAGCAAATTTTGTCTTTTCCTCGCCTTTAAGCAAATTTTGCCTTTTCTTTGCCTTTTCGTCTTTTTACGTTAGTTCTTTTGATTAGCCCCAGGAAAAGAAGAAAATCATGAGCAAAAGAAGGAAGAAAAAAAATTGGAAGTAAGCTTTGAGTACTATTCACAATGAAGCGGTACCACCGCCTTTTTGAGCAGTTATCAATTGGCGGAACGCTTATTTGCATTTTGCGCCGCAGCTGCGCCACGTGTTTGGCGACGCTTCAATGACCTTATTGTTTGGTTTCCGGTAGATTTCACTATGCGCTTCCACACTTCACCGATTTTTCCTTCAGAGGGATAATGGGATAAATCGAATTATAAATAATAGTTGATATGAAGGTATCATAATGTCTGAAAATTTAAATCAATATGCAAAAAAAACAGAAGAAAAAGATTGTTTCTTTTCTTAAAAAAAATAATTCAACAAACATCCTTTCAGTGAAATGTTCATTTTACCCGGAAAAAATCCTCTTTCAAGTGATATTTCTAAAAATCATGTTTTGAAAGAAAATTTGAGAATTTTATTCAGTTTTTTTTTTCGAAATAAAACAAATAGTTACAAAAACTAAATGGAAATCAGAATGTGAGCTATATATATATAAATACATTTCAAAAGGTAGCCTTCGAAATTTTTATGGACACATAATTTTGTGACCCATGGATTAGTTTTAAAAAATGCAGCATCTAACTTTCGAAAAGTATCGCATAACCAAAATATTTAAGTTTGTGTTTCATTATCAAGATGAATCTCAAACCCATTCACAAAACATGATACTATAAATATATTCTTATGCAGAAGCTTTATTTCCCATAGGATTCTAAGTGTATGTATCAAAAGTAACAAGAGTTATATTGATGTAACATTTTCCTTTGAGTTGAAAGTAAATTTATCAAATTTCTTTGAGAGAAGAGTCAAAATAAATTTTGAAAGAATTACTTTACATTAAAAGGTTAAAAAAAATTTAAAATTCGCGTAACTTAGTAAAAAATTCAAGATTTGTGAATTATATGATACATATCTTATCAGTATCCTATTTGATTTCTTACAAATTGTTTATCTTTTCGACCTCATAAGCAGATACTTTTCATACTAAAAGGACATGGTAAAAGAAGTCAAATAAATATATATTTATGTATCTAATGTTTTTTCATGTTATTTTAAATATCACGAAAAACAGTTTCTCAAAAGTAGTATTAGTTGAAATTATAAAGACTACCAAAGGAATTTGAAAATATTCCAAAATGACATTGAATGAAAGTTATTGTGGAGTATAAATTATGGGGTAGTAATACTAATGTAGCATTTTGTATATAATACAATTTAACTTCATACTGCATATAGGTAAACCAACAAATTATATTTTACAACATAATTTTTTTTATTCCGTTATTCGATTAAAGTATACCGTTTTATAACCCTTTAAAACATGAAATATTTTTATCTTTAAATATTAAATTCTTCTGGTTATTAACACTCTATTGACCCCAATGACACTGGAAAAAACAATAAAAAAAAATTTGCTCCCTCCCTGGAACGTAGACGGTACCTTTAACTGTGATAATGGCACCTGTGGAATTTTAAGAGCTATACGTTTTTTAGTTCTAAGTCGATAGAAGAAACAAACTTAATTCAACTAAAATTGTTACAAATAAGGAAATTATTGATGTATAATTAATTATTTTATCGACTCATTATTTATTTACAGTGAAAATCTTTAAAACATGTTTTTGTCTGAGAAGCATAAATAAGCATTGCATTTTTCACAACGTGTTTTCGAACTGTTTTCCCAATTTTTTTACCTGCTCTTGCGAGGCCTTGAAATGTCATCAACCCATCTAAAATAACTATGCATGCCATCCCGGTTATCCTGGCATGACCTTCAATTAATAATGCTCTTCGTACGGGAGGAATTGTAAGCACTGTCATCTCCATCATCAGTTAAAATAAATTTGTTAATAGGTGGAGATGCTGCTAACGCGCGCTTCAGCGGTCTTTAACAATTTAACTGTCAAGTTATTATGATGATTTGGGTACACAAATTGTCAAATTTCTTTTAACCAAAGAACTTCTAACCTCTAACCTTTGAAGTATTCAGTAAAGGGCAGCTATCTATTGAATTGAGCGAACATTAAATTTAACCGAGAATCAGTCGGGTTTGACAAAGAGATGAAGCCGAAATAAACGTCTCCCGATATAAATTCGGGTAAAACAATATGATGCATTCAAAAAAAATTACCCCGAATAATACTCGGGTGTGACATTTTCGAACACCAGTGCTGAGCCCGAGATTATCTCGGGCATGACACTTAAAAAGTTTTAACTTTAATTTTAAGAGATCCATTTTAATATTTTGGAGTAACTTTATTTGATGCATCAATCTTGTTTGTACTGAAATCAAGAATTTTCATTTCTCTTGAAACAAAGAAATGAATGGATCCAAGAGACAATGATGGCAAAGAATGATCCAAAACTGTCTTTCTATTACAAATTAATCCATGTTTTTTTTCCCTTGCTATTATATTAACAAGATTCTCATTCTAGTATGCGTGGCTCATATATTTTGTTTGTAGGATAGTTATTATCCGAGAGATCACACTAAGTTTAAAATCTGATTTATTCATCAATTACAAAATTTCTTCTTGTGGGAAAATTAATTTTTTTTTCGAACTTAAATAATATTTTGGTTAAAAGTTAGCAAAGTATTCATTGAAAAATAAAAAAAAAAAGATGCATCCGCAAATTTTATTACTTAAAATAATTTAAAAATTTAAACCATACCTTACAAATAGCCCACATAAAATCAAGATTTTTTTTTCGGATGGGGGGAGGGGATAGGGATGCTGACACCTAGGTAAAGCAGTGCTTCTCAAAGTTGCAATATTCGCGACCCAATATTCAATCATAATTTTATCGCCCCCCCTCATGCAATAACAATGCACTGAATTCAATAATATTATACTTTAAAATGCAACTTTAACCTCTTAAGTGCCACCGGCTTATATAAACGTCTGGCTAAACCAAAGCGTTTATTTCCCCAGACATATATACGTCTTTCCGAAGTACGACCTTTTCTGTACACTGCTATCTGTAAAATTATTCCGAAGACTTTAGAATGCAATAAAAGGACATTGACAATGTTTGCGAAGGATTTACTTATTCCAGATTATTTGTGCTTCTTTGTTCTCCCCCCCTTCCCCAATACATGCATACACGTGCCTACATGGAAGACAGTTGGCATTTGGAAGCGAATTTTGAAACTTTTGATCGGTAGTCAAGGTTTATTATAAATCGTACAAAAATTATCAAGATAAGTGTCAATTTTTGTTTTAAATTACATATTTGACAAGCCCGTGGGGTCACTGGTAATTAATAAACTTATTTTTGACTTAGTATTGTTAAATTAATTATAAAATACATTGTGTAGCACTGATAAATTTAAAAGTGTAATATATCAGTGTAAATGCGTATTTTATTTTTTATTTTGTCAGGATGTATTCTGTTTGTTTACTTTCAGTAAATTAATAATTTTTATAAGTAATCTTTTGTTCTGGACTTTTCAATATGCTTGCGCCCCCCTTATAGAGTTGTCACGCCCCCAAGGTTTTAGAAACGCTGGGTAAAGGATGAAAATGCCATACCTTTCAACAAATGTATGAAAGAGAAAATTAATTGCTAAAAAGAACGAGGGAAAGAACAAAAGGACTCATCCATGGGAACCCCCTAGAAAATATGGTATTAATTATACAACAATATATATTTCGTTTTAATTTATGCTTCCATCAAAATTATTCAAACATACAAGAAAAAAGAATTTATGGACATTATTGAAAAGGATGCTTTCTAAATGCTTATCTACAATGCCTTTTAATTTTAAAAGGCAAAAAAAAAAAAATTTAAAAAAAAAAAAA
>BMAV01019457.1:132713-151033 GCA_019973955.1 Trichonephila inaurata madagascariensis
TTTTGTCAAAATATTGTACTTAAATATTTTTTTTACTGTAATAATATCCTAAAAGTAATTTTATGTACGTTTTCTCTAATCTAATTGACACTAAATATCATAAATAGTATCCATTTATATGCTTTTGCAAAATCACGGTTCCGAATGTATGGTCGGATAACTTAAGATAACATTTCAAAAAATTGTATTAGAACCACAGACTGAATAGTGATATTTACACTTATTTTGTGATTTAAATAAATAAGATGTTCCTTTACTTTTTTGTGATTCTTTATATACTGTTATAATTTATAAGTTACAAATTATATTTTGCGATATTTATAATAAAACTGGCAAAATAATAACAAAAAAACACCTGTGTTTTTTCTTTTTTTTTTAATTTCTACTACCGGTTATAAAACCGGTATCCCGGTATTAAGATATAAAAAATACCAAATACCGGTTTTGAGTTTTTGGTCTGATATTGCAGTCCCTAGTTGGTTTAGAGTGAATGAAATTGGCTGTCTTACTTAGATTCGAAACTTAATTTAATAGGAAATTGTTTTGAATACATCGGATGACAAATGGCTGCGTTAAGACCAACGAAATTCATTAAATTATTTGGAAACGAAGTTTTCAATGCATTGCCATTTATTTCCTTCCTGAGTACGACAACTTAACTAAAACGATGTTGTACAGAAGTGAGTATATTACTTATAAAAATCCATTTATTTTTTTTTTCTTCCAAAACTGCATGTTTAATTTTTTAACATGTTATTTTTGTAAAAAAAAACTTAAACCATGTTTAATGTTATAATTACTCAAAATTACCTTTTTTCCTTTTTTAAATAGAAATTATTCTAATTTTAGGTTTCTTATTTTAAAATCAGAACCCAAATACCAGTAATTTTTAGCTTTTCCTGATCAGTATTAACCACTATAATAACCGGAGAGTCTTCATTTAGGCAAGTTTATTTTTATACTATACTTAAACAAAAACATTTACTGGATTTACATCCGAGTAAGTTTATTCATTATTTAATTCAAATTATAGTGCAACTTGTGTGTACGAGGTAATCTTTTTTCATTAAAGTAAGGAATTAAACTACTTCTGAATTGCCACAGTAAAATAAGTACATAGGATGAGCTAAGAAAGATGTAAAATTAATTTTTAAAAAAATGTCACCAAAAGTGACAATGGCTTGAGAGCTTCGAATATATCTTGAGTATTGGTAAGCTTTCAGCATTTATACCAATAACTGCATAGTTAATTCATTTATTCCATTTAAAATTAATGATTAAAAAAATGTGATGTTTTATAACAAACGTGTAGGTGGCAATTTTTTTTTCTTGGAAATAAAGAAATTTTGGTATTCACATTATTTTTTCTGACGTGTGTATTACTTGTATCTAAATAAACTTTCTGTACGACTGATAGCAAAGGGTACATTTCAGGTAAAGATACTGAATAATTTTCGAACTGAATAATTTTCAAATATACCAATTTTGAACGCTAAACATTGAAAGAAATCTAAGAACTTGTTATAGTAACAGTTATTCACAACTAAACCGTTTTCAAATTTAAAATCTACTATGCTAGTTTATGGCGTAACAGAACTGCAATATAAGCTGAGTTTAATTAATGTCACACTACATTTATTGGTGAGATGTTGTTTGCAATGTATTGAATGGTATGTGTAGTTTAATTGGCATCTCAGTTTCCAAATATCTGATATAAAGGAATTAATAGATTAAATACTTTATTAGCTTTCATGTGGGCCTCTCACTAATTATTTATTTAATTATAATGTTGATTTTGGTGTAAAAATATGTTAACAACTGGTATCTAATAGTATCTCTACACCGTTTTTATACAAAAAAATGCAATCACTATCATTATTAATAAATTTGTCATGATGAAATAAAAAATAATTGTATCTCTCAATAAGAATTTCTTATTAAAAATTCCCGTTCAAACTTTAGTGAAAGAAATGTAGCTTTTGTGCTTGGGTTGCATGCCAATGATTTCTTGAGATAAGCTAATAATATTAGATAAGACATATTTAACTCGTACACATATATAAATAATAAATAAAATTTTCATAAGTCTAAAAGAGAAAAGGAATAGATAGAAATATATCAAGTGAGTATAAGTTAGAAGTAAAATAGTCTCATTAATATATGCATATATGTGTGATATATATATATATATATATATATATATATATATATAACATGCAAACGAAAATATATACTATATTATAAAATTCCTATTATCACCAGTGATATATTTAATAAGATGAAACAGAAGTCTGAACTTTCATGCTTTTATTTGGTAGAGATGCATTTGAATATATAAAGAATCAATACAGATTATGGATCTGCACTATTTAACACTAGAAAGACTAAAACTCAGTATACATATATTGCCAAACAGCAGTCAAAATGACTGCATTGTGAAAGAATGATTAACGTGTAAATAAATTTGTTTAAAATTAATGTTTAATATTTGTTTTATATTATTTGCAGTCATATAACAAGTTATTAGTAAATATTAATAATAAAAAAAAATTACTTCGCTTGGGAAAAAAATATTATTGAAAATTCTAAGAAATTGCCCTTTATAAATGTAATTGCTTTTCTAATTGAAATAAAAATCAGTCAATATAACTGCCTTGGGCATTTTAGTGTTAAGACTCCTTTAACCCCATTAGAAGAAAATTAGTTGTTTTGTTTAGGCAATCAAAAACTATATTTAAAAGTTCTATAACTGATTTCCAAATAAGGCTTAACTTATAGATAACTCTTTTTTAAGTTACTTAAAATGTATGTATATATTTTTTCTGTTTTAAAAGTATAATCGAAATACGTAGTTTGCATTGTTTTATATGTGCACTGCATATGGCGTCTTATAAATTTAATTTTATCAAGCATTTCATTAGGCTTACAATAAACATTATTGACATTAATTTTCAAAACTTATTCATCAGATTGTGATTCCTTTGAAGTGTTGGATGTTTTCAGAGATTATATAAAGTAATCATCTATGATATTTTCATAATAATTTATTTCTTGGTATGCTTCAGTATTGAAAATGATATTTTGCAAATGTGCACACTTCCAAACAAAAATGACATGAATGAAGTATAACTTAATAACAATTATTATTTGTTTATATACATGATTTTGATACATTCAATAAAAGAAAGTTATATTTTAATTCGAATGTCAAATGAAAACCATTTCATTCAAATATATACTTGGATTCAACAAATCTACAACTTTGAACTAAGTGAGGAACAATTGATGAAAGACATAATATTTCACTATTTTGTGTACTGAATCATCAGACTTATTTTGATTATTATGTATCAACTGGTTATATTTCCTTTATATTAAAATAATTTTTTGGGCCTCACATTGGACAGACCCATAAGCAAGAAGATTTATAAAATGAACACGAAACATCATTATTTTTTAAAGTATATTTATTTCAGATGTCAATCGTGGAGGTTTAACCATTGAAATGGAATACAGTAATGACTTTTGCTTTCAAAGGGGAAAATGTGGGCCCTCTGAGGACCCTTAATGATTAGCTGGAGTATTCAATAGAAAAGTAATACCCGCAAACGGTTGAACGACAGGCTGTGGGCGGAGTTCTTCCATCCATTTGGACGCCATAAAAGGGGAGGTTGAATTAAAATACAATTAGCCGAACACGAAATAGAGACAATGAATTCGTACGGCCATCCCCTTAGTAAAGTAATCGTTTAAATTGCCCCAAATAATGATTTCTAGGCCATTAAGTGCAGCCGCAATTTATTAGCTTTCCTTACAGGTCTAACATATAAAGTTGGACAAAGGTTAAATTCTTTATTTAATTCAAATACTTATGTGCATTCGGAATAATAGAATTGAAGTGCAAGGTTAAGTTTTTTTTCTCCCCCTGCCTGTATAACTTTGCGGAGAGAAGATATTACTTAAGTACTTTTACTTAAGTATCCAAAACGATGTTAATGATATTTCTAAGCAAATTTTTAAAAAGCGTATGGCTTACATTATTTAGCTTATTTGTGGTACAGAATGAACGTAAAGATGAATAAACTATTCTTAGGGAATAGATATACTAATCGTATTAACATTTAAAGACGTTTAGTTCACTTGAACATTGAACAGCGCATGCAAATTATTGAAGTATTATTTACAACATGAAAAGTGAGTTACCTAGTTAAGCCAATTGTTTGATTCGGGATGATGGTTAAAATACGTGAAAACTAGTGAATTTAAAACTGTTCACATCCAGATCCAAATGAACTGTATCATAGATAGATCTGGTAATCGTTTCAGTCATATAAATGTTTGAGAAGTACCCAGGCAAGCAGTAGAAATGTGTGTCAAACACGGCGGAGTATCATCCTGTTAAAGTGCAAATCCTGAAACCTGAGATAGAAAAACTACACTTTGAAGCATAAAATCTCACCCACAATATTCTGTGCTTTAAGGGTGACACGATTGACAAACAGACAGATCCAGACCTCAAGTGAAATATGGCAAAAATACCATGACTCACGGTTTTATTAACTCAGTGATAGATGATACTTACAAAAATATCACATTTCTATCCCGGGCTTTCTAAGATACATCTATGTTAATAATCGAAGCTCGATTTGAAGCCAAATTCATCACTGTAAACAGTTTCCTAATCATTAATATACTAAGTTGAATACGTCCGGCGCTGTTTGAAAAGTATTGAACAGTTTTCATGGAAGTACAAATCAAAACCATTTCGAAATCCATTATCAGGGTAATTACAATTACTTTTAAGTAATTTTTTATTCATTCCTGCTAATCCTTTCGTTAACTGTATAGCAAAGATATACATATGTATGTATTAGAGGCAGTGTATGCATTGGTATTATGCCGATGGCCATCACGTTGCTTCAAAAAGCGGCGTGAATAAACACTCATTCGCTCACTCGAAAAATATTGAAAGAGCTGCTGATAATACTGTATATTATATATTGTAAGAAAACATAACACAATGTAAAATAAAAATATTTGAAGTACATTAAATATGCCAGCCCCAAAAACCCTAATGAAATAGTATACCTTTTATTTTCGACGGAATGCTGAAAGAAATTTAAATGTCATGAAATGTACAAAGCACAGTATGTGTTATAAAGAAGAAAAACAATAAGTGAGGTCCAGCCATTGATTTGAAAATATCAAGGTAGCTGTAACGTCAATTCTAGTATTGAGAGAATACTGGTTTTTCAATAGTCATTTGAGTTATAAATAGATGCAAGTGCATTGGGGATTGGCGCGATGTTTATACAATAGCGAATATCTGCACTGCATAGTAGCACGATCAGCTATTTGTACAGAAAATTGTTTACCAACGTTTAAAACAAGATCCAATGTCACTTGGCTCAAAAAAGGGTTATATTCTTGTGGGAAAACTTGGTGCTTGTTTGTAGGGATAGTGTAAATGCCATAAATATCATTAAACATTGAAAGGAAAGATTCGTGGGTTTTTAATCTCTCATTTTTGGGTATATAATACGTTAGGAAGTTATTTCTAGTTATTAAGATCTTTTGAACAATGCTTAGGGCATTTTTTTACTCCTTTCACTCAAAAGTTTCAAATTTGTCTGGAGTTCCGTTGCAGTTATAAGGGTTAACTTGTTCCCACCAGTGACTAAACGTAATATTCTGTTTTCGAAATAATTAAGCCTATTTCTACTAAAATCCGGGGCAGTTGTTAAAACCTGATTTCCATATCCAACAATAGGTCAGAAATAGCACTTACAGGCTATACACAAAACATCTTGAGTTATACCCCAAGTGACACCACCTAAACGCTCCAGCAACTTAGTTCTTGAGTAACCTCTATCAACAGTTGAATCGATATGTTTCATCCATATTAAATTACTATATAAATGAATGTCCAAGTAAACATTGGCAAATGTTCGAGATAGATATTTCTTTTTATAATGATGCTAGATGTCATGGTGTAGTATAGTGGTATGAAGTACATATAAATTTTACTCCCCAAATACTTTAAAAATGGAAATGTATTTTATTCCAATGAGTACATGCACAAATGTTGTATAATTTAAAAGAACATTTTATTTATTATGGTGTTTAGAAAAATGATCATTTCGCTGATTAATTTTTAAAAAACAGTTTAAACGAAAATACTTAAACATTTATATTCAGTAATTATAGAAAACACGCAAGTTTATTTAAATATCAATCTATATGCACTACCAATTTTATTTCGCTCATAAATGTTCAGGAAATTTTAATGCATCAATTTATGTTAAAAATAATTGTAAAATTTGATCGTATAAGAAATTAAAATCATTTAGTTGTTACACAGAATAGACATAAGAAAAATAAACTTTTGTTCAACAATTTACAATATTCAGTTTCTTTGAAATTGGTAGTTCTATTTCATGTTCATGTATTTATTAACTTTCATATAAACGCGTAGAATAGAAAGACTTAAGAAAAATTGGCATTGCATGTATAATTATTGAAATATTTATGTAAAAACAGTATATATTAATATATCAAAAATATGAATTAACAAATGTTACTCTAATGTATTGCTTATAACCATAAGTGATGAATGACCATGTTCGAGAATTCTTAGCCTTCGATATCTCAGTTGAATCGTCCATTCCAGTATTTTTGATGCTAAGATTGACCCAGCGTTTCTCAAACTGTAGGGCGTGCAACTCTAAAGGGCCGTGAGAGCTCTACAAGGAAGCGCGAGGGTACTGAAAGTTCGAAAACAAAAGATTATTAAAAAAAATTACTTCACTGAAAGTAAACAAATAAAATCATTCTGACATAATAAAACACACTTTTACATTGATATAACACACTTATAAAAGCATCAGTACTGCACAATGAATTTTGCAACTAAGCTAACAATACTAAGTTAAGAGCAAGTTTAATAATTACCAGCGACCCACGGGCTTGTCATATATAAAATTATACGCAAAAATTAGCAGTAATCTTGATAATTTGTACTGTTTAAAATTAATCCTTTAACTGCCAATTAAAAGATACCTGATTCACTCCCCAAAGTCACCATTTTCGACGCAGACGTGCGTATGTGATGAAGGGGGAGGGGGACAAACGGAATAAATTATGTAAATCCATCTCAAACACTGTCAATGTCTTTTTATTGCATTCCAAAGTTCTTTAATTGCGTTCGGAATAATTTTATGGATAGCAGTGCACATAAGAGATCGTACTTCGGCAAGACGTACATATACGTAAGGGGCGATTAACGCTTTGGCTGAATGAGACGTTTATATACACCAATGGCACTTAAGAAGTTATAGTTCTGTTGTAGTTTTAGCATCCAAGTTATAGTATTTTTGAATTGAGTGTATTGTGTTATTTTATGGAAGGGGGGGTGATGAAAATTATGATTGAATATTGAGTCGCAAATATTAAAACTTTGAGAAGCACTGGATTAAACGATATAGAAAAATGGATGAATGTGAAATCTGTAGTTTCTAGGAGTTTCTTTAATAGAATGGGTAATATTTTTGAAGAGTGGATTGTTAAACCAAAATTAGAGCTCATTAATTGAGCTTGAAATAGATATGTAAATCTAATCACAATGTTCTCTCTTGTTGCATCGCAGTGTGACAATAATGAGCAGTTATTCTACGAACCTAATTTTTATGACATATAAGCACATTTATTGCGTGAGGATTTATACAAATAATTTTTCAAGCAACTGTGTTTTTACAATACCATGTTTGGCGTTTGCAGTAGTCACAAAAGCAAAGCCAAATAGCAAACAAAGAATTTATTATCGTAACATTTTTGTGGACCTTAGAAGGATTACTTCCCATCTACATGATCTTACAAAAT
Organism: Trichonephila inaurata madagascariensis; assembly: GCA_019973955.1. Classification (NCBI taxonomy): domain Eukaryota; kingdom Metazoa; phylum Arthropoda; class Arachnida; order Araneae; family Nephilidae; genus Trichonephila; species Trichonephila inaurata. The sequence continues at coordinate 140,592 of BMAV01019457.1, forward strand.
GCAACTCCAGGTTGTACTCCTTCAAAATTAGTATGGGAACCGTGCCAAATTGTACTGGCACCTGTATGGTGCTGAAAGATACGCATAACGACATGCCTACATCTAACCCATTGTCACTGAATTTCGTGGGTCTAGATCTGACACCGTCAGACAGGTGGCATTAGTAACAGCAACAACTACCTCTTATTTGCTCATACAAACTCATTTACTCTCAAGTATTAAGAGTAGATGAGTTTTTGAATGTATGTGCAAAAGTCAATTTACGCTATAAAGCAATGCTTCTCAAAGTTTTAATACTTGCGACCCAATATCCAATCAGGATTTCCATCGCCCCCCCCCCTGCATATAAGTATAATGTATTGAAGCATTGAATTCAAAAATACTATACTTTGACGCTAAAGCTGCAATACGACTTAAAACTCTTATGTGCCACCGGTGTATATAATGTCTCACTCAGCCAAGATGCTAATTGTCACGGACGTATATATACGTCTATCCGAAGTATGATCTTTTCTCTGTACTGTTATCTCTAAAATTATTCCGAAGGCTTTGGAATGCAATAATAGGACCTTGTCAGTGTCTGTGAAGGATATACTTATTTCAAAGAATTTGATTATTTATTACTTTTCTCTCGATCAAACACCACATGCACTCGCTGACGTATTAAAAAAGGTGGCATTGGGGAGCGAATCAAGTAACTTTTAATCGACAGTTAAGGGATATAAATTATAAACCGTAGAAATTATCAAGATAAGTGTTAATTTGTGTATATAATTTTATATATAACAAGCCCACATGGGTTCACTGGTAATTATAAAACTTCTTCTTAACCTAATATTGTTAAATTATTATAAGTGTATCAGAGAGTATTACACATGCATATTTTATAAGTGTTTTATATCAGTATAAACTTGTCTTTCATTTTTTTACTATGTCAGAATGTATTTCGTTTGCTAACTTTCTATAAATTAATAATTTGTTTTAAAATTATCTCTTGTTTTCGACTTTACAATATGCTCACCCCTCTAAAAGTATCTCACCCCTCTTGGGGGCGTGCCCCATAGTTTGAGAAACGCTGCTATAGAATGCATGTATCCCAAAAGAGAGGAAAAGAGAAAAATCGCTCGGTAACCTTGAGTCGTAAATCATGCACTTAAGTAAAGAAAATCTCTGAGGGTAAAAAATAAAGAAAATTCTTATTTACCAATATCAGTCCCCCATTTGTTTCCTTAAAAATTAGAAGTAAATAATAATATAATAATAAATTAGTAGTTGAAGTTTTTCTTATTCCAGCACATATAAGAAATTGGTATTTGTTCCCCATCATCACCTCTTGTTTCAACGCTCAATTAATTTCACTTCATCGACTCTTTTTCTGCAAAAAAAAAGAGAGAGAAAGCGAGTTCTCTCTTTGATGATGGTATATTCATTTTTTTATTGTTGAGTTACATGAAGGAAAATCGCAGACAGATAATTGTACCGGAACAAAATAAATGCAAGTTATAATAGCTTGTTCGACTAACACTAAATGTTTGAGGTGGTGAAAACAGAAAAAATGCTTATATTACGCATAAAGGATTTCCTTAAAATTAATTAACCGTAATGCTCCCTTAAAAACACTGCCAAAATTAAATAACAAACTATGACTCCTGAACAAAAATTTAAGTAAAGGAATTTTATTTGATTATTGTAATTATTTGCGATACAATGTCTTTTTTCTTACTTTTTATCCAAATATCTATATGATTTCGTGGAAGAAAATAAAACACAGAATCTTTTGATTAAAATTATAAAAAAAAAGAAAAAAAGGTTGTTTCATGCAATGTTACTTAGATGAAAAATATTACAAAACGTATCTGTTTTTAAATACTAAAGGTAGTTTGAGCTTATTCAATAATATGAATTAATGATTTTTAATAAAGTGGTACATTTTATACTATTTCTTCTCCTAATTTTTTTCAGGTTATTCTTGTGTATATGTTTGTAGCCACTTTAAAGGCTTTTGCGAATGATAATTGGACTGCGAAAGTTATGGAATTTATTTATTACTGCTTATTATTTATTATTTATGAAACTTATTATTTTTTTTACTGATATAAGCAAGGTGTTCGTGAACGAATTGAAAAAAATGTATGAGTAAACACAATATATATATATATAGTTTAATAGTCTAAAAAATGTTAAAAAAAAAAAAGCTAAAATATATTTTTAAAATTATTTAAAATGTTTAACTAACTTACAAAAAAATTGAAAAATATTTCTGCAACGATCATGCAGCAATTCTACAGGATGTCTGAATTAAATGCCCCTAAGTGGGAGAAGCTATTATACTTAACCCAAAGTTGAAAAGCATAAGGTAAAAGTAAAATCAGTTACAAAAACTAGTACAGGTTTTTTTTAAGTGCACTTCCACGGGCAGATGCTTCTTCATTGCCTTATGCTGCTGCAATCTACTGTCGGCAAAATCAAGGTTCAACTACTTGTTTCAAAAACTAAAGAAAACAAGTTTCCATTCCTCAATTGGAGTTGTGCGGTGCACATTTACTATCTAAGCTATTTAAATCGGTCTTACGGACATTAAAACAGTATACCTTTGATGTATTCGCTTGAACGGATTCTAAAATAGTTCTCTCCAGTCTGTCTAGTCACCCTCGCAAATGGAAAACTTTCGTAGCAAATAGAACCTCTGAAGTTATGAAAGTTCTACCTACAAAGCACTGGGGGAGACATGGGCCTTCTAAGGAAAATCCTGCAGATATTGCATCCCGAGGTATTGATCTGAAATGATTACCAGATTGTATGTTACGGTGGCAAGGACCACCCTGGCTAAGGCTAGAAACTTCTAATTGGCCCAAGGCTGAATCCATTTTCGATGAGGCTTCGGATGAGGTAAAAGTGGAACAAAGGTCAGGCTCCTTCAATCTGCTTACTTCCACATTAAATGATGTAATTCGTGATTTATGCCAACACTACTCTTCACTCACCTAAATATATTGCATTTTTGCTTATTGCCAAAGATTTATTAAAAACGGTAAAAAGATTGCATCATCTCAAGGAATATCAATCAGTTCATCCCATATTAATACTACTTCACTTATACCTTTTTGGAAACCAAAACCGTTGAAGAAACTCTTATTCTTTGGGTTCAAGGTATCCACTTTCAGGAAGAAATACAAAGTTGTAAGAAACAGATTTCTCTGCCACACAAAAGTCCATTACGTTCCCTCCAGCCATTCATAGATGGACATGGTTTTGGACGGGTGGGAGAAAGACTGCAAAATTACCAGCTTCAATTCAATTCCAAGCATCCTATCATACTTCCTTCTCAGCACTATTAGTGAACTCCTTATCAAGGAACAACACATCGCTCATTTACATGCCTGGCCGACTTTGTTAACTCACGTTCTTAGACAATCCCATTGGATCGTAGGAAGTAGAAAATTAATTAACAAATGTATTAGAAAATGACTGAAATGTAACAAATTCAAAACATCCGCCACAACACCACAACTTATGGGCAATTTACCAAAACACCATGTCACGCTGGATAGATCTTTCTTCAGTTGAGGTATTGATTATGCTGGTCCTGTACTGATTTAGTGCAACAAAGGTCGAGGGACTAAATCTACAAAGGGTTACATTGCTTTATTTGTATGCTTAGCAACTAAAGCATTTCATATTGAAGCTTTCGGAGAATTAACAACTGACTCTTCGTAGCTGCACTTCGTCGTTTTAGTGCTCGTCGTGGTGCTCCCCTCCACATTTATAGTGACAATGGAACCAATTTGTTGGCACTCGTCGAAAACTTGACGAAATACGAAAGTTATGACTTTCTTTACCAACTAAGGAAGCCTTCTCCTACTACTTAACCAAATCTTTAAAAGATTGACACTTTATTCCACCCTCATCACCAGATTTTGGAGGTATTTGAGAATCAGGAATTCGTTTAGTCAAAGTTCATCTGAAGAGAGTGTTGGGAGAAACCATATTAACTTTTGAAGAGTTAACAGCCTTGCTCACACAAATCGAAGGATTACTAAATTCCAGGCCTCTCTCATACGTTAATGACTCTCACATAGAATGCTCACTCACACTTTCACATTTTCTTACAGGTGATGTCCTTCTTTCAGTTCCTGAGGAGATTCCTTCAACCTTCCAACCACAGAGATCTCTCTCTCTCTCGTTGGGAGTTGCTACAGAATATCAAACGTGGCTTCTGGAAGAAGTGGAGCTCCGACTTTCTATCTTCCTTACAGCCTCACAAGAAATGGCAGGACGCACAACAAAACTTGAAGAAAGAGGACACTGTATTGATCAAAGAGGAGGGTCCTCCTGGTACATAGCAAATTGTTCGAGTTCTTCAAGTGCATCCAGGCAACGACGGACTGGTTCGAGTTGCTACTGTGAAAACCCAAGATTCAGTTCTCAAACGACCTATTCATAAACTTAACCAACTTCCTATATATCTGAACTATTTCGGATATAAGGTGGGAGTATGTTTCCTACACACCTCACACTTAACTGACTGAGCGCGCCATACTTTTCCGCCTTCCTACTCCAACTGAAACCTGTGAACCCCGTACCAGGACATTCTGTAAACAGGAAGCGCAATGGACAGACGCAAGGTATTTATCCGCATCAATCTACAGCACCTTCAAATTTGTAATTTTCATTTACCCGCATTACTACTTTTAAGAGTAAATTTTCATTGTAAATATTTATTTTTTGTAATATAAACATATGTACTATCTCCAACTCTGGCTGTTGTTCGAACTCAAACAACGGCATCAAGTCTCGATTTCCAAGCTTCAGCATTCATAATTGAATGTAAGAAGACAAGAAATTTAAAAGCTGGAAAGAAATAATACAAGATTTAAATATTTATATGTGACTAAAAAAGTTGAAGAATGCAAATAATAGAAAAGATACAAGAGTATAGTTATAAAAATAATTTTCTAAAACAATAAGAGAAATTTTTGCTAAATTTCTGAAGTACGCCAGCAAGAAGTAAATCACAGATTTCGTGAAGGAAGTTTACCACTGTACTCACCAATAATAATAAATTTATAGTTTTTTTTTAATGTGTTATACATACGAATAAATTAAACAAATGTTCTTTAGGTTTATCATTTTATTTCTTTCATTCGAACGTTCCAAACACCCTAAATAAATATATATTGCAATCTTTCAGAAGACACTTTAAAATAACAAAAAAAAAAAAATTTGCTATTTCTATATTCTTATCTCCACATATTTCATTAATTTTAATAAGTTGGATGTGGTAAAGTTACTTCAACAGCTCATGACCTCATGATGTTAACTATAAAATTCACAAATATTAAAATGCATTTTAAACACATTGCCCCACGTTAAACTTAAAACGAAAAAATTCCTTTTTTGTTCGGTAATCTAATAAAATAACTAAATGTAACAAACGTTTTTTCACAAAAACAGTTCTATATATGCTGTTAGGATAGCTAAATAATACAGAGAAGAAGAAATTAGGACATCTCAAAATAAATATCTCAGAAATAGTCTCAATATTTTCTTAAGAATAAGCGAAACTGATTGTTCAAGATATATCTCATGAAGATATGATTGATAACGTAAATTTCATGTTTATGTGTTTTTAATTTGGTAGTTTATTTTTTTCTTTGTTCATTAATACAATCAATAAATTAAGGTATTTTAATACGTTCGTTGCCGTTATTTAAAAAAAAGCACATAAATCGATAATTTTCATGATAATTAGTGTTAGATTAAAATACATGCATAAAGTTATTTTAATATATTATTAGAATAAAAAATATTTAAATACGGTATTTTGGCAAAAAATTAACATAGAATGACCCAATTTTAAAACGTTATCCTTTTATGAAAATTGCTTCTATAATAATAATATTGTGCTTATATGTAAAGTAAAGATGTCTTCAGAGGTCCTGAACTAAGAATTTTGAAAAATCCACCTTATTTTCGGAGTTACTACCAATTGAAATAATTATCAGAGTTTTTTTTCTTAAAATTTCTCCCCTCTGTTGTATTAAAATATAGATAAATCCACTTATAAAAAATATATATTTCAAAACTTTTAGTTCAGGCTCTGTACAGAGATCTTAGCTATATACAGGTATAATATATATATATATATATATATATATATACATATATATAGAAGAATTTTCCATAAAAAATAACGTTTTGAAAATAGTTCATTCAATTCTCATTTTTTGTCTACATATTGTATTTAAATAGTTTTTATTTTTTTATTTTAGCACTACAAAGACTGAAACAATATGTACCTATATTGCCCAAAAGCAGTCAAAGTGACTGTATTGGGAAAGAATGATTAATGTGTAAATAAATTTGTTCAGAATTAGTTTTTAATAATTTTTATATTATTTACAGTTACATAACAAGTTTTTAGTAAATATTAACAGTAAAAATATTTTTTTCTTCACTTGGATTTTGGAAAATTTTCATTATCTATGTAATTTTTTTTTCTAATTGAAATTAAAAAGCAGTTAATATGATTTTCTTTGGCCAATCTAGTGTTAATAAAATCTTAAAACAATTTTATACACATATTCTAATCTAAGTTACAATACATATCATAAATAATATCCATTTATACGTTTGACAGAATCACGGTTCCGAACGGCCTTAATGTATAACTGAGAATTAATCTTGGTTTAAATCAGATTATTCAATATATGTTGAAATTTCGGATAACTTTGCCTCGATATTTTGTATTATTAGTAAAGGCTTGGATCCATATATACATGAAAAGTATGGATATTTAATGTACATATAAAAATGAAAGCAAGCAGTAGCACCACTTTTTGTAAGAAAAGTTAGAAGGGAAAAGAATAATTATTCATTCTTAAGATTTGTTTTGAAATGAATAATGCTAAACTCTCTAAGAAACAATTAACCGAATTTTAACAATATCAATGGATAATTTATTTTTATTTACATCCTTTCTCAGTTAATAACCAGGTAAATAGAACAACAAGAAGCACAACTCCTAAGACATCATAACAAACCTCACCCAGTCAATGTTCTCATTTCTACTCGAAGGAAACATGGGAATACATCAAAATAACATTCTCAGTATCTATCCGAAATGATAAGTGAGAAGAAATCCCCGGCATGACTCGTGTGACATCCATATGATCTTCACTTATTAAGCTGAACTTTATTCAACATTTTCTTTTAATAAAAAGGTTTCACAGTAGATCTAAATGAGAGTTTTTCGTTTGCATAAAGGATTTTTCAACATATGCTGCACATTCATTGAATTGCATTTCAGCTTTTATTTCTTCATTTACAAATGTGCATTAGCATATTACACCATCAAAGTGGAACGATGATGTCTCGCATATGCTTGAAATGAGGAATGGTTATGTATTAATTCAATAAAATTGTTGATAATGATATTTTCGTTATAGCTTTCTTACGCATTGCTTGGCAAAAATGACGAAAATGCTAGTTTAATGAAATATGTCATGAATATTTTTTTTCTAAAACTTAATACGTTCACTTTTATGTACTAATAATTCTATTGTAGCATAGTTTATTAAATTTGTGATATTGAATAAGTATGTTAACAAAGCATTAATATAGAAATTTTCATTGATTTTAATAATATTACTTAAACAACTTTTTATAGCTTGTTATATAGGTAAAAATGTTTTAATGATCCGATAATATTATTCACTTATTTACGTATTTTTTTCTCTTTTTATGATAGAACATCTACACTGGAGATATTATAGTGGACATATTTACAAATGAATTATTTTAAAGTTGCTGTCATGCCTTTTTACAGAACCAGTTTTACTTACTAAATACACACATTCAGGAAGACATAATTAATATACCGCGATGCAAGACAGCGTTTTGAAAATAAAAGAAAAACGTATTTAGACTAAGTAATGTAATTATTGTATATAATTTATGCTGTAATTAATCGGTAACGTATTTTTTAACATCGATGTATTGTGCGGCCGTTATACTATAGCAAGATTTTAAATGAGCTATAATAAATATAAAAATAATTTCAATTTTAAATGTTTTTAAAGCTGGTTTAATTTTAAAAAAAGGTTGTGTTCTTAGAGTAAGGAAAATAAAATACGAATTTGGTTAAAAAAGAATATGGAAAATGAGTTACAGGTCAAAAATAGAAGTTGTAAAATCAGAGAATGAAAAATATTACACAAAATCAGAAAAATCAATGATGTTATAAAATTATATAAATGAAGCTTTACTTGAAACAAACTGGAAAACATTAGGAGACCAGCTGATTTAAAGAGCATACAGTTTCACCTGCAGTAATTTTCTTGCTTGAATTAAGAACAAAAAAAGATAAAATGTTCAATACTTTTTGCTCACCACCTGCATTGCAGTCAAAAAGTGTGTAAGAGCACAAATTAAATCTGTTGAGGTGCACTGTGTAAAATTACCATGATCAGTAAGGAATTGTGAGATTTCAAGATTTATACAAAATGATCACAACACTGTCTTTGGAAATGGTAGAAAAAATGTCTTTTTCAGAACAGAGTGAAATTTACTGCATGGAATGAGTGTTTCAAAGAGACAATGTTTTTTTCTGTCTTTCTTGTAAAACGATTTTTGAATATTAAATAATACATCAGTCTACTTAAAGTTTGTTAACTACTTAATTGTATTTACAGCAAAAAAATTTATATTTGCGGTTAAGAAATCTAGTAAACGACTTAGCTGTACAATTATTCAAATATGCGTATTATAAAAATTTTTCTTCAGCTAAAAAAGTCTCTTATTTGTAACTAATACTTGACGAAAGTATTCCCATGTATCAAATATAGGGGGAAAATGGCTTTATAAAACGCTGTGATAAAATCAAAGTAACAACCCAAGTATTTAATATGCCTAGTATAAAATACATAGGTCAAAAAGTTTATTTATAGAAAAAAAATCTTATTAAGAGTACTTAGAGATGTTTGATATGCATGATATATTTTCTTCTGACTTCTTAATTTTAATTTTGAGTACATTAAAATCATAAAAAAGGCTATAATTATTCTTGTTGTAAAACATCAATACATCAATAAATAAAAAGGTTGCAAAATAAGAAAGAGCAGATTTTGAAATCTCTTAGCTTCAAACATATATCGAAAGAATGGAGAAAATATATTAAAATATGAGAAACATAACGTGCACGGATGTTTCTTAAAAACAAAACACTCAATAGCCGAATGAGTTGACAGAAAATTTTGCCTAAATTATTTGATTGAAGTTAAAGTTTTACGAACAGTTGTTTTTTTCTTAGACACTTACAAACACACAAATATATATATATATATATATATATATATATATATGTATCATAGAGTCTTTAATGGAAATTAAGGTATAATATCTAAGATCTTATACCAGCTGCTTCTTTTTATTTAAAGTGTATGTTTATATTTTTAAAGAATAAAGATAGGTTATTGTAGCCTTTAAAATTCATTGTTCAATTAAGCTATGTTAAGGATTTTGCTTTTCCCTAATAACAATAGTTTGCATTGAAAAATCAAAAGAGTTATAAGCTTTTACATAAAAATAAAGTAGCATGCAAAATTTCCAAAGTAATCTAATTTTTGATAGTACATGTTCTTGCATAAAGCAATATAACATTATTAAATGAAGAACGCATTAAATAAATCTTTCACTATAAAGATAGAAATTTTAAAAGAAAACATTTATTGATATATTTTCTACTGAATTGTTTGATAGTTATTCTTATCATGAGATATACGTAAAATACGAATAATAAACATAAGCTTGCGCAAGCTGCAACAAACTCTTCCTACATCCATTTTTAATAAAAATACATTATGTTCTTCAGATTGTATTTACCGAGCTGTGTTATTAGATGCACGTAAAATGTTTGTCTGTGTTTGTGTACAGAATAAAAACATTTATATTAAAAATATTATTTTAACTAATTTACTTTTCTTTAAGAAATAAATCTTTAAAAATACGACGAGGATATTGAAGTGATTTTCAAGTTGGTAATGGATATTTGTCTTGCATTTTCTTTATATGCAAATTTGAAAGGAGATAAAAATATGCTTTATTTCTTATATTTCTTCAACACTACTTTTAATATGGACTTTAGGCGACTAAATTTATAACTGTGTTTATTTATAGATGTTTTCCTTATATATATTATGAGTTATTATTAAAATTACACACACACACACACACATATATATATACACTGGTGTGCAAAACTTAAGCAACAGGTGGGTTTATTGCCATAACTTCACGAAAAATCATCTGAGAGACATGAAATTCTGAAATGAGGGAGAGTATTATGTACGTAAAGGATGACAAAAGCATCGGCACTGAAAAAGGAATACAACGCATACGGTATGGAATCAAACAAAAACAAGCTTTATTCAACGCATAGTATC
>BMAV01019457.1:156033-172988 GCA_019973955.1 Trichonephila inaurata madagascariensis
AGTTTAGCACGGTGGCTAGGTGCGTTGTCATCAAGGAAAATCACTTTGTGCTGCCGTTTCTAGTATTGTTCGCGTTTTTCGAGTATAGCATCGTTCGAATTAAGTAATTGTTGCTTGTAGCTATCAGTATTAATGGTTTCGCCGGGTTTGAGAAGCTCATAATAGACTGATCCCTCCTGATTCCAGAAAATACACAGCATTGTCTTGCGGAAGAAGCGATTCGGCCTTGAGGTCGATTTGGACGGCTGTCCGGGGTCAACATATGATCGATTACGCTTGAGATTCTCAAAATAAATCTAGTTTTCATCTCCAGTCACAATACGATGGAGATATGACTTGCGTTTGTAGCGGGCAAGCAACATTTTGCACACGATTTTTCGGTTTTCCTGTAGACGGTCCGTTAGCTCGTGTGGTACCCATCTACCGAACTTTATTATCTTGCCCATTGCTTTTAGACGACGGGAAACATTGCTCTGGTCAACATTCACTTGTTCTGCAAGTTGTTCTTGAGCGCGTTTGGCCATCATCTTCATCGAGTAATGCTTGCAAACAGCATCTTCAATTTTTTTTTTGTTGGTCTGCCAAGCTCCTCGTTTCTCACATCGAAATCACCATTTTGAAACTTTTCAAACCACCTGTAACACTGCGCACGGCTCAGAGCATTGCCACCGTATGCTTCTACAAGCATTTGATGCGATTCGGCAGGATTTTTTCTTCAGACGGCAACAAAAAAGTAATGCTGTCCGCAAATCGTGGTCGGAATGCATAAAATTTACATTTTCAACACAGTAAAAAAAATACAATGCACGCTGAAACTCGTTCAAATGTAAACTAAACATGAGTATCAATGGTCAAACTATAAAAAAAATCACGTGTTACGGTTTCGTATAGTTTGCATATATGCGTGGCGACATCTGTTAGCAATCGTCTCATTTGATATGCATACACCTGGTTTATTTGTTGGTTATAAATTATATTAAAAACTTTATATCATGCAAAAATTATACATAAATAGGGTGAATTTTTGAAAAACTGACGCTATCGTTTAGCTCACGTATCGTGTAACTACACGCATCTCGTAAAGATATTGTGTAGATCAATTTAAGAAACCGAACTTCGAATGTAGTCTAATAGTAACATGGGAAGAGTAATAGTAACAGATTCCAAGGGGAAAAATAATAGTTCCAAAAAACCACCTATAGGGATACGTATGACACTAATGTTCCTTATTAAACAAAAACGAACATGAAAACAAAGTATTTTCTGTGTGACAACAATTCCAGTTATGTGTGCTTAGAACATGTAGATAGCTCCGTAAAGTACAGTTGTTTTTTTTCTAACTTACACTATTCAGAAGTACTTGTAGCTCGTTTTAATAATTGAAATTGCACTAAATATGTTATATAGATTAAAGACATATTTAAAGCAGAATCTCATGGAAATAATTAATTGTAAAAACAGCCTTTAGGGGTATTAACCCTGCTGCTGTAGCTTACCAACTCAAATATTTTCATAGAAAATGGCTGTGAAAGCAAATTATATCTCATGTGACAACCAAGCAAGTAAATTGGGCTATATAGCCATTAGAACTTTCAATATTTGCGACCCAATATTCAACAATAATTTTCATCGCGCCCCCTTTCCATACAAAAAACAATGCATTGAATTCAGTAATACTATTATTGGTGTTAAAGCTACAATACGACTTTATCCTCTAAAGTTCCAAGGGCGTACAAATACATCTCGCAGAACCAGTGCGTTAAATGTCCGAGACATATATATACGTCTCGCATAACTAGTGTGTTAAATGTCCGAGACGTATATATACGCTTTTCTGTACAATAAATTCTGCAGACTGATGTCCATAAAATCATTTTGAAGGCTTTGGAATGCGATAAAAAGACATTGACAGTGTTAGCGAAGGATTTACTTATATATCAGAGGATTTATTTTTCTTTTCTTTTCTTCCCTCTCCCTCTCCCTTAGTACAACATACACGCTCGCCTAAGTGGAAAGCGAAGGCTTGAGGAGTGAATAATGTTACTTTTAATCCTCAGTTAATGGATTAGTTGGAAACCGTTCAAATTATAAGGGGGTAGGTTCAGAAATTCGACTCCAAAACACAATTTTCACTTTACCATTTTTAAAAAATATGAAATTTTTTACTTCTAATAGTGCAAAAATTATCATTCTACGTGTAGTAAAAGTATTTTTAATATTTTTTTTTTAAAAATGTCTTACCACTTGTCAGAGTTCACCTGCCACGCCCACTCATATGTAAACAAATTTTTTTCTACATGGTAAGCCCCCAATTTCACTATTTTTTTCATTATTATTTCAATAATTTGATCGGCAACGTCTAGTAGAAGAAATGAAGTGAAGCGCAAAGTCTTGTTTACTATTTGAAACGTATTGTCTGCATTGAATTTCGAAAGTACTTAATTAACTTTTTATCTCGCTACATTTGCTAAAATTTTAAAATTTGTAAAATATTTGCTGGAAAGTTTTGCTTTTTAAACAATTTTTTCTCACAATGCCTCGTTTTAAAAATAAATATTTAAGAAAATAGGAAGAGTTTTTTTGTATTCTCTTTCAAAGGTAAGTGAATCCATTAACAATTTGAATGTTTCTGCTTCAGCCAAAAAGCTGAAATTCTGTATGGATTGCAGCAATTTTCATGGAAAAAATGAAAATATAAATGAAATTATATATATGACTTTATTGTCTTAAGCTATAAGAATATCTGTTATATGTAAAGAATGTGAAAATAATAGTATTTCAATTAAAGTTTTAAGAAAAGTTAAAGACTTGGCCACAGAATTTTCTGTTTCTTGCGAAATTTGTGGATTCAGCCAACCACTTCTAATTACTGATAAATATAAATTGTTTCATGTAATGGAAAATAGTCTAAGTATTATGAAGTCAATACCAGGCTTCCATATGCAATGAGATATATTGGTAAAGATATGTCTTCTGCTAATGTTTTGTGTGGAGTTATGAATTTACTAACTCCATCGCAAAGATTAAATGAATAGGAATCAGGAATGCATACTGCCGTAAAGACTGTGGCTACGATGAGTATGCAAATTGTAGCTAAAGAAACCAAAGATGTCAGCGGACATTCTGACATACTAGATGCTATTGATGGTTCTTGGCAAAAGCATGGGCATAGATTTTTGAATGTTGTTGTCATTGCAACAAGTGTTGATACCGGCAAAATGCTTGATGCTTCAATTTTCTTAAGGTTTTGTAGGTGACCCAACAAAATGCATAATAAGAACTCTAACGCTAATCATTTTGGAAATAGTGGTAGTATGAAAGTTTCAGAAGTCATCGAAATCCTCCAACGCTATGAAAGTTTGCATGGTTTGCGCTATATCAAATTTTTGGGATATGGTAACTCCAGAGCGTATAAAACAGTTAACGAGATGCTGCCGTATCGAGATACAGGTATTGAAAAACTGGAATGTTGGCCGTGTCGAGAAACGGATGGGGACTCGACTACGAGCCTTAAAACTAAAAATAAAAGATAAGAAATTAAGTGTCAAAAAACATTGGATGATCGCGTTAGACTCACAGACGCTGAAATTGATAAATTACAGCGTTCTTATGGATTGGTTATAAGAAACAATATCGATAGTATTAATTCAATGGAACGAGTCATTTGGGCTGCATATTTTCATACAGCATGTACAGATGCATATCGACAACATGGCCTGTGCCCAACAAACGAAGATACCTGGCCTGAATAAAACCGAGCAATTACAAGAGGTGAAGTATGTAAATACAAGAACACCTTGCCATCAGAAGTGTTCGATTGTATCAAATATGTGTTCAAGGCATTATCAACTCCTAACCTCCTTGCCAAAGGCTTACACAAAAGCTTGTAAGACACAAAACTGTAACGAGAATGTAAACAGCATAATATGGTCACGAATACCATAAAGCGTTTTTGTGCAATTTGTTCATTAAAAACTAGAATGCTGGAAGCTGTTTTCTCTTATAATCAAGGTAACATCACTAAATATTATATTCTTGCAACATTAGGTATATTTCCAGGACTTTACACAGCTCGAGCAATCGAATCAGCTGATCGGGAGAGACTACAAAAAGCAAATTATGACATTTTACAAAATTCTATATAAGCAAGAGTGAAAAAAAGGCGTAATAAATGTATAATGGAGTAGGATACTTTAGCTGAAGAAAGAAAAACTCCAAGCTATGGAGCCTGTATGCATTAATTATAAGTAAGTTCTTTAATAAAATCCATTTTTCTCAAAACTAAAATTTTTACTGTATTAGGAACATATTTTCCTTAAACTACTGTGCATTTATCAGCTTATAACTTTGCATACTTAATACTTACACCCTAATACATACTTTAATCAAGGGAATTTCTTAAAAAAATATTCTGATTTAATTTATTGCATTAAACATAATAAAATTTCACTGTTTTTGAAAAAAAAACCAGATTTGTGCAAAATTTTTTTTTTTTAAATAACTAGACATCCTATCCATAAAACTCTGATTAAAGTATGTATTATGGTCTAAAGAATATTCGGTAAAAAAATTGGAGATTTTTATTCAATAGAATGTTTATAAATATTCC
The DNA here is from genome assembly GCA_019973955.1 of Trichonephila inaurata madagascariensis. NCBI lineage: Eukaryota > Metazoa > Arthropoda > Arachnida > Araneae > Nephilidae > Trichonephila > Trichonephila inaurata. The sequence continues at coordinate 160,643 of BMAV01019457.1, forward strand.
TTAAAAATACGTATTTTTAACATTACTGACTTACAAATCCTCTCTGTTTCGTGAACCTACCTCAGTGTTAATGTGTGTTCAAAATTATGTATATGACAAGCCCATGGGATCATCGATAATTATTAAACTAGTTCTTAACTTAGTATTGTTAAATTAATTATAATATACATTGTGCTGTACTTTTACATTTATTAGTGTATGATATTAATGTGTATAAATTTATTATTTGTTAGGTCAGAATGCGCATTTTGTTTGTTTACTTTCAGTTAATTAAGGGTTCTTTTAAACAATATTTTGTTTCGACTTTTTAATATGCTCGCGTTCCCCTTGCAGAGTGATCCTGCAGCCTTAGAGGGTAGGTGCCTCTCACAGTTCTGGTAAGGCTGATGTAGAAAATTCCAAAAAAATATTAGTTTTTTTTTTTTATATTAAAATTATTTTTTTAAAACTGATACTATTTAGAGCCACCTGCAATTCAATCTAACACTCGAAACTGCACAAAACTTGTTGCTGTCGTATATGATAAATTGCACGGGAAGGAACGATGATTAAAATTAGACAGTGTCAAAGGTGTGAATGTCATCGGCCTTGTTTGTGTACAATGTGCAGATGTTAGAGTCAATGTCGAATTTGTAGATGATAAGAGCAATAGAAGGGTAACTAAAAAAGTGTTTGGGATCCAGCTGTGTACCCAGGCAGTTCTTGCACTTCACATATGTACTTAATCCATCAGGTAGGATCTGCACTTCTTTGAAGTGTTTTGTCCTTAGTCTGTTTAAGGAAATCGTTATCTTAAGGTTATCAAATCTTTTACGCAAACAAATGATGAATACTAAACTAATGATGGACATATTGATGATATTGTAATTTACGACGACTTTCATTCTAAAATGCGTTACGTTAAAAAAGAAAATTAACAGATAAAAAAAGTTATAGTAAAACATTATAATTTATTTATCATACTAGTATTCTCAATATGATCCCCGTTCTCCGAAACTACACCGTTTATTTTGTGTACAACATTCTCAACGACCATATGCTACATGGCATAAGGAATATTCTACACTGCTTGTGTATACTGTTCTTTAACACACTCAAGATTGCAACTTCTACCAACAAAAACTTTTGATTTTATGTTAACTCAGTGCCATAAATCAGATGCAGTTAGGACATGGAATTAGTCACATGATGGAGAACGAGGAGATTAAATACTTTTTAAAACTGCGAATGATGACTATTTCATCTGTGAAATGAAGATGCATTAGTTGTTGTGCCTTTAACACCAGTGCGTGGTAGTGGATCATCCTGCATAAAGATTAACAGATTAAGACATTTTCTATGTTGAAGTTGTGGAATGACAGAATTAATCAGCATGTTTCGGCATCTCTGTGCATTAACTTAACATGTTATTCGTCCTGTCAAAGTGACAGTCTCAAAAAATTGAACTAAGAATCGCTGTAAAGGCACACCAAATAGTGGTTTTTGGGGAAAGCATAGACGTTTCTTGAATTGCGTGAGGCTGTTCAGAGGCAATTCTTTTGTGTTAACAGAATCATCCAGATAAAAATGAGTACTATCATTAAATATAATTTGTCACGGGAAATTCTCGTCCTCTTCCATCCTGGCCAAAAATGATAGGGTGATTGTCAATCATGTATCACAATCACTGTGTTTCAGTTCGTGTAAGCGGCTGATTTTGTATGAATAGTTGTAAAGGACCCGCCGCATAACTTTCAGTACCGTAAATAAGTTCATATCCAATTGTCCTCCTTCACTCTGGGTGCTGCTGCTACCAGCAACGGTATCATATGACCTAGCGAATATTGCAATTGACACATATGTTATCACTACTTCTGACACCATTTTGTGTCCTTTCCGTGGATGAATTTACAGTTTCCTTGTTCCCTGGTCCGTCTTAATCATCGTCTTCAAAGCATTTTGACACAAAGGTGCTAGATTTGCCAAAGTTTTGAGGTCCGGTTCTAAGCTCAGCAAGAGCTGTGAATGCATCGCACTGATTCAGATAATAGAGCTTTACCAATGATACTCGTTCTGGTAGTACGAGTTGTAAATTCACTGCATCTGGCTTATTTCAATTCATTATTTTTCCAAGCTGCCTACACGTTTTATCCCTTTGTTTACTTCCATGGTTGTCACGTGTGAAATAAATTGCTTTCATATTATTTTTTATATAAATTGTGGGCTGGGTAAGATATAGCAGTGCCACATAAATACATCAATCGGCAAAGTTCGGAAATGGCAGTGTTTGAAATTGCCAAAGTTTTCCTTTTCGAATAATACACATTTTATTTCACTAAAAGAATATTGTTAGGAATTACACATACGTCATAGGAACACATGATATAATATTATCTCTTACATTTTTTCTTCAATTGAAAACTTTTCGACCGAGTTAAATATTTTTTCTCGACAATTAGTCTTACGCATTTTAGTCCATGCATATCCATTGTTTGTAATACAAAATATTTTGTTTGATTTATATGATATAGTATAACGAAACGCATATATGTGTATATCTTACTAATTTATTCCCTAAAATTTGATAATTGTCTAAGAAAGGCTCATAAAAAAAGTAAAAAATGCTTAGAGCCATTGCGAATATATTAAATGAAACTTAAACTGTACTTTTAAAAGTAATTTCTAGAACTCATTGAGTTAATTGTAAAGGCTTCACAATTAACTTGAGAAGTTTCTCTTTGGGGGTTTTCTCATTGGGGATGCAATCCACTAATGATTTCTGCCAACAGATAAGGGTATGTGCAGCTCCTGAAGACCATCATCGATTCGTTGGCGACTTTCATCCAAAGGACGTACCGCAGATAATCCTGAAATAATAACAAGACCATCAGATGAATGCTTTTAACCATTCCTTTCGGACACGATAGAAGCGGTGAGGTTGAATTAAAATGCAATTAGCCGAACAAGAAATGGAGACAATGTGCTCTTGCGTCCACCCCTTAGTGATGTAATTGTTTAAATTCTCTCAAATAATGACTACCAGGACATTAAGGACCACCGCGATTTATTATTTCTGTTAATAGGCTCAGAGAGAGAGACTGCAGTTGGAAAATGGGATGTATGTGGATTAAGTTGCTTCAGGGACATCGGAAGAAGATTGAAATATGTTGTGTGAAAAAAATAATCATATCATCTTTACTTTTTTTTAATGGGGAGTAGAAATACTCAATATATAGTATGTACATCCACATAGTTTGTAATATTTGAATAAATGAAGAAAAATTATTAGTTATTGGTTTTTAAATCATATCATTGCACCTGGGTAAATGATACAAGAAATGTTGTGGAATCTTAATTTTTTGAATCCATCAAAAATGTTTATCATTTAAAATTTCTAGTAGACAATAAATATAATTTTTTAAGTATCATACAAAATATTAAAATGAATTGAAAATCTCGAAAGATTTATTTTACTTTTTTTATTTATATTTTCAACTAGAATGCATGCAATATATGAAGGCGACATGATAGATGTTATCACAAGTTAACAATTGAATTCAAAATTGAGATTGCCTTGCATTAGGGTTGTTATACTAGTAAAATTTGATAACTGTGTAAAGATGCTACAGTGTTAAACGTACTCAAAAAATTTCAAAAGTAAAAACAAAACAAAAAAATATCTTACATTATACATTTACATTTCAACCAAGATCATTTTTTACCTATATGTGCTACTTTTATAGATAAATATGTAGTTTTTAATAGAAAATTTATGGAACAAGCCAAGCTATGCAACTGCGAATCGAATAAATTATTCGTTGTAAAAAATGGAATCGATTTATCATGTGTCTATGACGACGCATGCAATTAGCATGTTAATTAAAAGTAAATGCATTGCAAAAGCAATATTCTTGATGAAATATATAGCATACAACATTATACAATCTTGCACACTTTCATCATCTTGATTGCAAGTCAAATAAGATATAAAAAAAATGTGTGTTAAGACGTATCTTTGTAAGCAGCATGTATTTTACGAATGTACACTTCTTCTTTTCTTGTAATCTCAAAGTTAAAATTTCCTTGATGATAGTATTAAAATTTTTAATTTTTGTTGAAATAAACCTAGTTTTTTGAACTGAGCTCTTCTGATGTTTATGATTTATTATTCTATTTTTTAAAAAAAAATAAACAGTAAAATAAGAATATGGATGGGTTTCATTTTATTTTAGATTATCTTTAAACATTGGTCAAGTGGCAAGGCCAATATATTTTAGGTCAATTCCACTTTCCAAAATATCACAATATGTCCAGCGTTGCGTTCCAAAATAAGTAAAAATATAATTAGAAACTATAGAAGTACAGAACAGAAATTCTAGAAGTCTTATATACTGTACATTTATATACTATACTGATGGAATTAATTGGGACAAATGGGAGAAAATGACTTTTTCAAGACCCTTAGATTTTAATCATTACATACCTTAAGTAGACTGAAAAATCTCTTATATCTGTACGAAGTTTGTCCTTTAGCACAAATGATCTATTCAACACGTCTTGGCATTGATTCCTCTAGTATAGCTAATATATTTTTCATTTCATCATTGGGGAACCAAGCTTGTATAACACTTTTTATAATTTTTTTCTATTGTCGTACAATTTATCTTAGCTAAATGATACTTGGAAATATGCCATAAGTTCACAATAGGATTTAGTGCTGGTACATTACGACGCTACCCAAGCACTTTTGTTTAATTTTCCGGTCTAAAGTCAGGAATAATCTGTGACGAGGCTTTACACTTTTAACACGTGTATTTAATTATGAAAATAAAATTGTCATTATGATACATATTTTTAAAGTACAAGATATTTTTGTATTATACAAATAAAATTATTAAATTCATTGCATACAAATGAGACTAACATTAATTTAAACTAAACATACAAAATTTTCATTTTAAAACACATAATTTCATATTTTTTATAAACCAGTATATATATATATATATATATAAAACGCATATACCAGTAATAAATATACTTTATACTTAATGATATAATGATTGTAGAAAGTAGAAAAGTAATATTTTAATCATTTTCCAAACATTCAGAGCAGACTGTATATATATGCTCAACTTCTCGCGGGAGTTCTCAGCCCCCCAGATAAACTTTTGAAAGTCATTATATTCCAATAGTTCGAGAAAGGAGGATTGCATCTGGCCTGAAGGTTCAATGACCTAAAATGTGCAGCTACAGAAAAAATTGTGGTTCTGCGCATTCTTTTTAGAATCCTGGGAGGATTTTCTTGATGCTGGGGTGTACAGAACACCCCGCGCGAGTGATCGTGTGTTAATCCTCTTGTGATTTCTTTGGGGCCAGAATGGCAATTCTTTCCAAACAACTCTAGAAGAAAACGTGGTTATGCAGATTAGGAATCATATATATTGGAACGTTAGTATTCGCGATGAGCGCTAATTAAGCTAAGTGAAGTGAGTTAAAGTTTTTGGAAGAGAGTTAGTGCATACTATGAGTTCTGTGAGCGGGTCTGATAGTGCCAGTGCAAATAAGCAAAAGGGGGTCCGAGACCAGAAGAGTATTGCCTTAGCAAGAACAAGTTAGATGAAGGATAAAATTGATGATTTAAGGACTGTAGCTGTTTGCCAAGGCAGTAGCGGTAAGGTTGTATGTTTAAGCTTTAAAAATAGAGGGAATATTATTAAGTTAGGAAATAATCTATAAAGATAAATTCAGTGGTTAATTGCGCTATTTATCAATATTATGGTTTGCGTTGTTTCACTCCTGATCATAAGCCTCCTATTCTAGTGTTGTTGTGTTGTATATAAATTAAGATCATAATAAACTGATTTTATTATAGCAGAGTATAGTGGTTCATTTTTCATTCCATCAGACGTAGGTAGCGTGGATGGTGGGGAGTGGTTATACCCAACGGTAGGATATTACAAATTTCAAAATGTGACAAGGGGTCAAGTCTTGTTGAAATGTTCCGTCAAATGTTTTTACAAATGGAAAAAACTACCGCGTTATATTTCTATAGATTTGATCGAATTTAACATGCCTTTAAGAGAAACTAAGTTTCCAGTGCTATTTGATGTGAAGAAATTCTGACACATATGCTTAGCAGGGTGTTTAACAGTCCATTGGATATGATCTGGTAGCAGAGTTCCAACATCACTTTATTCTAACTATACCTGGATTTTTTCCCTGAACAAATTAATATGTTTCATGGCTTAAAATAACCTTCTCCCAGTCGTTAACAGTCCATTATTATATTTTTTGGCCCATGCTAAAAGTATTTTCATCACCTTTTGATTTAGATATTGTTTTTTTCCTCGGTCTTATTGCCTTACGGCGAACTTCCATAAACCTTTTCCCTGCAATTGAGGTAACTATTTTCACACCATAACCAGAAAAATCCCTTCGATCGCATGCGATTTTCTTTCTTCGACAATCTATATCTTATTAGAATTTTATTATTTCTTTCAGTAGTTTGTCATTTATGAACACATTTTCACTTTTCCTTTTGGAGACAATGATCTGGAATCCCGAAATTTTCTTAAATTTCATAAAAAACTTTATTTTGTCACACCAATTGCACTAGCTATATCTCCCATAGTCATAAAAGTTAGTTAACTAAGAACGGCTATTTTAGATCGCTTCCTCGAAGTAACATAAATCTTTGAACAAGCGAAAGTAACACGCGTTCCAAGGAATGAAAAATTATAGCCTCCGGATGCCACACTTAAAGGCTCACAGCTGAGCTACCCGCGTTCCCATATACTAAAACTAAACTCGTAAATTTTTGTAAATGTGTTTGTGTCGATCCTTCAAACTACTTCGAGATAAATATAATTGGTATGAGGCAGTTCGAGTCATCATTGGTAATCACATACCAACTTAAACTAGAAAACGATGTTTGTCCCAATTAATTCGAACATTATATTATATATATATATAAAGAGAGAGGGAGAGAGAGATAGAGAAATAAATAAATTTTAAGTATGTTACTTTATATTTGATTTATTAACTTTGCACTCGAAAGCATTGTGAGGGATATTAGAGGCGAGTTCGTCCATAATTCCATTCGTGCATCAGCTTCTCTACATGACGGGCTTCAGTGGCACCCATACACCAACTCTCGATTCTTCACTCACGAGTTTGTGACCTTTACCACGCGATTACCGCACTTAATTGTACTTTGGAAGGCTTTTGTAAAAGAAATATAATAATAAAAAAAAAGAAAACAAAGTTTTCCTTGAAAAAAAAGGCGTGGGTGCGGAAAAGTGCAACAAACTTGTTCATCCATTTTGGTGCATTTCTTATTATCTCCATACAAAAAGTGTTCTGATTGGAACTTTACTTTGTGTTGTTACTATGATAGATTATTTCAAAATGTTTAAAAAGGGAAGATATTCATTTATTATACTTCTGGATTTTGTTTTATTAAAACGTATGTGTGAGAATAAGTAAATATAATTATTTGTTCTTCGCCTAATACAATAAGCCAAAACAAATAAATAAATATACGTGTGTTTTTACTTAATCTGAAATTTTAATTTATACTATTTTAATTCATATTTAGTCAATGACAGTTGGACAACTCTTTATCCTGTCAGTGCTTCTTATTTGACATGAATCATGAGCATTTTCCTCTTTGCTTTATATACTGATTAAAAAGTAATTATTCTTATTTGTTTACATTATTTTTATGAAATTTTACTTAATTACATCTATTCTACAAATTTTATCTAGCAACAGTTATGTTACTATAACTATTGATTTTTCACTTGAAATAAAAATTGCACGATTAAATAAGTTGCTTAAATTTAAGCTAATTCTAACCATGTCTCAATTGAAAGAGAATATGTTTTTATTTTGCGATGATGATGTTAAAGCACATTATTAATTTAATAATCAGCTTTGCATTTACAATTTATTTTATGCGTGTAACATTCGTCTATATAAACTATCATTTTACCTGAGAAATATAGAACAGCTCATTTAAAACTAAGGTCCATCTGCACCTCTATTTCTTTATTCTAGAATTGTTATTTAATAAAAATGTATTTAACCCTAGACTGCTACCCATTAGTCTAGCAGACTGAGGTTTTAACAAATAACCTTGTACTACATCCTCCCCCACCAAAAAACACAAAAAGTAAATTGCAAATCAATTTTTTCATATGACTTTGGCTACTACAGATAATGATATACTTTTTCCTCTCAAAATATTGTCGTATATAGCACTTTTAGAACAATGCTAGTCTGAGAGATGAATGAGTAGCAGTAACGTTTTGAATTGAGCATTTGTCTTAGTTTTTTTTTCCCCTGCGTTTTTGAGATGATATCAAGACATTTTTGCGAAGAAAACTTATAGGGTAAACCCCAGGCTATCTGATAATTATTGAAAAAAGTGAATTAAAGATGATAATTTTATTTTTGAGAACAAATCTGTAAATTTTTTAAATTGGAGCAGAACATTGAACTACCTGAAAATTTGGAAACTAAAAACAGGGATATATTTGCCTTTTGCCAATGTAATTACATAGAATGACACGAAAGTTTTATTTATCATGTTCTAGAGCAATGTGTGGAAAGCATCAATCTAAATTGCGTAAAGATTGCTTCGGAAATAAATACATTTTACTTTTTTTCTTATGTGAAGATTGGATGCCATGAAATCATTTACATGTAGAATAATTTTTTTGTTATTAACTTTTAAAATGAGTTTTAAGCATGCTAAAACTCATGTCGTCTAGGAGACGAATGGTTACCATTCTGGTAAGTATTTCAAAGGGTAGCATTCTAGGGTTAAAGCTAACTTACCTACAATATTAGTAAATCGCTGTTTTTTACAGTTTAATTTTAGAGAAAGAGCTATGATTTAATTTTTGAGGAAAACTTACAAATTTTACATCTTAAATAATGTGAAATCATTCAAATTTAAAAACGTTTGAAAATCCTAGTATTTTTAGCATCAAACGTTAAAACTATTACGCAAAGAAAGCTTTACAGTTAATAGTTCAGCAGGAATACATTTCTTCAGATATAATAAATGTTTTTATAGAACCATTTTATTTAATCTTGAATGGCAGTAATTTTTACCTCTTTTCTGCATCTGTTAAGATCTGCAAATTACTGCAGGCGAAATAAGACACTTTCAACAGACGGAACCATCGGATAGTGGCATTCTGTGTCCCCCTCAATAGGAGAATAATATATTTTATTTAATGGGATTAGTGGGAAAATATCCTTTGTGTCCCATGACTACCAAAAGAGCTTCATCCATTAGCATTTACTTCGAGAAACAATTTCTCTGAGTGAGAGACACAATTGACTGATTGCTATCTATCTGACACCTCTCTTTGTTACATAAGGGGATTTTTAAACGACAGGTGCGCGTCCATGGATATCATGGGGTGACTTATTGATCTCTAAATCAGACTCCTCAAGCGTTTGGTAATAGTACTTTTAATAGGTATCACATTTTCAAAAAGGCTGGCTTTGCTTTAGAAATAATTATCAAGATGTACAACTAAATGATAGAACAAAAAGTTATCTTTTGTGATTAAGTAATGTTAGCGACATACTCAAAGAAATAAAATTTCTCACTCAAATGTGTGTGTGTATTCTTTCTTAAAATATTTAAGTTTTTGAAATAAGTACAATGTTTTAAATGAATTCTTATGACTGAAAATAAGTGTGTCATTTGTTTTCTTTCTTTCGAAGTAGATGTATACTAAGTTTCCGTAAAAGGTTAATAGTTCACTAGTTAAGGTGTGTTCTTGTAATGCATCCGGAATATAATCAATTATTTATTCTCAGTAGTTCTCTGACTTAAAAGATAAAAGAGTTTTATTTGAAAAAGTAATTATTATAGCAAAAAAAAAGGGGGGGGGTTCTCTTTCTAAAGAATTGCTTATTTACGAAATTTTTATTCAACGCATCTAAGAGCTATAGTTATTGAACGATTTTTTTTCCGGATTCAAATGCATGACTTCATGAAATGGAGTATATATGGACATATTTATTGACATATATCGGCTTAGAATAGAAATAAATGTAAATTTGTATTTTATGTAGTTTTAAGAAAACGCTAAATGTTTTTATTTTGAAGTTTTGTATGTTTTGCATTGTAATATGGTAACACCAAATGCTATTAGAATTTCAATAAAAATAACATATTTAGTAAATTATAATTATAGTACAGGTACACACACATAGAATTGCGAAAAGGTTTTTTACATATTTTTTTAATCAAAATTAAAATATAGCTAAAATAAATATCAAAGTAATTGTGATCATTTTTGTAAACTTTTTATTCGCCATTTAATTTAATTTTTTTTCATTGAACTGTAATATTTTATTTTAATTTTATTATAAAAATAATATTAATTTTATTTTCAACATCAGAATTTTACAATAGATATGCAGATTATTTTTATTATGTTGTGTACGTTTTTTTATCTCATACATATATATATATGCTCTTGAAGTAAATATTTTTTTTCTACAATTATAGATATATTAAAAACGTTTTAGAAAAACTTTAAATGTAAGCATTTTTTTTTTTTTTTACAAAGCTTGTTATGACCTTAAATCGAATAATAATTATAATTAAAAATTAAGACAAAATCTGTTCTGAATAGAGAATATAGTAAATTCATAGGATAGGAATTTGTAATTCCTAGGATTTCATCATAGGATAAATAGAAATTCCGAAAATGAGAAACTGCATTTGAATTAAACATTTGAAAACCGCCATTCTCATTGCCAGCCGAAGGAAACAAGTTGTTGAACCAGAATATTTTCCTCGATATTCATTATGCGGGATTAATGATAACTAGCTTCTATGGCCAAGAGGACTATCGATTGAACTTCATTTATTAATCCTAACTTTTGGGAACAATTTTATGGAAGTAAAGATACTGTCGTCATGTGACATATTGATATCTGACAGGGAATTCTTTCTCCATTGTTCGAGAAGTTTTGACATACATGATGTGCTTTCTTCGAATGTGCATCAGTAATTTCGTTTCTACATTAACAATTCTCAATTAAATATTTAATTTTTAAAAGGGATTAATTTTATTTAAAATTTGAAATAAAAAAACCTTCAGACCAAGTTTTAACAAATTGTTCTGAATTTTATGCTGGTCATTTCACCATGTAACAACTTCACATGAAAGAATTAAGATAATGATATTGGTAATACTTTTCATCTATTTTCGTCAGCATAATATCCTCCGATTATATCCTCCATAATATTATCATTTTTCTTTACAAAATATTCCGATGAATGCCACTCCGATGAAGTACTGAGGTAGACAAATACATTCGAAGACCTTTTTTGGAAAAAAATCATTCAGAAAAAAAAAATTATGCCCTTTTTAACTTCAGTTTATATGTAAATAAACTGTACTTATATAATATTTATCTAATATATATCATTTAAGTTTCAGAAAATTGGTTAGTTTGTAGGAAGCCATTTAAAAATTTTACACGAAAATTCATTGACCCAATTTGTGTAAATTTAGTATCAAAATAATCATTTTTCAAGTATCTAGGGCATAAAGAAAGATCTTTTAGTGTATAAAAAAAAATCCAGAGCTATTCAAAGAGCCAATGCGAGAAATTTGCCATGTTTTACGATACCATTACACAAATACCAAGCCATAATTTTAAAAACAATTATTCTTATTATGATAATTCTTTTACTTCACAACCTAAAATATTTTTTGAGAAAAATGACACCAAGTTTCAAATATATTTAAATGTAATATTTTGAGTTACCATTTTTGAAATTTTCAAAATATACGAAAAAAATGATTTTGAGAAAATTGCATTTTTACTACAATGTATCACATTTTTTTTTTCTTATTTGCACAATTACGTACTAAAATTCACCAGTTTTATAACTTACACCTTTTATCAGCTCATTCTGAATCACTTCTTTTCTTTTTAGCTAATCTACTTTTTTTCTGACAACTTTTGCCACAGTCAAAGAATGTCGTATAGACTCTTTTTTTCGAATTCCATCCAGGTTCTTAAGAACCTTTCAATGTTATTACACCAACGACTACACCCAAATGTTTCAAGATATCTATCAATCCCTGAAATTCCTTATTGAACTAAATTACATTCATATATGCTCCTAATCGTAGTGTTGATAATTAATCAAAACAAATCTTTTGGAATAAATTTCTAAAGAACTCCATTGAAACATTTATTTGAATTTTGTGTTTTTCTTGGTAAACATTTTTGCTATAAGTCTGATCACATAACTTCATATATATTGGTTTTATAATGTTGTTCAGATTTTGGGGAAGTGCTTTAGATTTATTCCTGT
>BMAV01019457.1:181763-240648 GCA_019973955.1 Trichonephila inaurata madagascariensis
GAAAGCAATTTCGGACTTAGGACCGAATAAGTGGGGTTAAATTAGTTTGAAGGCGCCAACATTCCCCCTTTGAAACTCGGTAGGAAAAACCAAATAAAATAAACAAAAAGTTCAAAGTATATAAAAAAATAAACAAAAATTCGAAGTATATAAAAATTCGCAGAAAGTATGATAAAACCACTGACTACTATTCTGAAACAAATTCTCCCCAAATTCTTAAAGCAAAAAAAATCCAAAAACAATTACGTAAAAAAAAAGTATTTTTCAAAAAAAAGAAAAGAAAGAAAAAATGAATTTAACAAAATTTCCCTACTTACAGATCTTTATCCAAGAGAATCAAGTCTTGAAATTAATGAAAAGCAATTGTCCACCAAGTTAAAAAATCTGAATATACATAAACGCATCTTTTGAACTACCTTTTACACTAGCCAGCATAGATAGATACCAAGAGAGATGACAATGAAGTTTGGTAGGTTTTGAATTGGTTGATTGTCAAACATGTAATTTTGCTAGGCTCTAATTTGGTTGGTTGTTTGCCAAAAATGTGTAAGATGTTCAAGATAACTGAAAACATTACTATATATATGTACATATAATACTGTTTTCAGCTATTTTTTAAATTTAATTGTTTTTAAAAAGCTGAAATTAATTCATTGGATTTTACACACATTTTATAAATCTTGATTAAAATACCTAAAGGTTTGTTTTAAATTTTCAGGTATGGCCGTATAGTTAAAAATTTTCTACTGTGCTCCGTAATCTTTTTTTTATAACATTCATTTTTACCGATAATTATTATATCTGGCATACATTGAGTACATTATTATCCATTTATTTACTTAAAATTTCCAATTACTTCACAACTGTTTATATATACGGTATCATTCTGAAAAGTATGCTATTTTTTAAGGTGATAGCAAAATACCTTCAAATTTAATTTCCAATGTTAGTTCTGAACAGCAAAAAATCTTATATTTAAATCGGAACATCCATTACACAATGAGATGGTAATGTTATAAATAATAACACATTGTGGTATTGCTTTCTTTCAGGTACCGACTAGAAGGTTTCTTGCAAATTTAATTTTTTATGACATTATTTAATGCCTCTCAAATATGAGTTGCTAAATGGCTACAGAAATTATACATAAAGGAATTTCTAAATAAGAATTCAGATAAAATATTTTATATTTCTTGAATTTCTTATGTATTTCAAAGAAAATATACATTTTATTTCTAAGTAGATTAATCTAAAACTGATAGTTGAGTGTGAATTCAGGAGAAAATTGTTGATGAGCAGTGTTATGACAGTGACCTTGTACCCATATATTATAGTAGAATGATGAAATGTACTTGTAAATTAATATTTTATTTGCAACATATTTTTTTTTACTAGAAGGCTTCTCTCCTTAACCTTAATTATTATAAGAATTCTACTGAATTATTTTCTTTGGGAGGAGATAAAATTTCTCTTATAGAAAATGGGAACTTGTTTTGGTTTTCAATTAGGGTTGCAAAATGCTTCTTTATTTAATATATTGGAAAATACAAATTGTTCCAATTGTTTTGACAGCATGACTAATGTGATACATTTAAAAATATAATTTCGGGACTCAGAATTAAATAAGGAGACATTGGAATTGTCAATTTCATTTAGGATTGTGTATCTTAAAAATTACGAATTTCTACGAAAGGAATTAAATTTAAAATCACACACACTTCAGAGTACTTAGTAAAGTAATGAATGCCATTTACATGCGTCTACCGTTTTTTTAAACATAATGTAAAGAAAGAAATAGAATGTTTATATGGAAGAAGTAGGAAAATAAAAGGAATTCAAATGCACATCAATTATTGAAACATCAGTAAGCAAATTATTCTAAGAAAAAAGTGCTACAATAAGGAAATTCGATGAAAAGACTATCTTTTTTGTTAAATTTAATTAAAGCAGTAATATCCTCAGTCGTGGGAATTATTCTGCATTTGCCGATTTTCTACTTCAAAAAATATTTTTATTAATATTTCAGATTTTACTGCGAATTGATTACCATTTAATTGTGCTTCCATTTATATTGATTTAATATATTTATAGACCGATAAGTAACGCTCTTACTTTTATCATCTCTCTCTGACGATAAATATTTTTTTCACCGTATTTTTCCCGTCAATGCAAAGTAGTTTCAAGTAGGTGTAAAAAGAGTTTTAAAACATTATATCTTAAAATACATTTACTGTAATGTTTTAGAAAGTATTTCACGTTTTGGTGCTGAAATTTTCATTTTAATCTGTGACCCAAAATGGCTTATACCGCTATTTGATAAAATGTTCCGTCCCAAAATTCCGCATGTATTATCGGTAAGCCACGAAATCAGAAAGAGTGGAACTCTCAAGAGTTGGTGGGGGGAGAGGGTCATACCCACCAATAAGAGAATTTGCCGAAGAAGGCAAGAGCAATTTACCATTCTGCTGTCTTGCCTCTGCTAACGAACATTCGGAAACCACTCGCCTGTGAACAAACTGGCACTAGCCAAGCTTACAAATAACTGCGGAACTTCGTCTTCCTCTTTCTCCTTGGAAAAGTGCTGCTATTATGGCAATGTGTTGCACGAGAAAAGAAAGGGTGGATTGTTAGGTGCACTTAAGCAGACGATTTCTTTGGGGACCGCGCAAGAGTTAAAGGGTTCTAATTGGAATGGAAAAATGAAAAGGAGTCCTGCTCTTTAGACTGCTTACATCTGTCACCTAGAAATAAGTTTATTGGATTATGCCAAAAAGGAGGGAGAGGGAACTCAGAATCGATGTTTTCCGGTCACGATTCAGCGCAAATTTTAGTTTAACTGTTCTTGTGCTTTGCGAGTTTAGAGAAAGTAAATATCATCCATTTGGTGTAAAGTACATAGTGTGTTGAATAATTTAGTACACTGTTGCAAAAGAAAAAGCATCTACACTAGATTTTCACTTCATTAGTTTCCCTTAAGACTAAAAATATATTAAATGCTTTTAAGTTAATTAATTAAATATCGCAGTTTTTTTCAAAGTATTTAATTATTTAGTATGCATTTATAATATAAGTGTATCCATAAGGTCTTATGTTGATTGAAAAGCAATACGCTCAACTTTTCAGTTACAGTTCTTAGAATGTAAAAGTAATTATCCGTTCCAAACTCGTCAAAGAGTTCATATTTCTGTTTTTACTTTTTTACATAAACCTATTTTCTTGCGTGAAGGTTAACATTAGTCTAAAATTGCAAATACCAGTTTAGATTTTTTCTGTGTCGACATTTTTCATATAACAATACATATATATTTATATTTGATAGAAAAGCTTTGTATATAAGCTCATTTACTTTTAATTGAGCACGCAGTGAAGGAATTCAGATTGGCGTGTATATATTTTATAATTCGAATAACTTATTAAAATACATAAAATTTAGTATTTCAAAATTTTCAAATAAAAATCGAAACGGAACGAAATGTATTACTATATTTCGTATTTATCAATACTAACAGATTGATCCATAAATAAGCATCTAAATAGAAGAAGCAGTTCTAAAAGTCAAAACAAAATTTTCGCATTGGAAAGTAAAATTAACTTTCATTATGTACACGTATACAATCATTAAAAATTTAATATAGCACTATAAATGTCACTTAAAACTAAATTAAATAAATTAGTATAACAAAGCAGTATAATCCATATTTATATGGCCATAGTTGTATATATCTTCGCACAACTATATATATCGTATATATATAGTTGTGTATATATCTTAGAAATGTAGGTGAGAAAATAATTTAGTTTCAACTACTTATTTTTTTTAGCAGTGCTCTCACTTGTGTCTACTTACTCCAAAAGCGTTTATAATATACCCGCGCCTACGTCAGAGCTTGCCGTGTCATCTGATGTGCCTCATTTGAATTAGGTATATACATTTGATTAAAGTTAGTAGTATGTGAGAAATTTATAGATTAGTCACGTGGAATGTTTTTCTTTTTCCTTGGCTTAGTCGTTATAATTTTACACAGAAAGAGAGACGCATATGAGAGCCATATTTTGCATTTATTAGTTTGATGCTTACAAGGTAAGGTAGGTAATTCCTTCAAATATCTCATAGGTAATTTCTATTATACGCATAGGGGTACTAATCAATCATTCATCTCTACGTACTGAAATATTTTTATAAGAAACTATTTCTATCATAAGTGCACTATTATTACTTTTTTTTAATAACGTAGAGTGAAAAAAATTATTGAAATATCATCTATTAAAATCAACCGAGGGATTTCAATTATTTATGAGAACTTGTGAAGTGTATGAGAATTATCCACTTGAATGGCATAGATTGAGGACATCCGAGGATATATGGGTTTCTAGTCTTCTATAAGCTAGCTAAATTTGCATATAACTGAAAGCTATATGAAAAACCTTTGGATATTTATGTTAAGTTACAATTAAATTAAAAACAATGAAGCAAAAACGATCGAAAACTAACAAAATATTCAAAGTAATAGTATTCACTCAGCTGGAAAATTTTACATCTTCATTTGCTTTTCTTCTTCGAAGAAAGAATATAAAAGTATAAAGTTAGTGCATATTTCCTATTATTTCCTTTATATGTTTTCCTTAAAGTCTTGTAACTACTACTGAGCATTAATTTTATATTTTTCATTCCGAAACTCGCTTTATAACAAATTCATAATCATAGTATCAGAACTTTTCTCATGCACAAATGAAATGAATGAACCATTTCAGAATAATAAAAAAGTATAGTTTTTTGTTCTCCATTTCTATCTAGTATCAGTGAGTACTTTTCTTTTAACTGCAAAGATTATCCCTTATATTTATCAAACATCTCATTTGCCTGCTTTTCAGGACTTTCTTCTCTCATGCATTTGATCCATTCTATATCTAGTAATGTTCAATGCCCCCTTCAGTATAATTTTACCTCTCCTTTATAGATTTTTTACTTTTAAAACTTAATGAGTCATTCACTGAGGTTATATATCAATGCAGTAGCGCACACAGGAATTTTTAGAAGGGAGGGGGGGTTCCGGGGTTGAAAGTTCACCATTCTTGTATCATGCTATTTTTGATTTTGTTGATTTTCAGGAACAAACAGTAAAAAACTAATTGTTGAATAAATAATTAGCATTAATTAATAAAATTAATCATTAATAACAAATATTTAAATTTTACGTATTATATACTTAGAACTATAAGCAATCGGAAAAAAATCAAGGGCTTTGGGGGGGACCGGACCCCCAGGACCTCCCCCCTTGTGTGCGCCACTGATAATTAGTGCAATGTATTTATCGTTATGACTGCTAATTGTAGTCAATCCATTAAATATATCACAATTTGTTAATATTTTTTTTAAAACAAAATTAAAATTCTAGTGGAAAGAAGCACTAACGCAATATAGAATTTCAAATCGATTAGAATTGAAATGGAACTGAATATAAAACATAAATATGTGATGAAGAGTTAAATAGACAATAATTTATGAAATCTATGTTACAAATAAACTATGATTGGAAATCACTGTTAAATAATAAATAAATATTTTCGATTTCAGTAATAAATGCTATACATTAACCATTTCTCAGCTTTAAAAGGTATTTCTCAAAAATATCCAATAGAAAACTGCTAATTGCATTGTGAATGATCATTGGAATTCATTAAGTAATTGGGTTCGCTTTTAGAATAATAGTATATTGATTTATTGAAAGGTCGATTTAGAAATTCTCAGGTAAACGTCACCAATTAACATATACTGTACAGGGACTCTAAATGAGAACACTTCAATAGATAACGAGTTTCAATTATGTAGCTGTTCAATCAAGTAAAGAGTCTTTACAGAACTAATGTACATTATAAATGAATATATTTCACTTTAGTTTCACGTCTCTTGCTCTTGGAAGTCTGAAAAAAATCAGGTATAGTTCAACTTCTTTTAAAAGAATAATATTTGTATATAATGGTTCGCGTATTTGGCAACATGCAGAATTGATTTTTACAAATATGCATATTTTACTTTAAGTGTATCTTTATAATAATATATGTTTACGTGTACTTTTAAAAGTAACATATGCTATTCTATAATTCTATGTTTTTTCAAGCTTAGCATATTTGCTTATTACAATATGTTGCATGAGCTCTCGTATCCCCTAAATCGATTTTCTAAAAACTATCTAACAGTTTTAACGTACGTAACGTTTTAGCATATATTCTAATAAAATTTAAAAGTCTTCGTGGGGAATATAATATTAAATAGAAAATTCCCATTTTTAGTAAAATTAAATTAATTTAGAGTACAGAAATTACGATTCTATTCATTTGAGCCCAAATGTACTACAGTGCCGATAAATTCTGATATTCCATGCGACAGGTGTTGATAAACATTTTCGAGTTGAATCGTAAGTCCGGTGTTCCGTGTAAGGCAGTGCTTCTCAACTTTCAATACTTGCGACCCACTTTTCAATCATAATTTTTATCGCCCCCCCTTATACAATAATAATGTATTGAATGCAATAATAGTGCACTTTGACGCTAAAGCTGCAGTATGATCTTAATTATAAAACCGTACGAATTAATAAGATAAGTATATTAAATTTTATATATGTTATTTTTTTTTCTTTCTCGAATTTTTAAATTGGAACAATTGCAAATAGCTGTGGCCGCTTTGAAGACAAAATATAGATCTCAGCCAAATATAGAAAAAATATTCAAAAGGTCAATTTCTAATCGTAAACCTTACTTTGAAAAACTTTCCTTTGCAAGACACGCCCATGGAAGTCACTAATACTTATTAAACTTGGTCTTAATTAAGTATTAATAAATTAGTCATAAAAAAATACCTTGTGTAGCATTAATACATTAAAAGTGTACTGTCTGAAGTACCCGCTATTCGCACGAGTTCATTTTATTAAAAAAATAAAATATTCTTGGTATAATAGCTGAACTGTCAGGAGAGTAAACCCAAATGCATGACAATGCTTACGAAAATGTAAAATTATATTTTAAAAGGAATGCTAATATTATAACTTGTTTTAAGCGAACTGTAATTTTAAGCTTCACAGAATGAGCATATAGAATTACTGTTAAATAATGAAAAATAATATAAAATTCCGATGAAGAATAATTGTGTTATTTTTAATATTAAAAGCGAGAATACTTCAAAACGTTTCATCCCGTGAGCAGGCACACACTCGATACTAACGTTAATGGTCTCGCGGGGTGGTTGAGTCACCCCAATCCTTTTTTTTTATATAATTATTTTTATTGTACACAATACCAATAGTTATTCCAGTGAATAACTTAACTAAGAGAAAGTAAACTTACCTACTTTCAAGGACTTCTCAATTTTTCTTTGCTAACAAATAAACAGTTTTGCCATAATTAACAATTTCGTGATGTGTGTGCTCAACGCTACCACTTCAGGGTTAAAAGTGTATTCAATATAATGTGTGGATGTTACTGCTAAAAAATTATGTAAAGCGTTTTTAAATATGCTTTATATGTTTGAGAGTACTCATAAAGATAAATTTTGGCCATGTAATCCTTCAAAGTGCTCTCTGTGGTTTTCCACATATCATAAAACTATTTTACAAGGAACCCCCCACACAGAGAAAAACATTGTTTACAACTTCCCTAAATGAGAAACAAACACATTAGAGAGGGGCCATAACTAACTGTACCAATAACTTAGAAGGTTAAACAGAAGTTGAGCAAATATATTCTGTTGCCTACAGCTATAATGTACAGTATTTCATAAAAAGAATACTAGTGATGAATTTTTTTTAATTTTCCTAAATTTTTTCGATTCTGGGTATGGGTTTTGTTTTTTTCGTTGAAAGAGTAGTATTTTAGGTTTAAAAAGAAAACGTAATAAAAAATCTCTCATCATAGGATTAGGATAGGATAGGAGCAAATCAAATGAATTTTTTAATGTGTTTATAAGACCAAAGATAGCTAATTATGTATTGAAAAAGTTTTTAATTTTGAGATGACGCCAGATGATATTGTAAATTATGTTAGAGTAAAAGTGCATTTTTTATTGTGTCTGAAAGTATTTTGTTTTAATTCAATCAAGAGAGTAAATTAATTATGTTTTTAAACCTTTTCTTTTCGATATGTTAGGGCCACCCTCGTAGGGTTATCGCATCCCCCAGGGGAGTGCTCCCCACAGTTTGAGAAACGCTGGTGTAAGGAAAGATAATTTCACGGGTTTAAAACCTTGTTAGTGTAAGGGTATTACGGATAACTATTAAAGGGACCTTGCTATCAAATAAAATACACCTAATACCGTATATCCCTGTTGTCAACCTATGTGCGGAAGACAGGTTGGTGGGTGTCTCCAGACAAGTTTTTGCAGATCACTGAGACTCAATTCGAAATGGGACCAATCATTGCTATCTATTCATCTTTGATACATGATATATCATGTCGAATATTCTACGACTGGTAAAGTGGAGCGGTGAGGGTCAGTTGGTAAAATGCCCCCTATAATCTTAATATTTATTTGCTGAATTGCCAATCAACGATAATTGTTATCCTTATTGATTCAGTTGCTTGTCAAATAATTTATACTGAAGCATCTAGGACTGAAAAGTCAACTTGACAAATATGCTTTCTTTATTACAATTGCACGTTCTCCTTCAAATTGTGATATCTGGTGGTAAAGTTCTATCTAAGAGGCAATAGTAGAGTCCAAATGGACTGATTAAAACTCAATCGCGTTAAGTTATGCCTTAGCTTTAGATGTCCCTATGTTTAATCACCCTCCCCATACTCAGTTGCAATACGCTGCGGATTCAGCTATTCTATCATTGGTGGCAAAAAGTGTGTGTGTGAATCATTTACTCTTCATATCATATGATACGTGCAAATGCAATTTCATTCAATTCGGATAGTTCCATCTTGGTGCATTATTGCACATGTTATCTGGTGCTAACGAAAATAGTATATAGTAAAAGAAATATATAAATACAATGCAGAAATTTCCAGTATTAATTAAAAGTAGAAGAACATTTTATAAGCCAATGTAATAAACTTATTTTTCAAAAGAATTTAATGAAAAAAAAGTAATCTTAAGAAATAAAAATGTATGTTGAATGTGTTATAATTTGTTATGAATAATAATATATTTTGCATGTCGGTTTTGCTCGAAAGTCAAATAAGAATAACATTTGAAACATTCATCGATATTCTCTGGATTTCTGTAATTTATTAAAAAAAGATTATCTGAATTTAACTCTCCTTTAAATTTTTGGAAGCAGCAGACGTTTTATCACCTAATCATATAACTAGACTGGATTATTGCTTCTGCAGAAAAGTAGTGAAATAAAGTCTAGCGAAGTTCAAGACATTGATAAAGAAATAAACAAATTACTTTGGTTCTCATATGATGTACAAGCAAAGTAAGAAGCTATTCTTTTAATGTCATCCTTTTTAACTAAACTTCGATAAAATGTATTTTTTGAAGGTAAGGTTTGTGAGCTGAGTGTAATACTGCAAGCAATGTTCATTGAAACCTGAGTGTTACGTTAAAAATAAATATCCTGTTCACAAGCAAAAAGTGCAATATGAGTTTAAATGCATTTTCGACATTATGAATAAGTACAGAGAATATATACGGGTGAATAATTTTATTAGTATGAACACTCACAATTAATGCTTTAAAAAACCAAATACGAATTCTAAAAATATACTTTTGATCTTTATAGCTAGATAAAAATGAATAAATTCCTTCTTATATAATGAATAATTACTTCAAAATTCCATTTGGTTGATTGCTTCGAAGCATTGATGGAAATAAGGATTAGATGAAACATAGCTTGTTAATTAAACTTGTCGTTTTTAGATACAAAAAGAGAATTTCTCATTAGAGTTAATTATAGCCCTTATAATTGAGTATTTCTAGAGCTAAATAAGTAATGCAAAATTCGTTATTGAAATAAGTTGTAATAATTATTTTACTTTTTTTGTGTGAGAACACTAATTGGACATAAGATATGTGACTAACCAAAAATCATTGTTTGGGTTAAAATGATCCAATTTATGTTCTACTTTTACGTTTTGTTAAACGTTTATGTTTTCATTTTATATCTCATACATTTAAGATTTCTAAAATACCTTATTTTCGTGTCTACGGTATTTAGAAATAAAGTTATTGCGTTGATAGTAAACATGAAATAAGCATTTAAAGAAACGTAAAAATGTAATTAACTAGTTTCAACAATTGATTCGTGACTTAAGCAATATAAATACCTAATTCTTACTTTAAATGAGATTAGTGTTTCCTTTACTTATTTATTTATATTTTTCTCAGTAATTTCCAACAATATTCGGAATATTTTGGAGTTGGAAGTAACGGCAAAATTGTGTAAAATATTTTAAATGAGCAGCAAATCTGACTACGAGTGTTCAAATTAGAAGAGATCATCCTGAAATATAAAAACTGTTGAGGCTTTCATAATGTTTGAAATATTGTTAGTTAAATGAAATTATAATGAAAAGTATTAGTGAGATTATGGTTAGAGATTTCTTGGAAGTGAATGATATATATGAATAGAGTGTAGTCACAAGGCTTTAATGCATAAATCATACACAAAAATGAATGGGTATAAGTGTATTAAAAAATAATACGAAAATACTTGAAGGAAAGGGAACATTAACCGATACATTTGTTGATAAACTACAAATTTATTATGATATTGCTGTCAATAGCAATGTTGGATGTCTCGCATAGACTGCAATATATATTTTCGCACACTGTTGCTCCAGCAATCCAAATTAAATGAATGGGCAGTGTCCAGTTGATAAAGACAGCTAATGTAAATATATGCTTTCTGCGAAGGAAAAGAATATAGGAAAAAAAAATACCAGTCCTTTCTGACTGTCATTAAAGTGGTCAAACCCACTTATTAATCCGCGATAAAAGGTTTTTAAAATATGCCTGTTTGATAGGACATAAAACTTTATTGAAGCTTTAAAACTTATTTCAACAATGTCTTGTGGTTTATTTTAACGATGCGATCAGAGAACTTGGTTCTTAGATGCAGATGTAGTTATTTTGTTCAGTTTAGGAAATTTAACACTTTTTGCCGTTATTAATTATATAAAAAATAGTGATTGGTCCAGTATATTGAATATATATATATATATATATATAATACAAAGAGCGAATTCCGAAATCAAAACGTCAATCGTTATTTTCTACAAAACTCCATAGCACAGCAAAAGGCTGAAAAAGAAAATCCACATTTATTTGAAATAAAATAACAGGACTTAAGCTCTAATTACGGACATGGTTGAAAATGTGTAAAGGTTAGAAAAAAAAAGTGCTCCGAAAATAGTCACATACCTTAATGGGAAACTTTAAAAAAAAATTAGAAAATTCTTCCATTTCGCATTCAATAATGTTTGAACATTAGCATTCGATAAATGTGAATTAAAGAGTACATATTCATTATGTAATGTATTAAATATGTCGCCTAAAATTAAAACAATCAATGCAAGATTCATTTCGCGAAGCATAAAGCAAGGCTCATACAACATCCCGCTGATGAACATACATATTCGTATAGAACAGAGGCTCATAAACCTTTGTGTATCATAGACCCCTTGCCATGTTTTTCGGTTTTGTTGTGTAGACCCCTACTTACATAATATCAATTTTTTTGCAAATGTATCGACCTAAATGTTTTTTAATAGCTGGTATAGGACTACTTACTTTAAAAGATTATGTTTCTAACTGCAGTTTATATTAGAATGTTTAAACATGAGAAACACATGTGAATTAATTAAATTAAAATTTAACTAATATATGAAATATCTGTTACATAAAATAACTGAGCAACAAACAAATATTTTTATTGGTTGAGACGAATCTGTTGCCTCAATAACAAATTTTCAACACAGTTAGCATTAATCTTTTAATGTTTAACTCTAAATCTACTTCGTTAGTAGTATCCAATCTTCCTTTTATTTTTTCTTTTTGTTTTTATTTTGGAGATTGACAAGCGCGCTGAAACTCCTCCTTTCAAGGAAAATCAATTAAAAAGTTCCTTGAGATGTTCCATATTTTGGGATAAATAACAGGTATATATATCTTTTTAAAGCCAAAATTGTTTCTAAAATTTACTTTAAGATCTTCATTAGGGCTATTAAAATCAGTTACTTTTGTAATCATACATTTTTTTAATGTGACAACATGAATTCATTACCTACTGTGATATTACCATAGTCACAGCATTCTCAAACTCAGTTCCAAAATCTGAATAAAGGGCTTTTAAATGTTGAAAGTAGGTTAAAACGTAATTTTTCTGACAGGAATATCTGTGAAAAATCGAGAAACTGTTAAAATTTGCGACGTCAAGTTTTATATTATTTTTGCTAGTTTCTGGAACACACACAAGAAACACTGAAATGATGGTCCTTTTCTAATAAAATTTATGCAGCCTCCTTATAACTGCAAACTAACCCCAGTAAATTTAGTAAATAAGGCTGTAAAATAAGTAAATCTGGCTTACGCTTGTTTAAATTTTCTTTTAAAATTAAAGTAACGATCTGGATTAGGCTATCGTAGACCCTCATTTACACTGCATAGACCCCCAAATTATTCTTTCACTCATGTGGACTCTTTGCAGGTCATCATAGACCTCCTAGGGGTTCATATAGACCACTTTGGGAATCACTGGTATAGAACCATATGGTTGTAGCTTAATACTTCGGAAAATACAAGGCTGAATAATTCGTTTGTCTGTATCTGATGCTTAGTGTGTCACTGTATTCACATGTGCTTACGTTGTACAATCACAGGTAATATCAACAATGTTAACGAATCTCTGAAATTCTTCTTCAGACAATGTTAAAATAACACAAATTGTTGTAAAGTAGATCGTAATTATTGCCCCATAATTCTGGACGTTGCGGTGGGATCCATTATTAAGAAGCACACATCATGCCTGTCCTTTTAGATATTCCGATGAGACTATTACAATTCTTACCGGTGATGGCTTTATCCCACCTGCAATTATTGTTTGATTTTGTCCGACTTGAATAAGGATTAATTTTTTAGAGAAAATAACCGTAACGGTTTCAGAAATAATAACCGTTCAATTGAATTCAGAACATGTTCAACTGACTGTCATGTTCATCGCCAGAACAAAATGGCGTTTCTTATGCATAAAACGGCGAGGGTACACACCTATAATGTTGTCCCTGTAGGTGGAGTTAACAGACTTTATGGATGTATATGAACACTGCTTAAAATTTAGGAGGTTTCTTCTTTCTTTCTTATTTGTGGGATACACTTGAAGCACAGATTTTATAGCTTTTGGTGGTTTTCTTCCTAATTTTACCAATTGTATGACCAACATTGAATGCACATTGTTTCACAACCAAATTATTTCCAAAGGATGAAAAAATGGGAATATAGGGATAGCATTTTTTAGTATTGTTAATATTTAGAAAACATTACTGGCGATAATTAAGATAAGATAATTTAAGATAGATTAGATAATTTAATATAAGATAAGATAAAAAAAAATTTAATAGCAGATAACAGCATTAAATATATAATAATATCCAGTAACAAATGTTCAAGTTACACTTTTTCGCAACACATGTTTTTTTTTTACATCATTATAGTTGAAAATAATTTTTAAAAATGTAAAAGAAAAAAAAAATGATTTTTTAATGTTAAATATTTTTTTTTCAAATTTATATCGAATTTTTCACTTTACAGGTGTCAGGCAAAATTTATTGAGTTAAAAGTAAAAATAAACCACATTAAATTGCAGAAAATTTGCTTACAAGATAAATTTTAATATGGAATTTTTTTTTTTCAATGGAAATTACAAATATTATGTATTTAAAATGCCGTTACATTTTAATAACAAAAATACTTGGATGCAATTATTGAATTTAATTAAAAAATTTTGAAAATAATTCGTACAGCTTATAAAATATGTTAACAAAATTTATAATTTTTTGATCATTACTTTGGCGTAGTCAACTGATTATTTTGAATTAATATCATTATAGATCTTCGTAAAAAGTACTCGAGTAATTTCATCAAACTATGATTGATTGCTTAAGTGACTGTTTATTAAGGACGCACTAGCTACAGTAGCCTAATGCTCAAGGTAACGGACTCATGCCAGGCATGTCGATCCTAGTGCTGTTGAAGACCCACCGTGTAGCGGAGCGATGCACGTTAAATTTGTCGAGAGTTCAAACGTCCTCCTGTCTGTGGGGTGTGGTAGCTAGGAGAATGGTTGCTAGCTCAGGTGTCATCCTCGGCACTTGGCCATGGTTCAAAATTAATAGGTCCGTCACCAAATGCCCTCGTGTAGCTGAAAAGTGCGACGTTAATATTCACTCACTCATTAAGGATGCAGTATGAAGCACAACAGAACGTTGTTGTTGACAGTCGTTATAATTTTATACCATAGTCAAGCCTTTAAAGAAATGAAAAAAAATAGCTATAATTTTTAGTACTTTATATTTTGAATCGCTACACCACTCCATTCGAATGTCTGATCGACAAAATAATCCTCACAATTTGTAACTATTACATATTAATTATACAGTTGTTACAATAATTTAAAATTTTCACGATAAGTGATGGTGATTTTGAATCAACTTAACCCTAACGGGACCGGAGACAAATATTTCTGGAGAAAACTATAGTCTCGTAAGAATGAATCATAAATAATAGTCTTAATTCAAAAGCATATCAAGGAGTTTGTTTCTACAAGAAATACAAAATTTATAAACACAAGAGTTTTAAATCTTTTCACTTGACCAAATTGTCTTCGTTCAAAGCTGGAAAAAATGTTATAAAATTCTCTAAATGCTCTTACTTTTTAATCAAAAGAAATGCAAACTGCTCCTAAGATGGTTACGTAAGTCTGAATTAGTACCTCACAGTATCATGTTCCTGGAAATCTCAGTATATGCACATGTACGAACCCGAGATAAATATTTTTTGTGAAAAAAAAAAATTCTTCCTTACCAAAATTAATTTTTAATAGTAATTTCTGGTATACACATTTTTTATAATTTCACAAGGTTACATCAAATATTTTGTCCCTAAATGTGATTATTTAGATTTTATTAAGTAAAGTTATTTTTCGTTTTAAATTTTGTCATTAACTTATTTGGCTATATACTTAAGAGTGGCTTAAAAGTCATTTCTTGAAAAGTCACGAGTGCAGTTTAGCATAAATCTTATTCCTCGATTATTATTTTTAGAGCTGCCAGCAGCTAAAAAAAAAAAGGGAAAAATGTTTTTCTTCTTCACACTCTGGCAAACATAGTTAAGCTAGAATTATTCATGAGAAATTAAAGAAGATATTTGCTAATCTTTTGCGTAAAGAAAAATATTATAAAGTACGAAAAAAAAGAAAACTTTTATCTTCTGCTTTATTTTGAGATATAACGCATCCAATATTAATTTTCAAAGAAAAAATAAAGAAAAAAAAAAGCATTTTTTTCCCCTATTTCCAATAATTTTATTCGACTGTTTTTAGAGGTTCAACATTGAATAAAATAATAACCCCTAAGTTGGTTTTTTGAACGAAATATTCTGTCTACAAACGAAATTTTTTATGCATAAATTTCGAAAACTTCCTTTTTTTTAGTGAGATCTTCTATTTTTCATTGGATGACCCTTTTTTCATAATTAAAATCAACTTTTGGCTTCGTACCTTAATTACATTAAATATTCATGAACAACGCGAAGTAAATGTAAGAATTAGAAAGCTAGATATGAGTTTTTCTCCCGCTAATTTTTGAAAACTTTTTAGAAAAGAGAATTTTAGGGTTGCGGTTTATATTAGCATATCAACGAATTTGTCTGTACCACACAGTTTTCTTAGATTAAAAAAAATGCTGTAAAATTAAACCAGTGTGGTTTATGAGGACATTTTGTAAGGATTCGGTGCTATTATTATTTCTATATGCTTAAAAAAGAATCTCATATTAATTGTTCAGGGGAGCTTTAAAAGTTGGGCTTTTTATAATAATTGCTTAGCATTAAATAATTATTTAATGTGATAATACAAATGTGTGTGTGTTTGTCGGAAAACTAATTAATATTACTATTTTTTTTTCTTTTTTTTTCACAGTCAAACAATAGTATTTTTATCAATTCAATCTAATCTTATTATGTGTTTTACTTTTGCATTGTCTATATATTCCTAAGTTATATTAATTATTGTCATATTTCAAAGTTATATTAATTATGTATAATTCAGCACACTGAAGTACAAAACGTAAAACTTTAAAACATTGTAATGATCATAATTTACTGAAAAAAAAGAGTGCTAATTAAACCTAAAAACAAAAATTACCTTTTTGAAATTACTCTGCAACGATCGTTAATTTCTTAACAGTAAAAAAAATATTATTGCTCACACAATTATTTATGTAAAATAATACTTATTTGCAAAATATATGCACTTTATAATCGTTCTATATCACTCTTTATTTGTATTTATTACAAATCTTTATAAAATAAGCTATTTGCCGAAAACTTACCCTCCAAATTTAGAGAAGAATTTTAGAAAATTACAAAAACATCTATGATGGGGTAATAGAAACAGGTAAGTGGTATCTCCTGTTGATCTACTACGAATATCGATACACTAAAATTTTCATTAAACACAGAAACGCAAGTGAATATAGTTTATGCACTCAATTTGGATATAGATTAGACGAGTGCTTCTCAAACTTTCAGTACTGGCGACCCAATTTTCAATCATAACTTTCAGGACTTCCACGTACAATAAAAATGTATTGAGTGCAATAAAAATGTAATTTGACTCTAAAACTACCATGCGACTCCACTCATAAACGGTACAAATTATCAAGATGTATTAAATTTTGTGTATGTCCCGCCAATGACAGGCATTAGTAATTATTAAACTTGTTATTGATTTTGTACTGAAAAATTAATTTTTAAAAACATTATGCAGCAATGGTACATTTACAAGTACATTATATCATTGTTAATGATCATTTAATTTTTATAATCCCAGAAAGTATTTTGCTGTGCTTTTTTCAGTAAATTAATACTTATTTTAAATATTTTAATTTCGATCATTCAATATGCTCACGACCCCATCATAGAGGTATCTCGCCCCCAGGAGTAGAACCCTGGGTTAGAAAAGTACAATAACCTTTGAGTAAAACAAGTAATATAAAAAAAAAATTAAGTCAATTCCTACTTTGATCAACAAAGAAAAATTTTATTTTAGCTACTTTTTATTAAATAGTTACAATTAGTATAACTATGTATACACATAGGACAGAATCATATTAAGTATTAATTAATGTTAATTGGTTATCATTAAAGTATCGTATTGTCATCCAAAACAATCGTGTATATAAAAGTTCAGTTCAGCTGAATGCTTTAAAATTGAGAAAAAAAAAAAAAAGAAAAAACCTTTTCCAGTTTTGACACAAGTTACCAAAAATGATTCCAGTGTGGCTGAATTTGTTATTCTTTAAATAATTAGTTTTAATCAATTAATTTTTACTAATTATAATTAAATCATTGTATTGTCATCCAAAATAATCATGTATATATATTAAATTTCAGCTCAACTGAGCGCTTTAAAATGCATTATATTAAGGATTGAAAATTCCACCAAGATAAATAAATAAATATATAGAGGGTGAGAACTAATTCTAGGAATAGAAAATTATGAATTCAAAACTCAAACGCATACGTTATACACGTAAAATGCTATGCCAAGCAAACAGAAATTAAAAAAAAACAACACTAAAATTGTAGATTATCAAACAATTCCTGATTATGAGCAATAATTCTCATTTGGGGAAACACAATATTCCAAAAATTTCGTGAAATATGCCGTATTAGTTTTTCTGACTTTATAACAAAGAAACGTATATGTCTGTCTTTCTTTTTATCGTAAGGAATTAATTTATTTTTTTGAAATAAAAACCAAATGCATTTTGAAAAGTACTTTATTCACCTTTAGACAAAACGAAATAACATCCAATTAAGTGCCTTATCTATTTATTCAAAATATAGTAAAATTTAAAATTGTCTTATTATTTACAAGTATTTTTAAATATTTTCTATGTTTAGAAACGAAATGAAAAAAGTCATTAGAATTAAATACTCACTTAGTAGGAATATGAATATATAATGCAAAAGACTTTGAGCTTAAACTCAATAATATTCATTCAAATGGTTGGCTCACTAAGTAGACGTTCATTAGTCCAAATTATTTTTCCTGAAAAAGCTTAAAATAATACATCTCTGTACCTGATCTATTCGTTTATCTGTAAGTTATCCTAATAAGAACAAGTTAACAATATTAAACATAGAGGCAAACAAAAATATGCTTTAAATTAGTTCTTGTGTTTTTCCTTGTAATACTTCTATATATATTTCTTACATAGAGAGGTAGTATATATTTCGTATGTTTATAGTAAAAGTAAAAGTATTATATATGTTTTACATCTTTATATTTCGTATGTATTTTAATATATTTTGTAGCAATATATTTATTCTTTCCTAAAAATCCACTAACAATGTACAGTTTTAGATACCTATTTGTATACATATAAGAAATTTTTTTTCTATATAATTTTTACTGCATTATATCATTTGTAACATTTGTTTAACTTTGAGATAATGATAAACATTATGGTTTCTTAACTCAGACGTATAAAAACATAATAATATTATGTTTAATAAGCTACCCCTTAATACAACGTTTATGTTTGAAGATTAAAGCAATTATTTTAATATATAGAAACTAAACCCTTTCAGAATTATAAAACATTAAAATATATTCCTATTTTTATGCTATTTTGAAGTTAAACGATTTGCATTTCATCAACAGAAGCCTTATTCAGCAGTTAGATAAAAAAACAGATGTACAAGATAGATAAATTTAAAATGTGAGGTATACATAATACACATTTTTTTTTAAATTTTAATTTTACACTGATGTTTGTAAGAAATGCAACACAATGAAGGAAACATCAGAATTAAATGAACTTAGCAACAAATATCAATTATAGGATGTTACGTAAAATAGTATAATTTCAGAGCCACCACACATGCGTGGCGTGCGCAACACCCTTTAAACTGATTAAGAAAACATGTAAATGGAGGGATATAGCGGGATGTTGAAAATAGTTAATGACTATTGTTAGTGGCGAACGCTTATTGAGACCTAAGTATGCCTCCACAATGAAATAAGGAGAAATTACAATAACTTACGGAGTTTGAACGGGGGAGGGTTATCGACCTTCGAGAAGGAAGATTTTCCTATCGTGCAATAGGAGCTAATGTGTAGCGGAACAGTTCCACAGTGATGCGAGTTTGTAAGCAGTGGACCGACGAGCACTAAACAACTCGAAAAACTGGCAGTGGAGGACGGAAAGTGACGTCAGCGCGCAGCGATCGACACCTGATCCGCATGGCGGTGAATGACTGTACAACTTTCTCCAGGCATTTGGAACCACGTTGGTCTACTGCTACAGGTGTAATAATGCCAGCTTCGTCAATTAGTCGATGTCTGTTGCACCGTGAATTGCGTACAAGGGCGCCTTTATACAGGATCCCCCTCAGGGCAAATCATCGATGGCTGCGTTTGCAATGGGCTCATGAGCATAGAGTCTGGCAAGCTGATTAGCACCAAGTTGTCTTTTCAGATAAATCATGCTTCAATTTGGGGGACCATGATGGCCGCTATATCATGTGTTAGACGCTATACCGGTGAAATCTGTATTTCATAGTGCGTTATCGAAAGACATAGTGGCCTAACACCCGGATTTATGGTTTGAGTGTGATTTCGTATCATGGCAATCCAATTTGCTACGTATTGAGGTTAATCTCAATACCAACAGATACGCCCGTGAAGTTTTACAGTCCGAAGTCCTTCCCTTCCTTCAAAGCATCCTTGGAGTTATCTTCCAGCAGGATAATGCTAGCCCACATGTTGCAAAGACTATTCGAGTCTTCTGTTCAGCCCAACAGATGCAATTTCTTCTTTGGCCGCCTGCTTATTCACCGGATATGTCACCTATAGATCACATGAGGAATTTGGTTGCTCATTAAAGCTTCTTTTGAGTGTTTGTTAAGGTTTGAGAGTTCCGATCTCATATCCCACTGTGGCTGCACAGGATCCATTCTAATCTCCTCAAATAATCTTGAAGGTCTCCTTTTTTTCAGGAAGAACCGAATGATAGACAATGGAAGCATTAATCCATGCAGTATTAAGTAGATGATAAAATATTCGCAATGGCCAATGGTTACATATTCACGATACATCATATATATATATATACCGCACATTTCATCAGTGATATCAACACCGCCTGTAATATAAAAATTTACAATTTCGTTTCATCTTTCCAAGTTTGATTCAAAAGTTACACAGTCATCGTATTCATTCAGTTCATTTTGGCAATCTGTTGATACAGTATCTAATAGACGACGAAGTCGCTGTTTCTCCCTTTCCCATGGAGTTTTTGTCCTAATTTCTGGAAAATGTTAGGAATTTTTTTTAAAAAAAATTATATTTCTGAATTAATTTATAGAATTATATTATTTTTATGCTACAATTATTTAAACTTTAAATAAAATATGCATGGATATTAATATATTTGAAAAAAAAAATGTGAACAGAAAGAGAAAAACGTACTCTTCCGTAGATGCTTCGAGTACGAAAATTATAACTCAATCACTCGCGGGGTTCTCTCAGCACCCCAGGTAAACTTTTGAATGTGGTTACATTCCAATCGTTCTAGTAAGATTGATTGCATCAGACCTGAAGGTTCAATGACCTAAAATGTGCAGCTATAGAAAAAAATCGTGGCTCTTCGCATTTTTTTTTAGAATCATAGGAGGCTTTTCTTGTTGCTGGGGTGTACAGAACACCCCGCGCGAGTGATCGCGGGTTAATAGTAATCCCTGGAGTGCCCAAAATATTATGTCGCGTGCCATTGATGACACGCGTGCCATCCCTGGACTATATGAACGCAAAGAAAACAAAGAGTGTGTCAAATTTCCGGTTACGTTCTTTATCTTAATGTGGTTTGGTTTCATTTCAATTTATATCACACGCTGAACACCACGAGTATTATGGGCGAAGCACGTCGTAATTTTCAGCCTCAGTCAAGCGAAAAGGGCAACATCGAATCTGGAACTTCCTTTACTCCACAATGCCAACATTTAAGATTTTAAGCGGAAATAACCCTTTGAATGTTTTCTAATACCAGATAAAAACTGAAGATGCCGTTTTTAGCAACCATATCGAAACTAAATTAGAAATAAAAATATCAAGTGATCAAGTAAAAATCTAATATATTTTTAACACTCTTCTATAAGCTTCACTTTTATGTAACGGAATCTTTGAACTCATTTTTTCCCCGTTTAAAAGAACAGATTAATTGAAAAATTTCCTCACTGGTTCAGTACCGATGACAATACAATAATTTAATAATTTTGATCCATTGTCCTGTTCAGGATCATCAGGAACTAACGATTTCCCATTTTTATATCCCATCCTGCATGCTGGACTTATTCCAGATCCCATTTGAAAATTTGGTGACTAAAATATTAAGTTACAATTTAGTTCGATTAACTACCAATGTGTATTTTTCAGTTTTTAATTATTTTTTATTTTTTTATACAATAATTTATTATTATTAAATATATTCTGATCATTGAAATCTAAGCATATGTACCAAAATCTGAAACTCTAAGAGCTTTGGATCCACTCTGTATAAAAAGAAAATATTTTTTAAAAAAAAATTCTCTAGAAGCATTTATGTTGAAAATAGAGCAATTACCTTGATCAAAAATGCATTAGAATAGAATAAACCAAAATGTACGAATCAGTACTTCTTCAAAATATTCTTTCGAACTTCTCAGGACATTTTATTCTTTAGAGTCTTCGTTCCCTTACCATGAAAAAAAAAGAGGAATTCATGTGAGAGGGTATCAAAAACACCTTTTAAAGGTTTTTCTGGAATAAAAAAAAGTTATAGCTGAATTCTTGAAAACAGGATTAAGTACTCGAAGAGGACTATCCGGAATCGATGCACGTGATTTGTACAACAGCGGAAAGGACGTGCATCGAATCATTCAATTCCTTGCTCCTTCAGGATCAAGACTGAATATTGATAGCTACTTACGCGATCCCGAAATTACTATTTACCTTATTATTTTGGGACTCTGAGATTTTATTCATTGCGAGCTTGTTTTTGAAGAAAGAATACATTTTCTAGGATTTACATAGCAATAATTATCTTCTTATATAAGGGAATCCGATCTACTTTTTTTTTTCTGAATTTGTAATGTTCGTTTCAAAGAGATCTTTTTATTACACTGCCAAACTGTTGGATCTCATTTGCTTAGCAAGAGATGAATAATAATTGAACGTTAAGATGCAAATCGAATGTTATACATTTACCAAGCACCCAAATTCATATGTTTGTTTTCTCTATGAAACTGTTTTTTTTAACATGTGGGGGAAAAACCCAAATTAAATTGCAACTACCATATTGTTTATTTAGTCGGTTCCGTGGACTAGAGGTAGCACACCAGCTTCGTAAACTCGACACTGCATGTTCAATTCCATTGGCAGTAATTAGATTTTCTGGGTACGAAAATCATAAAAATATATGTCATATGATTATGTGTAATATAAAAGATCCCTTGAGTACCAATGTTTCTCGGGTAGTCTTGTAATAACTAAAATATTAAAATATTTTGCTTCCTACTAGAGCTTGAATTAAAATTAATTCAAGCGTCAAAGTTTGGTAGCGAGACCCACCACTGGATGGTTCCATAGCTGAAATGTTTCTTGAAGATTCGTCGTGTCTGTGTGCAAAGGCTTCTTTGCCAATATACAATCCATTGAAAAAACGTGTATTTGTATTGAAATCTATTCAAAATACAGAGAAAAAAGAAAGGAGATTTCAGATTTACACAAGTTTACTTACTATTTTTGTTCTGTAGTTATGAAATAGGAACACACACACATTTTATACATAAATTCTAACAAAAACTTCATCAATTACTTTATTTATCTAAGTACTATATTGTAACGTATTTTAATTAAGTTTCCTACTTTGGACTAAATTGGTGTTATTTTTAATAAATGTTATAGAGTTTTTCTGCCACATTTTCTTACTGAAAAAATGTGATTTGCAGATTTGTTGTACTTTCTAAAGGGATGTGAATGTGCAGTAATAAGAAAAGGTATTTCTTGGGTAAAATATATAGGATGGAGGAACGCTTCGCGTTCCATTTCCTAAAGATGTCAAGCATTCTTGTGTAAAATATATCCCTAAGCTATTGTACTTATTGAACTAGCCTAATTAGATATTGGTCAGAATCAGGACCAACTGAAAAAATCATTCTGAGTTTGTTCATCGATTCTTTTGCCAGTATCGTATCTGGAGATTTATGTTAACGTCATTCCAATTCTAGAAAAAAAATATGGTCGTATATAGATGAAACTTTTCATTCATCAAATAAAATAGATGCTTTCTAGTTCAAGTGGTGTGTTAATAAATCAACCCAACACACTATATTTTCGTAGAACAGAGTACTGCGAGTGGAAGTTGCATTCATGCTACACTATAAAGCTGTATGAGGGCTATTGGAGACAAACTTCACAATTTTGTAACATCGTCATGTGGCAAAGACGGCACCTAGCTGGACAGACACAATTTCCTACAATTTCCACATCACACCAAATGGAGAATGTTTGAGCCTCGACATTTTTGACGTGCAACGGCTTGATCTAAAAAGCATATCTTCATCAGTACTAGGTACTCATCACACGCTAGTTACGAATCCCTGACCATGGCCACTAAGGATCTTACCTGCCAAGGTAAGGATCTTAAAGTATCCGACTACGTTCAGAGCCGTGATTTTGCAAAAGCGAATAAATGGATAATTTTCATGATATTTTATGTCACTTAAATTAGAATACGTGTATACAATTGTTTTACGGACATTTTAACAAACAAAAATTATTTAAATACAATATTTTGGCAAAAAATTAACTTATAATTTTTTTTCAAAATGTGCTCCTTTTGTGAAAAATGCTTCTATTATAATAATATTTTGACTGTATATAGCTCAAATTTCTCTACAAAAGATCAACTAGAATTTTCGAAATATATAACTTAGAAGTGGGTTTATCCATATTTTACGACAACAGAGGGGAACAATTTTAAGAAAATAATGCCAATAATTATTTGAATTGGTTGTAACTCTGAAAATAATGTGAATTTTTCGAAAATCATAGTTGATCCTGTGTACAGAGGTCTGAGCAATATACAGACAAAATATTATTATAATAGAAGCATTTTTCACAAAAGGAGAACATTTTGAAAAAAAGTTATTCTAAGTTAATTTTTTGCCGAAATATTGTATTTAAATAATTTCTTTTGTCAAAATGTCCTTAAAACAATTTTATTTATGTAGTATAATCTAAGTGACACTAAATATCATGAAAATTATCCATTTATACACTTTTTTAAAATCACGGTTCCGAACGTAGTCGGATACTTTAAGGATCTGACCACTCTTACCTGCTTCCTTCACTATAAGTAAGGAATAAGTAAAAGTTTAATTATTTAGATTTGTGTATTCGAGTTGATCTTCACCTCATATTTTGTACTAGTCAATAAATAAATAGTTTATTTAGACTTTTGTGTTTTTGTGATTCTTGTTGGTGTGTTTTGTATTGGCATCTTGTACAGTGATCCAATCCTTACGATAGCGGAATCCTCAGATTATGAGGATTTATATTATATTTAATAATATAGAGTAACAATATAGCTGTATTTTCTTTTAGAGTGGAAGTTTTTATAAAACTTATTTTAACATAAATTTCTAAGACAATTTTTCAAAAATACATATTTTTTAAGCATGGATCAACAAATTTCTTACCAGTATGTCTTATAATATACTACAATTTTTATCCAAACAAATATATTCATTTCAAAGTAAAGGAATAGTAATTCGTTATGTTATTTTCAGAATTGTTAGAAGAATTTTTATTTAAATTAATGAAAATCATTTTTAACAATCTTCATTTTTTTTTCATTTTGAGTCTTTAATTCTTCCTGAATGCCTAAGAGTTTCATCTAAGATGAACACTAGTACAATACATTTTAAGTTTATAATATTTTAAATTGTTCACTTTCAAACGATTCCACAATAATAATGTATAAATGGCTAGGTAAAACAATAATTTCTTTATCTTATTATTTAATTGATAATGGATTCTTAAATTTGAAGGTGATTCAGCCTATTTTTTTACGTTTACAGCCTAATTTTTTTTATTCATTTATATTTTTTTATAATTAGCTTGAATTAATAAAATATTTTTATTATAATTACCCTTTACTTTTAATAAAAACTAAAAAAAACAATTTATTTAATATTTTAAGTAAACGTAAAAAAAAGAATGAATTTTTTTATTGTTTTCTAGAAATGACATAAATATAATCTGAGTTTTTTAAGTTATTAAGAACTCTATATCACACATAAATCATATCAATCTTATTATTATTATTATTTTACAATGAACCCCAGAAATGTGGATTGATAAAATGTTGCCTAAAAGCTAGAATTTAATTCATAATTCTTGACTTATTGAATACTTTAAGTTTAACAGTCAAATATTTAAATAAATAATGAAAACGAATTTGTCAAATCTTATTATTTTTATTATTCTTGTTAAATCAGTTATAACCTTATATAAGTTCAAATACATATTCCACTAAAACTTATGTGAATTACTATATTGAAGTAACTTGTGTTTTCTTTCATTCATTTTAATTACGATCACATTGTATCACTTTTGTATCTTGCAAAGAATTTTGGGTTTGAAAACTGAATGTTTGGCACAAGGGTGTGAGTACCTTGTAATGATAGATTTATGTAACATTAGAAGATTGTAATACAAAATCCATTAACGCATCCTTTTTCAATTTTTACTATTAGCTCGCACTGTCTATATATTTATTTATTTATATATTTGTATATTTATGTTTATTTATATATTTGTATATTTATATTTATTTATATATTTGTATATTCATTTATTTATATATTTGTATATTTGTTTATTTATCTTGGTGGAATTTTCAATCGTTAATAAAATACATTTTAAAGCACTGAATTGAGCTGAAATTTTATATACAGGATCATTTTAGATGACAATACAATGATTTAATTTTAATTAATAAAAATTAATTGATTAAAACTAACTATTTAAAGAATTACAAATACAGCCACGTTGGCGACTTGTGTCAAAACTTGAAAAGGTTTTTTTCTCACGTGTAAAAGTCTTTAGTTGAACTGAAATTTATATACGCAATCGTTTTGGATGACAATTAGGTACTTTAATGATAATTAATAAAAATTAATAACAACTTAATGTTGTGATTTTGTCATATGTATATACATATTTATATTAATTGTAACTATCTAATAAAATTAGCTAAAATAAAAATCTTCTTTGTTGATCTAAGTAGGAATTGACTTAATTTTTTTTATATATATTACTTGTTTTCTATTAATTAAAATTAACTTGCTTAACAAAAGCAGCAAAAAGGGAAGCATTCAAAACCAGTAAACAAGTTACAAAACTATTCTGGCATTTAAACCTGAGCTAATGCTGGGCACATACTACAGATGCAAAGTTCAGCATTTGCTTCTTTTTCTCTCGTGCATGTTGTAGTGGTAAAGTCCATTACATGTACAACTTCCAGAATGTAAGTATATCTAGTGAAAGCACTATCATAGGCTTTCTACAGGCAATTAACTCCCTCCATAATCTAAGGATAATGCCAACGCCAAAAAAATAAGGGTTCAGAAACAAAACAAACGAGATATATCCATGAAGCTCATTTATTAAACAAAGGATAAAGAACAAAAAAGATGGCGTGTGTGTGATATCATTCATAAAAGTAACAATTTCACTCCCTGGAGCAATTACATAAAATACCCTCTTTACAAAAAATTAGTCTTACACGGTTGGTATAGTAATTAATACGTTGTATGTCTCCCACGTGATGAAATACAGTCAGTACAACACCTAAGCATGTCGAACATCAAATTATCGAGCTGATCTTGGGTAAGATTACTCCCCTCACAACAAGCAATGCTCTCCGAAGTTCCGGTACACATTTAGGACGAGATTAGCCTGAAACTCATTATTCAAGCATATGCAACACATGCTATGCCATAATCAAGCCAGGTGAGAATTATGGCCAATCTATTAGGGTTGAAAATAGGGCTTTGCAGGTTACAGGTGCCTTGCATTCTCCATATAAATGTCCGACGTTAATCAGACTTCAATCTAAGCCAAGACTCATTAGAAAACTTCACACATGTCCACAGTGGCGATGTCCACACACACACATATATTAAATATTCTCTATTCCAGGCTAATCATTGGAGATAGTGAGTTGCCGTGAGCGGAACACATCTGAGAAGCCAGAGATGATATAGACCAATATATTTGAATTGTCTGTTCACTGTTTGTTATGAAACTATCGTACCTGTGGCTGCATATAGCTGACGAGACAGGTAGGATGCTCTACTCCGTTTGCTTCTTTTTGGAGTTACTGCCAAATATAGGTCT
Organism: Trichonephila inaurata madagascariensis; assembly: GCA_019973955.1. Taxonomy (NCBI): domain Eukaryota; kingdom Metazoa; phylum Arthropoda; class Arachnida; order Araneae; family Nephilidae; genus Trichonephila; species Trichonephila inaurata. The sequence goes on from BMAV01019457.1 coordinate 209,432, forward strand.
TCGTTTTGCTTTGCAACTTGAGGGCAATCTGTAATGTAACGACTAATGACATTTCTTTCATCTTGAAATCGTTACGAAATCTTAGAGATGACACATTGTGTGGGCAATTCTAATTTCTCCTCTGATACTTCCAAAAGAGTACGCTATATGACATGCTGCCGATTACTTTAGAGAGTTAAAGAACATCTTCATGCTTCATCTGTGTCATAAATATTCGGTTACGTTACTGAGTGATTTACAAACGCTTGTGAAGAATTTTACTTCTTTGACACAATTCCATATATAGCCCTCTTTTACTCTCGCGTCATTGTGACGTACTATCGGTGTCCACTGGTGGCTTCCTGTAGTTTGTAAATTATCATTGAAGGTATTTGTGATAATTCTACAAGTGAAATTTTTAGTCTAGAATTCGATTTTCATGTGATGCTCCATTAGCACTAATTTATGGTATTGAGTGTATTTCAGACTCTAGGGTATAGGCATTCAAAAAAGATTGTAAATAAATTTGTTTTAATGATCAAATTCAAAATAACTACGTAAATCAATAATGTGTTAGGCTGAATATTACTTCAAAACCATAAAAAATATAAAATTAGCTAATCCATCAGCTTATTTGCAATTCGACGCAAGAACACTTCAACCTCTACGCTTCGCTGTTCCATCTAGATTCTTAGAATTAAGTATCAGAAAATTCAACAATGACATCAAATTGGTTGGAATGACAGACAATTCACCATTTTTGGATCCGATGAGGGTATAGTAATATTTTGTAGAAGAAAAAACTAAGGAATTTAATCCCAAGAATTTATGTGAAACAAGAACATCACCACCATTCTGAAGTATGGCGTTGGGGGTGTCCTTGCGAAGGGGTGCAAATCGGCTTCAAGATTAGGTTGTTTGGAATTTTTAATGTCATTGTAAATCATGAGCTATATTTAATATTTTAAAGAACAATTTTAAATCATCCGCCTAAAAAACTACTTGATTTTTTAACACGATAATAACGTTAAGCACACACTGATCTCATTGTACGCCACTGGTGTCTCTATAACTGCCCCCGAATTCCGGAAACACCTAAATAACCTGATTTAAGCTTGGTAGAACATATTTGGGGAGATTGGATTTAAAAGAAATGAATAAATAAATAATAGAATAATCCCAAGGGAGAGAGAGTTAGAATGGAGGAATACGATGCAGGAAAAAAACAAAAACCAAGACGTTTAAAAGTTGTTGTGCATGGTAAAATATATCTTATGAAGTACTAAATTAAGAAACAAATTAATTATTCCAAGCTGTGTTGATATTTTTTAAGCGAACGAAGATTATTGTGGCATAATTTTTAGTAATTTTCGGTTTGTTAAATTTTCAAAATAATTGTAATACTATGTTTTCAAAATTGATCATGCTTTCCATTAAGGTATCCGACTACGTTCGGAACAGTGATTTTAAAAAAGCGTATAAATGGATTATTATCATGATATTTAGTGTCACTTAGATTAGAATACATGTATAAAATAATTTTAAGGGCATTTCGACAAAAAAATTATTTAAATACAATATTTTGGCAAAAAATTAACTTAGAATAATTTTTTCCCCAAATGTTCTCCTTTTGTGAAAAATGCTTCTATTAATAATTTTTTCCCCAAATGTTCTCCTTTTGTGAAAAATGCTTCTATTATAATAATATTTTGCCTGTATATAGCTCAGACCTCTCTACAGAGGCTCAACTAGAATTTTTGAAAAATTCACATCGTTTTCAAAGTTACCACCAATTTAAATAATTATTGGCATTTTTTTCTTAAAATTGCTCCCCTCTGTTGTCGTAAAATATGGATAAACCCACTTCCTAGCTATATATTTCAAAACTTCTAGTTGAGCCTCTGTACAGAGGTCTGAGCGATATACATGAAAAATATATTTAAAATAGAAGCATTTTTCACAAAAGGAGAACATTTGCAAAAAAATTATTCTAAGTTAGTTTTCTGCCGAAATATTGTATTTAAATACATTTTTTTTGTCAAAATGTCCTTAAAACAATTTTATACATGTATTCTAATCTAAGTGACACTAAATATCATGAAAAATATCCATGTATGCTCTTTTATAAAATCACGGTTCCGAACGTAGTCGGATACCTTAAGAACAAGTTGAAGATATAACAAAAATTAAAATCCCGATATATTAATTCATATTAGTCGAGAGAATAACATTTTATTTTAAAATTCAAGTTTATGAACACGTTAGAGTAGAGTATATATATATATATATATATATATATATATATGTGCAATAAAATAGCGAAATATTATATATATACGTATTGTATTTCAAGCTATTATTACTACGTAAAAGAGAGGAAATCATGAATGCTTTAAATAAGTGAACTACAAACTCCTAAGGGAATAATGTATATATATTTTTCTAAAGTATAAATAAGCATAGATCACGACAACGTGAATGTCTAGGGGTTTGAATTTATCTATGAAGATGCAACTTCGAGTAGGAATTTTAAATTGTCTTGAGACAAAGCATAAGGCCATGGACTTTTCAAAGATAAGACTATAAAATATTCGGCAGGGTATCGTTTGTTTTTACCAAGAACATATGTGTTGAAACTTTAAAACACTGTTGTGTATTTCTACTCTTGGCAAGCATTTCGTTTATTATTTTTTGAGCTTTAAATGTGAAAGAAATATTTTCTCCAGTTCTATTTAAATTTATGACATTGGGGAATTGAGAATATTACAGATTATTACTTACACCTGATTTATGCATTACTTGCTTATTTTTATTAAATAATAAAACTGTTTCTTATAAAGAAAGTAAATACAACGCATGCCTTAGAAATGATGTGTTATTTAACTAAAAATGAGACGTGAAAAATATTCATGAAGTTCAAATGCAATAATAAGTCATAAGAATTTAATCTTTACACAATAACTTTTACTATACTTATTACAATTTAAAGTAAAAATGAATTACAGTAGTTAATACAAAAAGAAAAAATTCTAATTATTTAGGATTACAATCTAAATTACTTATAATGTAATTAACGTATGTAGCTACTCAAGAAAGTTCATGATAATTCGAAGTGTCAATGTTTATAAAGATAAAGAAAATACTTCAACAAATATTTTCATTGCACTTTAAATGAAAGACTCTTTTGAAAATATGTGGGAGTTATAATGCTGTCACCCAGAGTTAATAATAACGCAAGATTTAAATATAAACATCAAAGAATCATTATGAATTTATGGAACTAAAAAAAAATTAATAATTAGAATTTATATGGTTTACACCACATTTTGAAATTTCTGAACATTTAACTTAAGGAAATTACATTAAAGTTAGAAGAATATCTTTGTTTCTTCAAAAATAGTACTATATTCGTTTGTGCTTTATATTCCTTTCATTCCTACTAATTAATTGCAATTTGAGCAATATTTAGACTTTAAAAATATTTTAGTTAAAACAATTTATTGATATATACTTTTAAATTAATTAAAACTACTTCATGATTATATAAGTACCATTTCATATTAAAATAAATAAGATTTTTTTAGACAGTTCATTCAGTTTCCAGTCCTTAGCTTTTGGAAGATAAATCAAGTAACGAATACTTTATCAAAAATTATATTTTGCCCTTTTTAAAGATATTTTATTATTCATTTATATTTAACTAAGAAAACGCATTTTTCAAATATTTTTACTTACTTATAATTATGTAAAATTCCGTATATATTTCCCATTATTAAATTACGACAAATTTGCATGCATGAATTCTAACATAGACACAGCTTTTTTATTTGGATGAATACATATATTCAGGTTATATGATTTAAAATACCTTTATTTTAGACACTGATAAATATGCCTGAGTGCTGTGGAAGGTAGGAAATCCTCCTGTGGAATTAATTAAATGGAATTCAGTGCTGTATTCTGTATTTCAAGGATTGTTTTGTTACAATAGGTTTCCATCACTTCGGAAAAACTGCCTTGCTCTTTGAATTTGATAGCATAAAATCCTTTCGAACCACGATCTACGTAACAATACCTTTATCTGCGTTCATGAAATTATTGTTTTTTTAACGAATATAAACACTTAAATTTAAAGAAACAATAATTTATGATGAGCTAGCTTAATTTTTTTTAAAAAAGTAATATGGTTTTTAATACCCTTTAAAAACATTTCTTATAAAATAAAAATGTATATTTTTCTCTATTTCCAAAGGTTTTCTGATTTCCTAATAACGAAATTATTATTGCATTGGACTATTATATTTCTGTAAATATAGCTATGTATATTACAATTCCAAATTTAATGTAATACTGAAGTTGAATTATCACTTTTAATGCAAATTTATTGCAGGGTAAATGGGTACATTAGATGTATCTTAATGCCAGGACAAATTTATTTGAATCAGGCTCTGACGTCTAAAAAGGATAAGTAAAAGGACTCGAACAGAATTCGTTACAGCATGTACCTTGGTTTGGTCAATGTTGAACGTCCAGCCTATCTTCAACGTTTTTCAGTCATAATTATATTACTTTTTTGTGCTCTCAATAAACAAACGTTCTGTAGATGACATTTTCTTGTAAGCCTTAGGGATATTAACAGTTTTCATCATATATTTTTTTTAGTTTACCGCAAAACGTGAGAGTGCAACCTTGCTCAATGGTCTATACACATTTTTCCTGCTCAGATTTCGTCCTCGTTACTTGACCATTTGTTTAATATTTACAAGATCCATCACTAATAGCCCTTGTGCATCTTTATATATATATATATAGTGTGACGTTACTATAATATAACTCTCACTCGCTGTATTCTGTTCTTTGTAGATGGAGTGTGTAGGGTTAATTTATTCAAACGCATCACTTTGACCAGAGAACATTGATTTTATTTGATGAGTAGACAGGCTCGTGATTTATCTATATATATATGTATCATTTCTAGAGTTGGGGAGTCTAAATAATGTTCAAAATTCTCACTTGGAATTTTAGAAATATCTGGTCACCTTTTCGCCAATTGTCAGCAGCTTGGTTTGTTCTTCTCAGTTAACCTCAGGCATGTCTCCTGCACGTGTCACTCTTCACCCTTGTCACCCGTGACTGCTCCTGACATGAGGAGCGAATGGGCAGCTTTCTGGTAGAGAAATGAGAAATCAACTTTCACAATAATTTATGCATACATTTTTTGGTTCATAAATTTAAATTAATTAGGGACAACATTAAATACCTTATATTATTCCTTAAGCCTTTAACCGCCGAGTAAAAACTGTGAAATTTACCCCCCCCCAATTTCACCGTTTTTATCACACGTGTACTTTGTTACGTGGTTTATTGAGGAAGAATCAAAGGCGTATTTTTTTTAATTAAAAATTGTTTACTTTCACTTTGAAAAGGGGAAAATGAATAAAGTAAGGAAATGAAAATAAGAAAAATCTGTGTGTGTCGGCTCCGACGTACGACTGGAGTTTATTTCTTAAGTACGGTTGTCCTTGATTATATAGTAGGCAAACAAGGTAAATAAACGCATCTTATACAATACTGAGACCATTCATGTGATGTTTTTATTTATTCTATTCCCATTTTTCATATTGTTTCGGTAAAATAAATTTTTTGAAATAATACACATCAATTATGTTACATAAATATATGTTACTCATACTACATGGTTTGTTATCGATTGTAAGAAAGTTGATTTACTTCACTATTAATATAACTTTAAGTATTAATACTCTCGCCATTATGAATAACTTTAACACGATGCTTGTGAAAACTTAAGTATGATACGTGAATGTCGGTAGATTTACGAATCGTGAAAACATCGCCTCTAGGGCTGTATTATATCTAGTCGCTCCAGTGCTCTACCAGAAACAAAATCCAAATTAAGCTCCGATTTTTAATTGCACTAATCTCAATTCTTCACTTTTATCGAAATCAGTATTGAAATTACCGTCAAGTATGAGTGGAAATAAATGATATGGTTTCTTCAGTAGGTTAGAACTATCTTCTGTATGTGTGTACTTAAGTTCACATTCATTATTTTACATATATATAACAATAAATGCTCTTAGTATTTACAATATTAAAAGGGAGTTCAAATGCGCATTATGTACATTCACGATATAAGAAAGACATTCAAAATTATGAAACGGTGTATAAGTCATTACTCGCGAGATATTTTCTTAACTCAAAAACCGGTTTTCGACGAAAATGACGCTAGTATACGAAAAGAAAGCAAACATAGTTCGCCAATTTTTTTTTTTAAAGTTTTAATTTTTTTTTAGGGCTTGGTTTTCAAGTAATACTTTCCAAATTTCTAACATTGATAACAAACAATGGTAATCTTTAAACAAAAAAAAGGCAAAGGAATACTTTGTAAATGAATTCTTGTACAAAGACTATTAGATGAAAAACACAAAACTTTTCTTTAAAATCCGTAATTCTTATATAAGAAATTATTTCAATCTTTGGACAGAATATGGATAATAATGTTTGACAAACAAAGAAAAAAGTTCCATGTAATTATTTTTATAAATGACGAAATTATGTGAATGTTTAATTAGAATTTTAATAATATTTTGAAAAATTGTTAAAAAAAGGGTTTTGGCATTTTAAAAACTAAAGTATGGACTTTTTTAGTGGAGAATATCGATTTATAACAATGATAAGAGAACAATGTGCAAAAGATTGAAAAATTCTTTGTCATAAAAACGCATCAATATTGTAACATTTAAAAAAAAAATCGTAAAAAAATGGAAAATATCGTTATTTTGTAATATATATATATATATATACTGAATATTGGCGATAAAAATAATCTTTCCAATTTTGTAAGTATTTTCGTCTTATTTCGGTAAGCAGTAGAAGAGCAAGTAGAAACTCTTCATTCTTTCTTCGAACAAAGATTTAGTGCATGTGCAGAAGCAGGCTTAACGCATTTTTGTTAAGATTTTTTTTAAAAAATTTCCTTCCTCATAATATTTTCATACCAGGAGCTTTATATGAAAATCGATTCTTAAGGAGTATAAACTTTAAAAATTAATATCTAGAGTCTCTTATCTGATGTGTAATATATTCTAAAACAGGGTTAAATACATAAGCAACATCAAATTCAATGCGTTGATTGCGAGATTTGTTGTTGATATTTTCCCTTGCACGAACACAGTATAAAACATGGTTAGCGAAAATGAGAGCAAATGTGAAGGATAGAAAAATAACACTGAAATGACAAAAAAAAGCTACTTACCTATGAATTTCATTGTTCCTGGAATATACCCTTTCAAATTCATTCCCCAAACTTTTTATTCGAGATAAATAAATTCCTTGGAAGCACTATTAATATAGTTGTATGGCACTTCAAATCTACGGGACTAGTTTTAAACACAGCAGTTCTTCGCAAAAAGTCATCCTTTGGAAAAACGAGTATACGCATCCATTAAACGCACAAATTTAGCAGGACGTGTATTCATACCCGTGGCACTTAAGACAGAGTTTCTCAAACTGTGGGGCGCGCCACCCTCGGGTGGCGTCACAACCCTACAAGGGGGGCGCGAGCATATCGAAAAGTCGAAAACAAAAAATAATTTTAAAAAAATGTTAATTTACTGAAAATAAACAAACAAAATTCATTCTGACATGATAAAAAATAAAATACACATTTACACTATTATAAAACATATATCAGTACTGAGGAACGTAAACTAATTATATAACAATACTTAGTTAAGAACAAATTTAATAATTATGAGTGACCCCATGGGCTTATCATATATAAAATTATATGCAAAAATGAACACTTATGTTGTTGATTTGTATAGTTTTTAATTAATCCCTTGAATACCAATTAAAAATTACGTTCCCCAATGCCACCGTCTAATACTTAGAAGAACGTATGTGGTACATTGGGGGAGGGGGAGTAGAAAAGGAATAAATAAGAAAATCTTCTGAAATAAGTAATTCCTTCGCGAATACTGTCAAGGTTCTATTATTGTGTTCCATAGCTTTCGGAATAATTTTATAAATCACAGTTCACAGAAGCGATCGCACTTCGGAAAGACGTATATATACGTCCGGAGTAATTAACTCGCTGACTGAGCGAGACGTTTATATACGTCGGTGGCACTAAAGAGGTTCAAGTCGTATGTAAGTAAAGTATTATTGAATTTAAGACATTGTTATTATATGGGGGGGGCGCAATGAGAAACATGATTGAATAATGGGTCGCAAGTGTTGAAAGTTTGAGAAGCACTGACTTAAGAGGTTAAATAATTAGTTACAATTAAAAACTATAAATATCCAGACAAGCCATGGATGAGGCGGTATAATGTAACGAATATGATATCCTGAACTGAGATCAGGAGAGATATTTTAAAATAATATTGCATTTATAAATTTCGTACAAACATACATATTTTAAATTAATACAAACATTCTTAAAATACTGTCTGCTGACAATAAATGTGCTCAAAAGTTCCGGGACTGAGCGTATAACGTGAAATCTTTTTGCAGTAGAGTGACTATGATAACGTTTCTGCGTTACTGAGTTCTTCCCCTTTTATAAAAGAGATTTGTTCTAAATCAAGCGGTTGGTAGCTCCCCATGCCTACGTATTTTGTAAGCGGATGCATTTAGTAACGGGAGATGGAAAAAAATGACGTTTTGTAGAGCAGAGAATGAATATCAAATTTTGTAGGAATTATATTCTGTAGAGTGATACTGAAACTTACGAAATGTTAGCATATGTACAACAGTGATACATTATCGTGAACGCAAGCTTTTGAATTGCATCGACGTTTCAAGGAAGGCAGAGAGGGTGCCGAAGACGATCAGTGCTCTGGACGTCCGCAGACTTACCGCAGTTCTGAAGCCATTGGATTGGTTTCTGTGGTGGTACATAAGAACACGCTTTAGGAGAGTCAGAAATTTATACACCGACAATGTTAAATTGGCTGTTTTCGATGTACCTTTTCTCAAAATCTGCTATATGTACATACTTGAAATTTTTCACACACATACAACAAAAGTACACATTTCTCATTACACTGAAATAAGCTTTTAGCAAATTTTGAATTTTATCATAATTTTTAAAATATTTTATCCAACTAAGTGAAATTTGACCCACTTTTTACATAAAAAAAAAATGTAAACAATAAATTTTCGAGTTTCTTACAAAAATCTCATTTTAGTATATAATAGCAATCATTATAAAAATATCATAAAGAAACTATATAACTGTGAGCAGTAGTTTCTCTGAGAAGATACATCGAACATCAACAGTTTACATTTTGAGATAAAAAATTTTTTTATAATGTATACAGTGAGGTTTTTAATCTCGGCTAGGAAACAAAATAAATAAAAGGCTCAATTTACAGTAAAAGATAAATGTGTTTGTTTTATATCAGATGTTCAACTTTTAACCAAAAACGAAGCACTTTGTTTTCATTCTTCGCCATTCAAATGGGAGTGGCCTAGTCTTAACGATTATTTAAAAATACGATTTACAGGCTTCTAATTACATTAGAGGTTAAAGTAAGGTATTTTAAGAAATGTGTTAAAATCTATACAATTTGAAAATGTAAAAAGTCTAAAATTGTCAAAAAAATAAGATTTTAGTTTTGCAATACTTCTCTTTAAACAACGACGGGGGTAAAACGGAAAACAACTGTTTTTCTAAATCATCTTTACTACCCTGATTTAGCTTTTTGCGACTTCAGAATATTTCCAGAACATGAAAGTCACTTTCAGGGTATTAAATTTCAATCTGTAGATGAAATTAAATGTGAATCGCAAGATGAATTAAAGGGCATGGCTAAAGTTAGATTCCTGATGTGTTTCAATGACCTTTGTCATTGGGTCTTATTTCAAAAGATGATGTGTTTCAGCAATTTATTTCGTAATATTTTTAAGTTATAAACTTTTGAATCTTACCTTGTATGTTAATTAAAGTAAATATTATTTTGTTATACACTGAAACTAATATAATGTATTCAGAGATTTTGCTGTATACGCTCTACTTATTATAAAACGATTTTCTTAAACCAGAATCCTAAGGTATAAAAATATCTATCTGAGATGAATCTCGATGAATAATCTAGAAATATATTCAACAAATTCTTCATTCAATATAGAGTCTCGACATTTTTTCAAAGAATTTCGTTTTTCAAATGTTACATCTACTACTAAAGGAAACATGTTTTAGAATTCATGTGGGGAATATTAAAAACCCGTTTGCAGTTTTTTTCCCAAGTAAAAATGCGTACGTGGAGTCATGAAAATAAGATTTGGAATTCGAAACAAGTGGCTTCGAATCGATGCGCTCGATTTGTATACTGCAGTGGAAATAAAACAATTCGTGTCATTTTTCCCAGCTTTTTCTGTCGTATATTGAATACTAATAGTAACCTAATGTGTTTGCGAAGTTATTACTTTTATGGTATTTCAATTTTTAGGAATATTATTTTTGGGTTTTATTACAGAAACATGTGATGTGTAAATCGTATTACAAATATATTTTTTTTAATTATTCATTAGTTATTTTCATCTCCTGCTGGATTACTGGAGTTCTTCCGAGGAAAATCGGATATTGAGGTGCTGTCTTCGTCACCTGACAACAATCGAGGTCGGTCACCAAACGCTCTCGAGTTGCTTCACAATGAGATGTAAATTAAAATTATTTGAATTCGATTGGCATCCTGGATATTATGACAGGAAAACACATGTACCTATTTAACGCATACTTAAGAATACATCGTTGTAACAGTATTACTGTATCAATATTTAAAAAAAAGTATGCTGATACATCAGTTTAAAAAATGAAAGTCCAATTTAATTTTTAATTAATCTGCAAGACATCCACAAATTTTAAGTCAAAAAATTTAGATAGATGGAGCAGTGTAAAGAACGTTTAAAATGTTTCTTAAGTATATTTTTAAAGAGTTTTGGCTCTACAGCAAAATTAGAGAATCATATCGTCGGTCTAATTATCAGACTGCGTAATTCCATCTGGATGCTAATTTGATACAGTAGGGCTAGGCGCCAAGTTGTTGTTTATGTTCGCCAAGATAGGCGATAGTATTACAATATGATTTAATTTGATATTTTTATCGTGGTTGCAATGGGGATAACGTATATTAGTGTTATTTTTTTGTTTTTTTTCTCCCCCGCGGAATTTCTGCTCAGCAAAAGTAACACATTGTTACAAATTTTGTGTAATGAACGCTTAAAATAGTGTAAATAATTTATATCTGGAAGTGTAATACATTTAATATTACTTTCTGTTGTATTTATTTTATGTTAAAATCTTGCCACTACAGCTCCCTTCGAAATCTAGTTTCATTATGAAATAAAAAAAAGTAGTGATTACACTGATCGAGGAATAAATTAAAAGCAGGCATGGCGTAGACAAAATAAAAAGATTAAGGAATCGCGCCAAAAAGCGTTTGGCGCGTTGCACTCCTATATCAAATCAGTAACACCGGTGGAGTTACGCAGTCTGATAACTAGGCCGATGATATCAAGATATGTAAACTACGTAAATCAATGAAAGCACCTAATTTTGCATATAATACTAGTTATCTCCCTTTTCCTCATAATGTGTGATTTTTTGCGGCTTAAAAAAATAACGATGACGGTCTATGTAATATAGGTAACAGAAATAAAGTATTTTTAATAGACTAAAAGTTAAATCTTTACATTATAAATCATTGAATATCCATATACAAAAACATCATAGTTAGAACATGATATGATTTTGTTTTATTTTATATAATTTGTAACTTTATCTACTGTTGAATTGAGTAACATCAATCTTTGGATCTTGAAATAAAATGGCGAATCTTTGGCTACATTAGAGGTAAGGCATTCTCTAGTTTAGATTGTTAAGCTATTTTAATGTAGCGAGTAGTTTTGTATGTAACTTAAAGAGATAATTCTGGACCTATATATAATCTTCCCAGAAGATACATTGTTAAGTTTAACAATAAGCTAAAATGCTAAAAAGAAATAAAAACTAATATTTATAAAATACAGCGCAGAATAGCTTTAATGTTACAGACTATCAATTATTTCATGAATTTAATTGAAGCGCAGGTTCTCGTCAAAATAATTAATGTTTCCTAAAGGGTACGTGAAAAATACCTATTTGAAAGTAGATTTATTTCTGTGAGCAGAAGTGGTGGTAGTGGTCAAGGTAACGGATTCGTGACCGGCGTGTCATGAGTTCGAGCTTAGTACCGCTGAAGACCCACTCTGTAGGGAAGCAAAGCACTTTAAATCTATCGAGAGTTCAATCATCCTCTCTTTGGTGTGGTAATAAGGAGAGGAGGTGTCAGCTCATGTGTCATTCTGGTCACTTAGCTATGTTTCAAAATTAAAAGAAACATCGCCCTAACCCCTCGAGTAGCTAAACAGTGCAACGTTAATATTTTCTCACTCGCTGCGCGCAGAAGCAAACAAGCTTCGCATGGCTTAAGGCAGAGATCGCCAACCGGTAGTTCATGAAAAAAAATTGAAGGTCCACAGAAAAATTGCTTCATTACTCTAAAATGTGTAATACTTAAATAATATTGTTCCTTTTATTTTTAAATAATTACTTTTTAACTATATTACTTTTATTGGGAACATTTCACTTTAGTTCAACAAAAGTTGTCTAATTATTATTATATAAATGTATTTACTTTTTTTTTCTAAATTCCCCTTAGTATTCTGTCAAATGTAAAATTATGTGTATTTAGTGGTCTGTAAAGTTATAAGTGTTAGCGACTGCTGGCTTAGAGAACATCGTCATAACAGAGTCAACAGAATACCAGTTTATTCACGTGATTCCAGATTAAGCTTAAGTATTTATTCTCAACATAAGCTTATCAATAAAAAATCAGTCATAATATTCAGTACAATAAATGCAATTCAACATGGTATTTAGAAAATACATTTGCGGAATACACATAAAAAATAAAAGTTCTACCTCAAGTTATAAAAATATCATTTTCCTGAACAAAACTGAAAGTATGCATGGAAAGTTAGCTGGTGTTTTTATTAAAGTATACGTCTAAAAACATAGAAAACAAATGAGTTCACATTCATGTTATTCCAAATGCATCTCCCTACTTGAATCATCAAACTGTTCAGAACTTGTAATTTCCATAAAGACTCAAGAGCGTAATTTAGAAAACCGCTTGGTCTCTCCATCTTCACTTCCTATAACACTTGAACACACACATTTCCTGATTAAATCTTTTAAATAAATAGTACACAAACTGAGTGCTTATCTAATGGACAAAAATTTCCAGGAATGTAAGACGAGAATTTGGAAATACAGCAATATATTTCAGTTTATTAATCTTTGAGGAGAATGTGTCATATATTCCCTTTCAAAATATAACTTTTCCTATATTTTAGTAGTTATACACAATGAATTAGAAGAACATATTTCAAATATATCGTACTAGCCATTCCTCTAATGACAAATATCCCCTCGGGGGCTCACCTTCTTTAGGCGGGTACGGGTGTCACAATCCTGAGGTACCCTTTTGTGATCTTTTCCTTTTTCCCAAGGGGTTTACTATCTTTGGTAAACATGGGTGTCACGACCCCGGGGTACCCCAGTGATCCTTCTCTATTTGCGACCCTCCATGTTTTCATCCAATTTCTTCTTTTCCCGTCCAGAACCACAGACCTTTGAATGTTTGTCGCAGTATAGCCAGAACTGGCTCTTGTGCCATAAAACACCAAACTCAACTCAACTCAACTAATGACAGATATAAATCTAACGTGTAACGTTCTTTCTGAATTCGGGAACGTAATGTTATCCTAAAGAAACTCTCTATTCTTAAGCCGAGAATATTGCATCGATTTGAATGCACTAAAACAAATCCTAAAACGTTAAATGTAACTAATTAATCCTAAAATTATTTTTCAAGGATTCTGTTTTTTATTTGATATTTAAAATATTTCACAATATTACCTAAATATCTGAAAACACACAAATCAGCAATTAAAACAGACATATGCTTATTTTCCAAAATAGAAGGAAAGTTGTAGTTCTAAGGGGAACTTTAATATATTTTCCTCTTTTCTCGATGATGTCCAGGGTATTTAAATCAATACACTATAAAAGAGGATCAAAGATGAAAGTATAAATTCCATAGAGTAAGAGACTTACGCTTACAAATGAAAGGCAGCTTAAAGATGGAAGTTTCAAATTTGATTTTTCTATTGGCCTTCGTGCTAATCATCGGGATTTTATGAGATTAAAATATCAACTAACAAAATTATAATAAAATCAATTACAAGTCATAAATAACATCATATTTATAATCGTTTCTATTTATTTCATAAAATGTGTTCTGTACCTGCAGCTATCATAGTTAATAGTAAAAAATTCTACAATTAAAGCGAAAAATGTTATTTGTTCAGAAGGAATTTAAAAGTAAAATTTGTAAGATGCAAGCGAAAACAAAAACATGTGGGATCAGAAGAAACAGATGTTTCCAATTGCCAAAGTCGAACTAAAAATCAAAATTGCTGCCCATCAATAAAATAATACAAAAAAATTAAATAAATGAATCAGAAATTGTGTGTTTCTAAATTTACAACGAGTTGAAACTGCAATAATTAGCAGTAAAAGGCATGTTAAGAAGTCAATGTCCAGTTATTTTCCACTTCCGGTTTCTATTGAGATCTGCAATACTTTAAACATCTGTAACGATTTACTAATTATCGCACAGACAAAACAAAGACATAAGCCGAAAGCTAAATGTTTGAAATTTAAAATTATTAAACGAAAATAAAATGTTATTTTTGTTCAAAAAGGACGTTCCCGGCATAGTCGGATACCTTAAAGCCATCTAAAGTAGCATTTCTAAAAAAACATGGGAACACATAGAATTCGAAATTGTAAATGTACATATAACTCCAGTATAGCGTTTTTCTTAAGCCCTAGAAAAAGTTACTTTTCAGATATTTCAAATAAGATTGAGTATTCAGAGTTTCAAGCATTTTAAAATCTCTTTAAGGTATCCGACTACGTTCGGAACCGTGATTTTGCAAAAGCGTATAAATGGTTAATATTTATAATATTTAGTGTCACTTAGATTAGAAAATGTATATAAAATTGTTTTAAGAATAGTTTTACAAGAAAAATTATTTAAGTACAATATTTTGACAAAAAATTAACATAGAATGACCAATTTTCCAAATATTCTCCTTTTGCGAAAAATGCTTCTATTATAATAATATTTTTGCCTGTATATAGCTCTGACCTCTGTACAGAGGCTCCACTAGAATTTTTAAATATATTACTTAGAAGTGGGTTTATTCATGTTTACAACAACAGAACAGAGAAATTTTAAGAAAATACGCCTAAAATTATTTCAATGGATACTAACTCAGAAAATAATGTACATTTTTCAAAATTTATACTTCAGCCTCTGTACAGAGGTCTGAGATATATACAGGCAAAGTATTATTATAATAGACAAATTTTTGACAAACGGAGAACATTTTTAAAAAAAAGATTATTCTAAGTTATTTTTTTGCCGATTTAATGCATTTAAATATTTTTTTTCTCAAAATGTCCTTGAAAGAATTTTATGCATGTGTTCTAATCTAAGTGACCCTAAATATCATGAAAATTATCCATTTATGCGCTTTTTTTTAAAATCACGGTTCCGAATGTAGTCGGATACCTTAAGTTGATATTAACATTCAGACTCGAGCTGTACAAAATCGACTTCAGCGATTTGAAACTGCTTATTCCAAAAACCAAATCCTATTTCCATGGCATCACGTATGAATTTTTACACACAAAAGGAATGCAAAATAATTTTTAATATTCTCCACATGAGAATTTTATAAATGTTTTCTCCCTTCCAGAGCCATATATAATATTTTTAAAAATGAAATGCTTTGTAAGATGTCGGAATAATATTTTCAATGAAAAATGTATCCCCGAAATGTTTCCCATCATTTCAACGTCAACTGTTTTCGATAGAGAGTTATGTTTTTCTTGCAGAAATTTCATATTAGAAAACACTTTTTGCTAACAATTACAAATTGATAAATATTGTGATGTATTCAATTTTCTGTGTTTCAAATTATAGCAAACAATAGTTATACTTTTATTCATTCAATATCATGAAATGTACTTGGTTAATTTATATTTTAACTACTAAAAATAGCATAAATGAAACATAATGAACCATGTAATACTGAATGTGTCGATTATATAAATTCTCAAAACATGTTTGAAAACAGGGTTATTGCCAAACACTAAAGTAGAAATAATACTCTGAAGGAATTTTGTTGCAACAAGAATTAACCGGGAATATTTTTGTATGAGAATACCCTTCAATGACACCAAAGATGTATTTAAGTAGTTCAGGTGTTGATATTAACAAGATTAAACATATTAAATTTCGTAGAAGTCATTGAATATCCAATTTTTCATTCGTAACAGAACTAATCAACTGGCATTTAATAATGATGGCAAGAAAACTGGATAAATACTATACTGTTGGAATTAATTTGGACAAATGTAAAAAAGTAACTTTTTCTAAGAACTTAGCTTTTTTACGTACCTTAAATAAACTAAAAAAATCTATATAATAGAACGAAGTAAGTCTTCCCTTTGCAGAAAGGACCTCTTCAACACGTCTTGGCATTGACTCCACTAGACTAGCATACAAGATCTTGATTTCCTCATCATAGAAACATACTAGTATAGTCATTTTAATCATTTGCTCTGTTGTCATGCAATTCATCGTAGCGAAACAATTCTTGAGAATGTGCCATCAGTTCTGAATACGATTTATGTCTGGAGATTTCCAAGCCAAATGAGCACTTTTATTTTACTTGACCGCATAAAAGTATGGACCAATTTCGTATTGTGACAAGGGGCCAAGTCATGTTGAAATGTTCCATTAAATGTTTCCATGAAGGCAGTCGCACACCACTGAATGTTTTCGATGCGGACACTGTGAACACAAAAAACTATAAGGAGGAGATCCTGGAAGCTTATGTGAGTTTTTATCTGGGTGCTATGGGCCAGGATTGCACTATTATGGACGATAATGTGCAGCCCCATGGAACTCACATCGTTGATGAGTTTCTTGAAGGCGCGATATTCACCGTATGGATTGATCTTCGGAGTTTCTCGATTACAATTCTACTGAATATGTTTGATAAGGTCTAGGAAAAGCCATTTATCAGAGTAGCTTCCTTCCCAGCCCCCACCCCACCCCAAGTATTAAAAGTGCCGCTTTGAGAAAAATGGACTTCGTTGCCACACATACTTATTGACACCCTCATAAACAGTATGACAATTTTTTGAGGCATGTATGGCAGTTCACAATGGTCACACCCTATTAGACAGACTTTTTCCAATTTAAATGTTTTATCTCTGATTCAGAATTTAACACATTTTGATTAATCCTGAATTTCAGTTCACAATTTAAATCTTATCAATATTGTTATGCTGCTATTTTTTTCTGACATTGCAATACATCTCTGAGAGATATTTCGTAGCAACACAGTAAATAATTCATCAGTTTTCACAGATTGTATGTTTGTGATCTTAATTTTAGACATGAGTGTACATATAATACATAATTACACATATTACTCAGGGTTCGATGTTTTTAGTGCAATTTTAAAATTGAAGCAATGACTAAAATGATTTTTTGGAAGATATAAGATTCTGTGAATGAGAAATAAATTTGTATTTCCTTTTTGATTGAAAATTAATTGATCAAACAATTCCAAAAGTAGGAAAAAATACAAATTACTGTAAAACAAACAATTTTTTTTATCTTAATTTCCTAAAATAAAAATAAATTATTTAGGTATTTTTTAAACATTTAATGAATAGAGATTTGAAAAATAGCTCGAGACTAATTATAATTGAGAATTTTTTAAGTTTTTAATATAAAACTATTTAAAAAATATACCGAGTAAGAAAATTGAATGGGATTAAATATAGGAAGCTTTTTGTGGTTTCATGTCTCTATTATCAGAGATTATCTTTGTTTAAAATATTATTCAAAGTTAATTTCTTGTACGGCAAACAATTAAAACACAAATCTGTTTTACATGAATTCCAAAATGTTTTCACAGAATTATGTTAGAAATTTATATAAGGTAATATTCCTTTGCATTCCTTTTTAATTACTAATCAGTTATTTGAAATGTTTTGTAAACAGATCATTATTTGTTAGAAGAAAATGAATAATAAAATCAATTTTATTTTACTTATCGTGATAAGTAATTCAAAACACAAATTGGAACTATCGTTATTTCCAAAAACATATAAAATATTCGAATTCCTTAATTTTACACAAATATTTTAAGATGAAAACTTACTAAATGTATATTAGCAAATGAAATTTTTAGTCCAGAATTTAAATTGTTCCATAAAAAAAAGTTATTATCCACGGAAAATACAACTTAACATACAAATTATGAAAATAAATCCAGTCCAGCAAGTAAAGGGCATTAGAAAACTTATTAACGTTTACTTTCGAAACTTCAATAGATCTAGATAGTAATCTTATACAGATCTTGTAATATAATGTGATAGAAAATTCAATTACTTAAAACTAAAGTAAAATGAAATTCATAATTTTGGTGTACAACTTAGTAATGCAAGATAATTTATATGAACTACCAAATTTAGATAATTAAGCATTTAGTATATTGATTAAGATGGTTTAGATCAGGGTTACTCAATTTAATTTTTCCGACGGGAAACCTGCATATAACTATTTTACGCGGGACGCAACAGCAGGATTAATGGGATCAAAAGATTATTTAAAATGCGGAACATTTGTCAAAATATATGTATTAAAATTCATTATTCTGGATTTTATTTTAAAACCATATTTAACTCTATAAATTTAAGATCACAAAAAAAGATTTTTTATACATTTTTATACAGTTATGAGGTTAGTTCAATTTCCTTTCATCCATGATTCTTTGCGTTGGCATTCTACTGTCATAAAAACAATACTACCATATACTTTAATAATTTGATTTTTTCTTTTGGCAAAGCCTCTTTTATATTCTTACGTCATATATTAATTTATTAAGTGCAGGATGGAAATCAGTACTATTTTTTTAAAAAAATTGTTCAGACATGTTTGTGCATTTTTTTAAATATACTCATTTTTTTTTTTTTTTTTGATTTTACTAAAAACATTTGAACAAATAACTGAATTTATCAGATAATTCATTGGAAGAAATTAAGAAACACTTTAACTATTTCTGTATCAAGTCTTATGTTTATCCTTAACAGTTTCATATGTTTATCTACATATGTAAAATGTAACGAATTTTACTGTATTCTTTTATGGCATTACCACGGAAAAATTATTATGTTGTTGTTTCAAAGACTTTTTTTAAGAAAGTCAATTTTTATCTCGTCTTGTAAGAGATCCTCGGGAAAAAGTTTCATTGAAAGATTTGTGCTCTGCCGTATAGTGATGAGCAAAAGTATTATTTTATATATAACATTTTCAGGACAAATCCAACAAGTTGTTCATTCATGTTTTTTTTCCCTACGAAATAGTCAAGATCCCACAATCGTGTGTTGAATCTTAATAAAATTTTTTTAGATCGTTATCGCTTGTGTGTGTGGAAGACATGAGGGTTAAGGGGACATGGTACGATTTACGCAAAAATTTTTAATATAAGGATTATTAATATTTTTTTGGTTACCTCCTATGTATGTGAAGGAGGAAGGTTCGTTCTGGGTACCTTCCGTTCCGAACGCAAGTACGTAACCAATCACGCCAAAACGATCGTCATCGCGTGATGTTGGTACTAGTTCATATAGACTCATACATAATATTTTCTTAAAAAAAACATTGTAAAATGATTTTCACATTACTAAAGGAAAGAAATTAATAAACTTACAGTTTATACCGAAGTCACGCGTTAAGCATAATATAATTATCTTTAATCTAGCTCCTAAATGATACATATTTGTGCAGTTGAACTCATTAACAGCCGAATTAAAAGTTACACGATTCGCTTCTTAGTGCCTCCGTTTTTCACATAGGTAAAGCGTATGTAGTGTATTGAAGGGAAACAAGTTATTTTAAAAAATAATAATAATAAAATTTTAAAAAAAACAATTAGGTCAGTTCCTACTTAAATCTATAAAGAAAAATTTTATTTTAGTTAATTAAATTTAATTAATGAATTAATGTCTGAAAAAACAGTATCTACATCAAATGCCACCCATTACATATTTAAAATTACATTTGAAACCAAGAAAGAATTCGTTCAAAAAACTTAATGGCATCATCATTTGCGGTGCTAGTTCTAACTTTATCAGAATAAACGCAAAATAAATATGAAATTATAAAATAACATTTAATTAGAAAATTAATATTTGAAGAAAACATATTAACATCAAGTGTGTCATTTACTGCAAAAAAAAAAAGTATTTGAACTTCAGTGGATGATTAAAAAGTATTTTATAAACGAATGAATATTTGAACAATATATATATATATATATATATATATATATATATATATAGTATAATAAAATAAAATAAGAAATCAAGTGAGGAAGTTGTAATACCTACAAAGTCTAATAAGAAAGAAATTGAAGTTCAAGAGACACAACACATGTAGATACAAAAAGAGGCTTTGGACTAAACTGGAGACCTATTATGATTTATAGAGCTGTCGCTGAATTAGATCAGTGATTTAGGGTTAATCAATGCTTTAGGGATCCACCTTCCCCGTACAGCAAAATTTCGAATTAATAGAAAAAAAGAAAAAAAAGCCATGTTCTACGGAAATTCTTGCGGGCATCTGGGTTTCAAAAAACACTTATCCCGTATCTGGTGAAAAGTCTATGTGATGACAAGGCTTTTCATTGAGCTTTCCTATTTGTGGTGTACTTTAAAGCTATTGGACGAGCGGTGGCAGACCAGTGGGCGGGATTTTGTGAGGCTGGGATCTTGACATCTTGGTAGATTTTCTGGAGTGAGGAATTCACTGGTGAACGAGTCTTCCTATTTGTTGCAGGAATGTGAGAATAATGGTTCAAAAGTGGCTGCCCATGTGGGGGGTGAGTGTGAGTGGTGTTGTGACGTAATGTCCAGTAGGGGTGAAAAATTTATGAGGTCGAAGAAGGCAACCGGGTGGTTTGTAAGTGCTCACTCTCCTTCACACTGACCGCTCCCGGTGCTGCTGCAGTTTTAGCTTAAGCATGGCAAGCGCTTAGTGCACTCAGACATAAAGAGAGATACAAAAAGAGGAAAAAAAATTAGGACAATAATGGAAAAATTTTAAGAAGTACTAATTACTATGCATTTAGAATTAAATTAAGTGCTAGGGAATCTAGTGCTATAAGTGCTAGAATTAAATTAAGTGTGAATCCAGGAGAATATTCGTGGGTCGCTTCCTCATAGTACAAGCAGTGTAATTTTCGAGGTAATATTAATATTATCTGAGTTATTAAGAGAATTAAAGAAATTTTTAGCCAAGTTTTGGATGTGAGTTTTAAAAGAAGGCATTTTAATGGCATTGTGAATCTCGTCGTTCCTCATGTACCCACAGGCACCGACGATAATTCTAACTAATTTATTTTGTAGAACATCTAAAATATTTATGTTAGTATTTGCAGCATAACCCGAAACTGGACAGCCGTATGCAATGATGGGCCGAAAAACAACTGTATAGAGAAACACTTTGCAATGTAGATCAATGTGTGAATTCTGGTTAATTAAGGGGTATATTTTAAACATCGTGAGCATAAGTGATGTGTTTTTTCCAAGTGAGTTTATTATCAAAAATAAGTCCAAGATATTTCGTTTCCTAAGATCATGGGATAATTTGTTTGTACATTGTGGGTGGTGTTGGTAGTGTTCTTTTGTATGTGAAAGCTACCGCAACAGATTTACCAAGATTAATTTTAATTTTCTATTTATCGAAGTATTTTTCAAGTAGTGCAAGGTATTTTTGATTAGTGCAAGTGTTCCAGTTTTTGGTGTTTTGTAGCAAGATTTGAGGTGTCGTCCGCATACATATTAATGTTTGTGAGTGTGTATGATGGAATGTCGTTGAGATATAAATTAAATAAAATTGATGCAAGTAAGCTTCCTTGGCCCACACCAGCGTATGTGATTTTTGGAATCTGAGTATGTGTCATTAAAACGCGAACTGTAAAAGTACGATTAGAAATGTAAGATTGAAGAAGGTGAGTGAGGGGTGGGGAAAGTTATAAGAGATAAGCTTGAAAGTGAGGCCGTTTATTCAGACCCTATCAAAGGCTTTCTGGACATCAAGAAAAATGATCCCAGTGGTTTTGTGTTTTTGAAAACTAGCGGTGATCGTTTCAGTGAGCTTTAGGAGAGGAGAAATAGTGGAAAGAATTTTAGTAAAGCCTTATTGTTTTGGGTTAATAATTTTATTTTGCAGGGTGAAATTTTTGAGTCTTGAAAGGATAATATATTCAGTGATTTTGCTAAATGTAGAAAGTAAAGATATTGGGTGGTAGGAATCAGCGTATTAAGAATTTTTACCTGGTTTTAAAATGGGGGAAATGACAGCCTCTTCCCAGACAGAGGTAAAGTAATTAAATTTTAGAATTCTATTAATGATGATTGTTAGTATAAAAACTTCTTTAACCCGCGATCACTCGCTAGGGGTGTTCTGTACACCCCAGCAACAAGAAAATCCTTCCAGAATTCTAAAATGAATGCGCAGAACCACAATTTTTTCTGTAGCTGTACATTTTAGGTCATTGAAACTTCAGGCCTGATGGAATCCTTCTTTCTAGAATGATTGGAATGTCATGACCTTCAAAAGTTTATCTGGAGGGCTGATAACTCCCGCGAGAAGTCGAGCATATGTATGCAGTCTGCAACGAATGTTTGGAAAATGATTAAAATATTATTTTTCTAATTTCTACAATCAGTATCTCATTAATTATAAAGTATATTTATTACTGGTATATACGTTTTATACTGGTTTATGAAAAAATATAAAATTATGTGTTTTAAGATGAAAATTTTGCATGTTTAGTTTAAATCAATGTTAGTCTGATTTGTATGCAATAAATTTAATAATTTTATTTGTATAATACAAAAAAACATCTTGTACTTTATAAATATGTATCATAATGACCTAATTTTATTTGCATAATTAAATACACGTGTTATAAGTTTGGGGTGTTCTCTACACCCTGCGAGTAACGACGGTAGCAAAAACAGGCGCGAGTGACCGCGGGTTAAAAGGAAAAATTTTAAGCATGCGGTTTATTCCCATCTTTTCCGGGTGCCTTCCTGGAACTAGATTTTTTAATGTACGTAATGGTTTCTTCCGGTAAGATGGGGTGGAGGTAGGTAATTGGGTTATTGGAGAGAAAAGAATTTACTATGATATTAATGCGATTATCTGAATTTGTGTCTCTGTTGTTCTGATGAGTGTTTTCTGTTAAATTTTCTTTAAATATGTCTGCTAGCAGGTTTGCTTTTTGTGTGCCTGTGATAGCAATTGCGTGTCGTTTGTTTTTTAAAAAAAAATCTGTGTTCGCCTAAAGCTGTTGTCCTGTGTATTGAGTGCGTTTAATCGTTGTTTCCAAGTATCTATTGAATTTTGTTGAAGTGTATCTTTAACTAATTGTTGTGAGCTATTTAATTCTGTTTTGTGTGCTAGATTTAAAGCTCTATGGTACTGTTTCCAGAGTTTATTTTTCTACTGAAAAGCCATGTTGAAAAGTTAAGACTATTCTTGACACACGTGGAGGATACATCAGACAGTATAAAGTAAAATGAAATTAATAAAATAGAACAATAATGTTCATCATAGAGAGGAAATATAAGAAAGTTTATATTGAAAAATTAGGATATATAAACATACATGGAATAATAAACCTCAAAGTAAGTGCAGACATACATAGAAAAAACAGAGTCATGTCGAAAAGTTAAGCATATTCCTAACACACATGGATGATTAACCAGGCAGCAAATTAAAATGAAATTAATAAAAGTGAACAATGATGTTTCTCTTATGGAGAGGAATAATAAGAAAAATTCATAGAAAAAAAATTAGGATATAAAAACTTACATATAAACATGATTATCAGAAAAATGCAGCCATGCATCTTATACCATTCTGCCACGAAAACTGATTCAAAAATGGACGTGTTACTATCGTATGAAGAAGAAAACAGTAGCGCCATCTTAAAAGTTATATTCCAATTAAACTTAGCAGGAAAGATATATTAAAAATTAAACTAAGCATGAATGATATTTTAAAATTAAACTAAACCTAGGATATTTTAAATAAATTATATTAAAAATAGAGTAATATAATATAGAAATATAATATAGAAATATATTTAAAAATAAATTTACTTGGATAATTGTATTCCAGACAAATATTTTAAATTTTTTTATTTAATTACGTTGTTTTAATATATTATCAGTAATTAAATCATTGTTTCTTTTTATAAAATTTATGATAATATTTCTAAATATTGATAGGTGTAGGTTACTACACCAGGAAAGCATTTTTATTATGTTAAAATCAAACGAAGCTCTCTTTTTAAAAAATATTACTAATTAGTAAATTATTCTTAACGTTTAATGGAAGGTTCAAAAAGTTAGCTGACTCATTGTTATAATAAATTTTTAATAATTTTAAACAGTGGGAATAGAGTAGTTAAAGCTAGGAACAAAAAACCTACTTTATTACTAAATATAATTAATTCATCTATATATCTAAAAAAGTAACAAGATTCGTAACTAATACTGCCATTTTCCTAAAAATGCAAGTAAATATTTGCTAAGCAAATACTAGCGGGTCCACCTTGTGTTAAGCCTTTAATTTGCTGATAATAAGAATTATTATGGGAAACACAATTTTATAATTTAATATTAATTGAATAATATTAAAAAATGTATATATTTATATATATATTTATCATATTTTATTATCTTATTCAAAAAAAACATTTGCTATATGCTATTTAAAGAATCTTAAACATGTCGTCTATATATCTATGAATTTAAATAAATCTTCAAAATCATAGGTACAAATAAAAATAATTTTTTTACCATGCATATACCTAATAATGTCCACACTATTCTTAACAATATTAGAATTATCAATTTTGTCTAATGTAGATTGAATAATATTTTGTAGCTTCTTGCCCGGATGTGCAATATAAGTTTTGAAACCATTCGTTATAGTTCTAAATTGAACAGGATTTTTATGAAATTTATGATTTAGGAAAACATGAGAATATTTGATATCCAAAATACGCAATTCTATTTTTTTAACAAAAAACGGAGTTTCGAATAAAAATTTCTCTTTTGCTTGAATTAGATTTTTTAAAAGCAGTATTATTTTGAAAATGATTGTTTAGCATATTAGCATAAAACCACTTGCAAATAATTGCATAAGTACCCGAAACTATCAAAATAAACGATAATAAAGATTTTTTTTGTAGATCTGCAATTTGATTCTTAATATTATTGTAAATTATATCATTATCAATTTTATAAATAAGGTTCAATAATTCACATATAAAAGTTTGCATTTGAATTCATTAAAAGCTACAACTGGAAGACTGTATTTAATTGATAATTTTGTAATGAAGTTATTAATACCTATAGAAATTTGTTTTTGATAGCATTGTTATTATGAAAAATCATTCAACTAAAACTAGTACCTTTGGAAATTATTTCTCGAAGAGTAGTTTAATATTTATTTCCCATCAAACTCATTCCAGTGATGTTGAGTGTTAATTCTGTATTGCATTTCTTATGGAATGCGAAATAAATTCTTTTTCATCCTTATAAGGATGGATGTAATATTGAGAGCAATATTGGTAAGGAAACGATATAGAAATTTATATACATAAAGTTAAGGCATGACACAGAAAACAAAGGAAATAGGTTTAACAACAACAATAAAAATATACATTTATGATATTCCTCAGAGAAATGCTTTGTAAAGATTCTTCTAACTAAGCATAATAAAATTATATGTTAAACAAAACCAAACAAAAAAAGGGGGGGAGAACAAATTGTAACAAAACCTTTAACCCTGCAGTACTCGCACAGGGTATGCCCCACCCACCGTCTAACTTCTTTCAACTCTCCCTGTAAACCGTTTTTGGGAAATGGATAGTTTTTTGTGTAGCTGACTTTAAGGTGATATCCTTTGAGAGGTCTTAGCTTGTAGGTGAATTCTAAATGTATATTTTTGCATACTGCCTCTTTGAGTATGTCATACCCAGCGCGTGAATCATCATTACAGTTCAGAATGAATGAGAACATTTTCAATCTTCCTTATGCTATGGCGTATTATATTAGTTATAATGAAGAGATGTGACATTTAAATACTTTAATCCATACATTATTTGATAGATATAGCACAACAGTATTTTTGGATGAAGAAGTTATTTTCACGGTCATGATATGGAAGAATCAAATGATGAAGAGTATAATAGCAAGTCCACTGAAATCGAATCAGATTTACAAGACGGAGACACTGTTGAAAATAAATGTTTTATATGTAGAGAAAAAAAAAACATTTGGGGGAAGAACGTATATTAAAGGAGACAACTTGTACACATCTTATCTACTTTCAGATGAAATTTGAAAAAAAAAAACTCTTCCTGGAACAATAAAAGAAAATTAAAAGAAATTCCAAAGTTTTTGAATTTAAAGAATAGAGAATTTTACTCCTATAGGTTTAGTTTTATAAAGATACATATTAAAAAATATATATATACGATCCAGTGGATTGCACTCATTCACTGCCAGGTTAAATGAGTGGCTAAACAATGTACTGAATGTTCTTATAAAAAGAACAGAAAAACTAAATTTAAAAGTGAAAAATGTAATGAACATATTGTATCTCCTACTTTTCTTCCTTTTTAACTTACGTGTACAAAATTTACGGTAAAAACAGAATATAAACACCCTTGATTATGAGATACACTCTGCGAAAAACTTATGCCGTCTTTTTCACGCGAGTGATGCCGCATGGGGTTACTTTCCCAAATTAATACAGATTTAAGGTCAGCATCTCTAAAATTTCTGATTTCTCAACCCTCCCCCTCTCCGTCCTTTCTGGAAGTTTATAGGAAATCTAGAAAGCAAAACAGTCGTTCCCGGGATATCTGGTAATTCACCAAACTTTCGAAAAATGTTTCCTTTTAATCATGGTAATAAGATGAATTAGTCGCATTAGTTAATTAATTATTTTCGATGAATCAACCAGTTGTACATGTTTAATAATCGGTTTTAGGCTGGGTCAAATAACTGAAATCTTGCTCAATTTAAAAATCTTCCTGAGTAAAAAACATAGGGCTTTTATCTTTGAGTGGATCATTTTCTTTAATTTCCCTCCAACATTAACTTTTTCAACCCTGACATATTTTAGATAATATATATATATATATATATATATATATATATATATTTGGGGATTTGATTTTCTAACAGAATCAAAAATATAAATGGTGAAAAAATTAAATGTTCAAAATAATTTTTTTTTATCTTAAGATTTACACATATAGGCATTTAAGGTTTTTAATGCCACAATATAAAAAATTAAATTTATTTTCAGAATTGAATTTATTTTAATAATAGCTCTTTAAAAATGAAAGTAAAATACAGTATTCATATTTTCAAATTATTTTTTGCAAAACATATGGTATCTAGTACATAAGATATGATACCTGGATTTATAGCTTTCATATTTACATTTTGACGCAAATTAGTCACGCAAAAATTAAGATAAATGAAAAAAAGAATGTTTGGCACAAAAATGTTTGTTTATCTACCTTACGATTTTGTGGAATTTTATCATTTGTGTCGCGCGTTTTATGAAGAGGAAATTTTGATAGGTCTCCTTGGATTTGTGGAGAACCATTGTTTTTGCCTTCGAATTTGATCAATGACTGAGAACTTTCAGTAAAATATTGAACGGAGATAGTTTAACATCATGAAAATTCCGATTTCATTGCAATTTCTAATGAACATCATCAAAAACTAGAAACTGCTAAACTTACGAAATGAGGGAAAACTGATATTAATCATTTTATTGTTTATGGTTTTTTTGTGCGATTTCTACAGTAATAAATAAGCTGAAAATCTATACATATAACCAATCGGCACCATGCATATATACATGGAATATTATTACGATTGCATATTATGAAACAGCTTTAATTCATACGTGTTTTTGTAGCCTGCGATGTTATGTCCATGGTACCATTTGTATTCGCTATATGTCAATTTTCGATCACATGTAGATCATGAAGCCAAAATTTACCTTCAGAATTATCTGATTCAGATAAATCATCAGAAAAACAGTAATTTAAATTCATAATACACTCATTTTTTCCATGTTAAATATTTTAAATCAAAATAACATAACTGATGTTAGTTTTTTTTTAAAAAAAAATATTCTTTTAAATTTAAATTTGAATTTCAGACATTTTAAAATGTAATCAGTTATAAGTAAGCCAAAAAAGTAAATCAATCTCAAATTGAAACGAAATATGATCAGTTTCAAATAAATTTATACATAAGTTTTAATAATTTCAATAAATTTATTTTAAATTAATGACTGGATTATAAACATCATGATATTTGTTTTTACAATTATTATATACTTAGCTGTAAATCAACAAAAGAAGTGACACGTTGTTATAAAGAAAGAATATTTCATACAAAATTTCACTTAGAATGTCACCTCGAACCGAATAATAACCGAAGATTCGTAGCTGTTCACATCAAAATTATTCCTATTCTGAATCCTATAATTGTTAAAAGCGTAATTCTCTTGTATGATCTATCAATTCGTAGAAATCATTCACAGATAATTTTTTTTAAAAATATGAAGATCAAAAAATAAAATTAAATAGTAAAAATAGTTTATTTTTCCAATTATTGTGGATTCTTCATTGTTATTAAATGGGTTGAGAATATTTGGAAAAAAAATAAGACAAAAATTGTGATCTGATATAACTAAAAACTTGAATGTGGACAAAAATTAGCCAGTAGTCTCATTTGCTCATTTTCATCCACTAAAAAGGTAAGAAAAGTAAACTGAAGGTACGCATATGTGCACCATGGCTCTGCTCTGAAGAGCTTAAATATTTATTTATTTTTTTTAAATTTCCCTACAGTCTTCTAAGTGCTAAGAGTAAGCCACTGCTTCCTCTTCCTTGCAAAAACGCCTTGTTGTAACTACTATTTTAGCATTATTAATCATTACGTTGAAATATATTTTTCGAAATAGCATCTGCAAATTCAAAACCAACATGGTTCCCACAAAATTTAATAAATCAACAATAATACTATTGAGTAACATTGTCTGGGCCAAAGGGCATTTCATATAGTTTCGAAATTTTTATTTTATTTGTTCAACCCTTTAATAAGAATAATGTATATTCCTTCGGCAGTTAGCCTCCAATTTCTAATGCTCGTTTTATTGGCCAATTGTTACTAGCAGCTAGCCTGATATAAATTTCTGATATAATTAGACCTATATTAGAGCTATAATCTGATATAATTTAATACCAAGTAATGTTTTTAAAATAGCCAATTCTATCTCTAAAATCATTTAAGTGTTATAAGAAAGTACTCCATAGAGCACAAGTGTGTGTGTGTGTTTTATTGCCTTTGCAAGCCAACCTTTCCTAGTCAAACTGGGTTAAGGGGAAACAGTACGATTCAATTGACCAAAATCTGTCAAAAAATCAAATTTAATTTTTTTAGCCTAAATCTTTCACTATATACATTTCTATAACCTCACAAAATTTGAAAGCTATAAACTCTTAAAAAACGCAGAATTATGATAGCTTTCACATTCCCTTTTATTCATAACCCTATGGCAAATCAAAATTTTAAACTGACTTTTCTCAGAAAGATAAAATAACTAGTTTGTCTTCATTTAAAATGCTATGGCTTTTTTTCTATTACGTTTAATGCTTTGAATTTTTTTTTACCTATTGCTAATAGTGCATGTAACAAAAGTTGGTATACATTTTTGAATCAAAGCAATATTTATTTTTTTAAAAATAATTGAACTCAGAATTTATACATTTCTTAAGGAATTTTCAATAAACATTCATAAAAAAAAAATATTGTATGAATACTAATCACATTAACGTAAAACCCATACCAACTTTTATTATACGTAGTTTGATGTTCTTGTAAATCAAATTTAATGCATGTACGTCAATTTTTGTAGGAGGAGTAGCATTTTAAAATCACTTCAAAAAGTTTAAGTTTTTTTCCTTAAACAATTACATGGTTAGCTTTTTATGAAATTTTGAGTACAAAATATGTTTAATATGGTATACATGCATACGAGGCAACCAAAAAAATTTTGAAAATCCTTAAATTAAAAAAATTTTGCGTAAATCGTACCATGTCAACCTTAAAACATAGTTTTAATAAAAAATTATTCTCAAAATATCTTAACTGTACAATACACCTTGTCTTTTTGAAGCGTTATTTATAATAATCAAATACTTTTTTATCCCTTCATATATAAGTAGTACCGAATACTATAAAATCTTCAAATTATATATATATATTGTTTTTCCTAAATCTTCAATTATCTCCTAAATTTCAGCAATACCTTCTTCTCGTGAATATAATTTTCTATCTAAACATTGCTTTCTCCTAAATACACTCGTTTATTATAAAGAGTATGCCCAAACACACAATGATACACGCATCCATGTGCTTTATAGTTGTGTATTAGCATAACATTTGACTGCCTTAATTTTTTCAGAAGCTTTAACTATTCTTAACTTTCCTAAATTGCATCATTTAATCTCATTTAAATGGTGTTTTTTTTTTAGTATTAAATATCCTTTAATTTTAAAAATAAAAAGTGCATACTCATCAGGTGCCACAGTATAGCACACTTTCGTGTTTAAATCTGATGAAATTTTATTCGCCATTTAAAGTTTGATTCAATCATACTGTTTGTATTGATAGGCTTCATGACATTACTTAGTGCAATTCTAATTTTCCAGATCACTAATAAATTTTCTTAGGCCCTTTCTTCTTTTTCAAAAATTCCCGGAAATGAAATGTGTTTCCGAGGATACAAATTGTATGGCAATTTCCTGGCCGCCTGGGTTATCTGTTTACTCCTTCGGTGAAACTACGTTCTTATCTCTAATTTCATCTCTGGAGTTTAGTTGGCAGCTTAAATTTT